>CAJZBQ010000063.1:0-355000 GCA_914767885.1 Blepharisma stoltei | reverse complement strand
TCTGCATCCTTGATTACAAATTCATGTGCATGATGTGCAACTTGTTGTATAATAACTGTCAATATCGCAGCTTCACAGACAATTACCATAGCCTAAGTTTCCACAGATTTCGTTTGAGTAATAGCTAGTAAAATCTGTTATTGGAGTATTCCATAGCTTGAAATTATAAATGAACCCTCGGAAGCTAGATAAGCTGCTTTTACCTAGCATAAGTGATTTGCCTATTTCGTCTCTGAATAGAAGATTTGTAGAGGCGACTGGAGTTCCTGGTGCATTGTTAATGTAAAAAGTCATGGCTGTAATGGCAGCTGAGTATGAGACTGTGAGTGAAATATAGCTTCATCCTGATATTTCAGAACCTGCTGTAGATGCTTGCTGAGTTGTGGCTGTAGGGGTTTCTAATGTGATTGTAACAGCTCCACTGGAATTTATTACCACAGTTGAGTCTTTTTCTAATATATCGCCAGAGCCAAAAATATTCACCCAAAGGCCAAGCGAAAAACTATGGGATAAGTAGATGGAAGAAGACCATTGCAAATAGCTGCCACTTGAAAAATAAAGACCTCTTTTGTAGGCTGGAATTGGGTCAACTGCTTCTGGGGAATGGAAAAAGAAATATTTCGTATTATCCGATCCTGTAGTAAATGAAGAATAACTCCCTGCAAAAGTCCCATACAACAGCACATCAATAATAGGAGAAGTCGGTGCAATAGTGCATGAAGCTGTATATCCTGTAGGGCAATCATATAAGCAAGCTGACCCTACCAAATTTCCAGAACTGCAAGTAGTACAGTCAAAATAGCACGTAGAAGCACAATCCGAACAGATAGGATCATCGCACAGCTCACAAGAAGACGAAGAAGCCACCCAAATAGCATCAACATCACAAGTGCAAGTAGTCGAAGCCAAAGTTGCATGACTGATGCAAGACCTGATATCAATGTTCCAGTGACTGCAAGGAAATGCCAATTATTTAATAGTAAGCTTGAAGACCCTGCTATGGAAACGGTTGAGCTGTCAGCCATTAAAATGGCTAAATTCGGATTCCCAGATCCATCTAAAACGAGCTTGAAGTATTCATGTGTCCCATCTGATTTTACAGCTACATATCCTCCAGCAATTGGCTTTAGCCACAAAAGGACAGAAAATTGTGTGGATATAAGAAATGAAGATTTAGACAAAGACTGCGTGCCATAGAAATAATAACCTCTTAGGATAGCTGGCGTTGGGTCATTTGCATCAGTTCAAGCAGGGTACTTATTTGAATTGTCATTTCCTACATTCATGCCATCAACTAAATTTAGTAGTATGTCATTGTTTAATACCACTGAAAGAGAAGGGTTATGTGGTAAAGTGCATTCATGAGTAGTGCTGTCTGCTGTATAGCCGGTTGGACAATATCCTAACTCTCATAGAAACAACAACAAAAATTTTTGGATCAAATAGAGATTAATTTTTCTTTATACGGGTTTTTGGCAGAATATTTACTTTAATATATCAAATTTTTTTATTCAGATTTAGGGATTTTAATTAAAATGATTACTAATTAGGGATAGAAATATTATATTAAAAAGGATAAATATAATTTTTATTATTAAAAATAGCGATTTTATTATATTTTATATATTTCAAAGCAGTAAACACATTCCTGAAAGCAAGTAATATAAGTTAATGCAAGATGTGCATAGATAATAATCATTGCCAGAGCAGGTTTTGCATCCCGTTGTACAAGGAGAGCAGGAAAAGCCATCAGGATTTAAATAATATTGCTGGTCACATGAGCAAGCACTTCCAGGAGCACCTGAGGCATGGGTAACGCAAGTATAACAAAGGTTGGCTCCAAACCCAGAGCATTCATCACACAATTTATCATCACAAATCCCACAAGAGACCCCTCGTGTACAGCCTAAAGAGCATGAATTGCAAGATTTACATGATCCATCGGTATCTTGGTATTTATCTATATAGCAATCCCACAAGCAGCTATGGCCTTGCCCAGTGTTGCATATATCATTATTTATTTGGTAGCTAAAATCTGTTATTGTATCAGTCCATAAGTTGAAATTGTATATAAAACCTTCAAATGTTGAGGATGCTGAGCTTTTCCCTATTATAATCTGCTGAGAGCTGACATCTCTAAATATACAATTATTCGTGATGGTTGCAGGAGAACTTGAAGCTGCGTTGACATAACAGGTAACAGCTGTAGAGCCAGGAGTATATGCAATAGTTATGGCAAAATAATTTCATCCTGCTGTATATGTAATTGCTAATGTACTAACTGATGCTGTTACTAAGCTTGGATTTTCTAAATAAACAATAGATGACGCATCAGAGCTAAATCTCAAGTTTGGCTGTTTTTCAAGCATATCTCCAGCAGTTTTTACATTTGCCCAGAAACCTATAGAAAATTTATAATTAAGATAAATTGTGGATGCTTGAAGATAGCTGCCATTAGTGAAGTAAAGCCCTCTATTTTTAGCTTGAGTTGGGTCGATATTTACTTCAGGAGAATTGAAAAATTGATAAGAAGATGCACTTGTCCCGGTGATAAATTCTCCATATTGACCTCTAAAATTATCCCCAAACACTTCGTTTATTACTTGGCTTGATGCAGGATAGTTGCAGCTTGAATCAAAACCATAAGGGCAAGCATGCAAGCAGATATTGTCAACTTTTTGTGCCCCTGATATACAAGTTTGACACTCAAAGTAATAAGATCCTAACTTTTATTGATGATAATCTAAGAAATAATGAAAAATCAGACCTCAGCAAACACCAAAAAAAATTTTTTTATATAATATCTTGGTATATATTAATTAAAAATTAAGGTAATTCACATCCGTTTAGAAAATTGACGTTCTGAAATATAAATTTAATAATTAATCACGAGTTTCCTATCAAATATTATCAATTGGAAATTTGCAAAACCAAAATAAATATAAAATTAAGTAAAAAAATGTTTGCTTGTTGCCAAATGAGGAAAGTAAGCATTTTGAGCAAAGACCATCATAAAGTTCACAAGATTGAGAGGAATGGACCCAAAAAGCTACATCTTTACAAGCACAAGTATTTCCTGTTACAATTTCAGCATTAGTTATACAATGAGTGCAATCTCCAGTGAATGTTGTGCAAGTATCGCATTCTTTTGCTTTGCAAAGTCTGCAGGTATCTCAGCTCCTGCATCCATAAGAGCATGAAAATGCGCTATCGCAAACTTGACAGCCGCCATCATCATATTCTCCGAATAAACAAGAATCAGGACAAAGCTGCTCTGAAGGACATCCTGAACTGCAGGATGAAGGGCAGCCTGATGCTATCCATTCAGAAGCTTGGTATGTATTTTTATTGTAGATTTTCACACTTCATAAAAAGCCTTGGAAACTATCTGCTATTGAAGAGTATCCAAATAATAATGATCCTGAATCAATAAATGGTTGCATTGAAGTAGAAGTTTGGGTTGTTGGTGTTGCAGCTCCATCCGACTATTAAGATTAGTCATTTTAAGGCCAAGCCATATTGTTGAAGCTGCCGCCGAAGACCTCCTTTTAGAAGTTCATTTTGCTGCCCTCTTCCCCAAAATTCAAAGAAGTAGGCTCAATAGGATTTCACTTTCATTAAGCTTCAGTCTTGATGGACGGCTTATTGATTTTTGTGACCATCGACGGTTATGGGATTAGTTAGATTTCAAGAATTAACTTTCTTAGAGTCTAGCTTGGCATCTATTAGAATAGGGTTGCTCTCTGTGGCCTGGCCAAAACCCTCAATCTCTCAATAAAGTAGCACTTGGAGTTCACAGGACATTGCTGGACACTTTGATTTTAAATCACAATAAAGCAGTCAAAACCTATCCGATGCAATATAATCTGCTCTTTATTCTTGAATCCATGCAATTTCAACATAGTATTAAGTTCTGGCTTTTGTATCATAAGAAAATATTGATTATATCGCTATTTTAATAAATAAAGCTCTATCCAAGTAAAGAGAAATTGTGGTATAGCCAGTCACAATATTTCCTGTATAAGCTAAATTATGTCAACTTCCAAATAATGATGATGAAGTTGTTAAAGAAACACTTGAACCATCGCTCAAGGTAGCTTCAACTATTGGGTCCCCATTTATATCAAAGTGAATTCCAAACATTTCTGTAGATCCATCTAATTTCACCATCAAATATCCTAAACCGATAGGCTTTACCCAAATAGTAACTGTATAAAACGGACTCATCATAAATGCACCAGCATCCATATATTTTCCACTGATAAAATAATATCCACGACTAATAGAAGGAATCGGGTCACTTGAATCCCAGGTAGGATATGCATTAGAATTCGAAGAACCTACTTGTACTGAGCTTACACTATCTAGGTAAATTAAATTCTGTAAGGATAATGACAACGCGCTATCGCTGCTCCAAATGCAAACATTCGTAGAATCTGCTGCATAGCCTGCTGGGCAGGCAGTAAAGCACATATTAGAGATCAAATAGCATCCAGAACTGCAGGAGTCGCAGTTATAATATGCAGAAGATGTGCAGGTTGCGCATCCTGTTTTGCAGTCATTAATGCAGGTATCACCTATAGAAGAAGGCTTCCAGCCTGCATTACAATTACAGCCTGTTCCCGGGCCACTTGCATTATCAACACATACTGAGCATTCATTTGAGGAAAACCCAGAGCAGGTTTTACATAGAATATCATCACAGTAGTTGCAAGACAGAGCTCTTCTGCATCCAAGAGAGCAAGACCCTCCACAACTTTGACATGCCGAGCCATCATAGTATTGGCTAAAGCTGCAAGACCATCAAGATAAAGTACTTAAGGCAAGTTGTGTCGTAAAATCAGTGACTGCAGTATTTCATATAGTAATTGTATATACATATCCTGCAAATGTTGAAGAACTGGTGCTTTTCCCAATGTAAATAACGTCACTAGACACATCTCTAAATATATTGTTTGTGCTGGATGAAGCCACACCATTATTAGTATTATAGCGGGTTTGGATAGAAGTGGTGCCTTGTGAATAGGAAACTGTTAAAGACAAATAAACCCAGCTACTAAAGATTAGAGTTGCAGAAGTTACTGTGACTGTTGCGCTTGCAGTTAAAGGTTGTTCCAGCGCAATTGTAGCTGATCCTGCAGAATTCAATATAACTCTGCTATTTTTCTGGAAAACATCTCCAGCAGTGATCACATATACCCATAACCCAACAGAAAAGTAGTGAGCTAAATATATATTTGATGTAGACACCAAGTATTTTCCACCTGAAAAATAAAGTCCCTGTTATAAACAGGCACAGGATCTTGTGTATCCACAGTAGTGGAAAAATAATAAGAGGCTGCTGATGAAGATGTCTGGAAAATGCCATAAAGTCCTGCCCAATCTTGATAAAACGACTGATCGACGATAGACGAGGTAGATATTGTGCATGTGGGGGACGAATATGCATAGCCAGTAGGACATGCATGCAAACACACGGTTCCAACAGCAATTGCTGAGCTACTACATTGGCTGCATTCGTGATAATAAGTTTCAGCACAGTCATCACAAAGACTGTCACAGATTTCGCAAGTTTGTGTGGATTGGATCCAAAAAGCATTTAAGTTGCATTGGCATTCATTATTCCCTGAAGGAATATAAGCATTAGTTATGCATGCAGAGCAGGCATCGTCAAAGGCTGAGCAAGCTGAGCATTCTTTTGCTTTGCATAAGCGGCAAGTTAAGAGGCTTCGACAGCCATAGCTGCCTCCACAGTTTTGTGAGGAATCGCATTGTTTGCAAGCTGCATAAGAAGTGTCATAATAGTACCCGAATTCGCAACTGTCTGGACAAAGTTTTTCTGAAGGGCATCCAGTTGAGCAGCTTGCTGGGCACCCAGATGTAATCCATTCATCAAGATAATGACCATTTTCATTAAAAATTTTAAGGCTCCATAAAAAGCCGACAAAGCCATCTGTCCCTGAGTATGTTCCAATATACAAAGTTCCAGTATCAATTAGCATCTTCGAGTTAGTAGAGCTTTGAGTTGAAACTAAGGCTCCATCCAAGTAATAAGAAATTTTAGTTTTTCCACTATTTAAGTTCCCTTCAAAAGCTATATTATGCCAATTCCCAGTAAAGGTTGTAGTTGTATCAGCCAAAGTGACAGTAGAGGAGTCTTCTAACTTCTCAGCTTATAACAAAAAAATCTATAATTTGTTATACAAAATTGTTTAGTTTGCTTTTTTTTTTTAAATTTTTTATTTTAATTGTGTTTGTAAAGTTTATTATATCTTAAAACTTAGAAATTTTATATGATATACTTTATTTCTCAGGCTACTCTTTTAAAAAAGCATTATTCAAACATTTCTATAAAATTAAAATTTTTAAATAGATTCATAAAAAAAACACTCTTTATTAAATGGAGGGAGTAAGATAAGAGAAATTGAGATTTTTCCTGATGAGAATGATATATTAATAAACTGGGTAGTCCCATCAGATTGAGATAGTAATTTTCCATCCCCTTTTTCTCTCGCTCATAACACTATTGAAAAAAATGGATATAGCTTAGCACTGCTCAAGGTAATAGTTGAAGCACTAGTAAAATAATAGCCTCTATATATACTAGGAACAGGATCACCTGTTTCAAATGTAGGGTAAGAATTCGAGTTAGTAGAGCCAATTGTTATGCTTGAATCTGTAGAACTCAGCTTAATAATATCTTGAAGAGCTAGAGAATATATTGTCGCAGATGACTGAACACAAGAGTTAGATGGGCTTGGACTTGCTGTATAACCTGTTGGGCAAGCTAATAAACAAAGCCCATTTAAATAGTAATAGCCGCTATTGCATGATATGCACTGATAATATTGAGTCCCTGAGCATCCAGCACATCCAGTAGTGCAAGCCCATACACAAGCAAACCCGCTAGATATATAATTGGTATTGCAATAGCAAGCAGTTGTCTCTCCACCAGTCGCATTATCAACACAAGTCGTGCAATCTCCTGAATTAAAGCTGGTACAGGTTTTACAAAGAGGATCATAGCAAATATATTACGATTAATTAATTTATTTATTACTATAAAATATTAAGACTGCTTTAAAAATTGATATGCTAAGAACGTATTTAGCTAACCTCAGTTTATTGCAAGATGAAGCTCTTACGCATCCATATGAGCAGCTGCCTCCTGACCCGTTATTACAAGAACTGCATGATGTGCTATAATATTGGCTAATTGAGCAAGACCAAAGGCAAGAAGTATAAGGACTTGAACTTGATGAGCAAGGAATTGATAAGCTTGAAGTAAAAGTAGTGATGGCTGCATTTCATAATGTAAAATATTAAACAAAACCTGTAAAGTAGCTGTTTGTGCTTTTTCCGATATATAAAGCATTTGAAGTGTCTCTGTAAATATTAGTTGCAGAGCTAGCAGTGTTTCCTGCTGCTCCATTTAAATAAGTCGCTATTGAAGTGTCTCCGTTTAAAAAGGAAATGGAAAATGACACATAAGTTCAACCAGAAAAAGCTGTTAGAGCAGTGGTAGAAAGAGAGCTCGTAGTAAGTGATTGATTTTCTAAGGTGACTGTTAAAACACCTGAAGAACTGAATGTAATTCCAGGTGATTTTTGAAGAATATCTCCAGAGGTAATCACATAAATCCATAGTCCCATAGACACATTATTACTTAGCAATATATTGGTATTGGTAATTAAATATTGTCCTCCTGAAAAATAAAGACCTCTTTTGTAAGCAGGAACTGGATCTAAAGCATCTGGAGTGCTAAAAAACTGATATGTTGCTGATGAACTTGAGGTTTGGAAATATGTTGAGTAGGTTCCAGAAAACGAAGTATCAAATAGTGCTTGGAATATTGCCGATTTTGTACTTGTACATGGGCTTGTGCTATATCCTTGAGGGCAACCATTCAAGCACACATTATCTACAATCGTCCCAGAAGAACAAGTATTGCATAAAAAGTAATAAGTTCCAGCACATGCCGAACATTTATTATCGCACAATTCGCAAGTAGCAGTAGACGCCTTCCAAAATGCATTAGTATTGCATGCACATGCTGTTCCACTCGGTGATGCATTTGTAATACAAGAAGTGCAACTGCCGTCAAATAAAGTGCAAGCATAACATTCTTTAGTTTGGCAAAGCCTACAAGTATCAGTACTCCTGCATCCATAATTCCCACATCCACTTCCACATTGAGTGCATCCTGATCCTGAATAGAAATATCCAAAGCTGCAACTATCAGGACACTTTTTTTCTGATGGGCAAGTTGAGCACCCCGAATTGCAGCCACTTGTAATCCATTCAGCATTCTGGTTAGAATTTCCATTATAAAATTTAAAACTCCACAAAAAGCCTGTAAATCCATTAGATCCTGACTGAGATCCAACATATAAAGTTCCAGATGAAGAATCTATAAATGGAGAAACACTTACTGATGTTGCTGTAGAAGTGCCTCCGATTAAATTACCATCAGTATACAATGTAATGACTGTTTTACCACTAGAGATATCTCCAGTAAAAGCAATATTATGCCAGCTTCCAAGAACACTTGTCAATCCAGTTGAAGTGACTGTCGTAGCATCTTGAAGGCGCAGAGTAAGCGATGCATATCCTAGGCCTGTAAATGAAAATGCAAACATAGCATTCGAAGAGCTATCCAATTTCAAAAGCAAGTATCCTGATAATATTGGCTTCACCCAAACCGTGACAATAAAGTAAGGAGTAATTATAAGAGAACTATAAGTCATATAATAAGCATTTGCAAAGTAATATCCTCTATAAATTGATGGGATTGGGTCGCTTCCAGCATCAAAAGTTGGGTACGCATTAGTGCTTGATGATCCAACCGTAAAACTACTTACAGTTCCCAAATAAATCAAATCTTGCAAAGCAACAGAAATCACATTAGTCGTAGAAACCGTACATAAATTATTTGTAGAGTCTTGAGTATATCCAGTTGGACAATAGCTTAAACACATAACAGAAAGGAAATATTTAGTCGATACACATGCAGTGCATTGGTAATAGCCTGTTCCTGTGCATACAGAACATCCCGTATAGCATGCAGTGCATGTAAAAGGATCTGATAAGTAATACCCACTATTACAGGCACAGTCTGTTGCTGCTGTTTTAGATGCATTTGTAATGCAAGTTGTGCATTTGCCAGACCCAAAGCCAGTGCAGACTGAGCATAGAGGATCATAGCAAATATTGCAAGAGGAAGCTCGAGTGCATCCCTTACTGCAGCTTGAACAAGGTTTACATTGAGAGGTAACTGTATCATAGTATTGGCCAAACGTGCAAGTCCCAAAGCAGGCACTTCCACCTGATGTACAAAGCTCGGTGCCTGTATATTCAGTAGTAAAAGGGGAATAGTTTGTATTTCAGAGCTTGAAATTGTATATAAACCCACTGAAGTAGCTATTTCCTTGGCCGATATAAAGGGTGGAAGCAGCTGATTCTCTATACACATATTCTGAGCTTGTTGTGCCTGTAACAGCTACGTTGTTTAGATAAGGAGTTATAGTGGTGGAATAGGATGAGTATACAACTGTATAAGAAAGCAAAATCCAGACGCCAGTTGTTATGCTCAAAGTATTTGATGTTACTGATGTTGTTGTCAATGAAGGACTTTGCAGAGTCAAAGTCATAGCTCCAGATCCTTGGATTCTTAGTATGCAAGAGCCTAGTACCTTTTCCAACTAAATCATTAGCTGTAGATATAGAATATCCTTAAATATATAGACTAGAAGCACTTCTAAATTCGGCTTGCTAAATTTTTTATTAATTTTTGAAATATTTTTATTTTTTTAAAAAAACAATTAAAACCAAATTCTGCTTGTGGAATATCAAAATTTTTGTATTTATCAGGATTTATCGGTATAGGCCCATAAAGAAATAGAAAAAGTATGAGAAAGCCAAAGAGTTGAGCTCGAAGCCAAGTAATACCCAGGACTTGTGCTCGAAAAATAAAATCCTTGTAAATATGAAGGAATCGGATCAACGCTGTCCGGGCTTACAAAGAACTGATAAGTAGAAGAACTTGCGCCAGTGTTAAAAATCCCATAAATTCCCGCGCAGTCTTGATTAAAATTTACATTAATAACAGAACTTGTTGGACTTGTACCACAAGTAGATCCTGAATATCCATAAGGACACGCAATATAGGCAGACAGTGTTGATCAAGTAATACGAAGGCTGAAGTGCAAGTTGTGCAAGCAAAGACTCCTCCACCAATGCACAGGTTGAGCAGAGCTGATCACAAATTTGGCAAGCTGGCACAGCCGAGTTAAAATAGTTATTAGCAGGACAGGAACACAGAGCGAGACGCCTGCCAGAGACACAAGTTGAGCAGACTCTTGTAGCTACATTGCATGTTGCACAAAGTTGGTCATTACACACTGAGCAATAATTCGCTTTCGAGCAGTCTCCTTTAACCAAATGGTGTAATTGATTATTGGGGCTTGCCCTACTCCATTGTTTCCATTTGAAAGTGCAACAACAACTGCATTAGTAGTGCTTTGCGTGTATGCTGAGCCATTAATTGTAATTTTCGTTCCTGAATTCGATAGTGTAAATAGAGTATAGATCTCAATAACTTTGCAAGTTCCAGCAAGAGTCCCCGGACTAAAGCTAGATCATATTGTTACTCCTGCTACGACTACATTGAAAGTTCTTGTCGCGTCATCACAAAACCCAAGAATCAGAACATAGCTTGAGTCACCTGTAGTGATTGATAGTGAAAGGTTGATGGATGAATTCCTTGCTCGAGTTTTTAATGCATTAGTATTCGTATAGTTGATATTTGTGACAGTAGCGCAGGATGAAGAATCAAAAGTAACACTTGGACTGTAATTCGATGAACTATCTGCAGCAATTGTTCATGTTTCTGGAGTCATCGTTGTTGCTGATGTTCCTCCGTTTTCAACAGACAACACAATATCAGAAGCACTTACTCACCCCTCCACCCTCTGTGAGCGAACAAAAATTTTTATGGAAAAAAAATTGATATATAAGTGATAATTAGTATAATGAAATCTCAAGCTAACTCTGTTTAATTTTAAACAAATTGCGTTTTAAAAACATAAATATTACAAATTAAAAATAATATTTGCTTTCCAAATTTTGCGAAGTGGGATTTTTTTAAATTTTGAAAAAAAAAATTCTATATAAATTTTTAAAAAAAAATTAACCCCGCCCATGAGCGAACATGATTGTTTTGTTTGCTCACAGAGGGGGAGAGTTAGGGATGAGTCTACTAAAGGTAAAAGACTAAGGAGACAAAATAAAAAAACCATAACGATAGTCGTAGAGAAAAAGAAATATTGAGTTTGACCATTATTAATTTAAAAAAGATGCCGTGCAATGAGCAGTGAAAGAATTTAAGATGGATTATAAGTATAAGAAAATTTTTCAAAAATGGAAATGTTCAAGTTGCTTCTAAATATAAAATCAATCGTGGAAAATCATACTAAAATTTTATTTTGATACAAAACATCACAGGGATATGCCTAAAGCACAGTCTGAAATGTATTTCACAAATTGCAATCTATCACTGAAAATTGCAATAAATATAATAAGAAATGCAAAAAATAAAATTGAGGACCTCTTTTATCATGCCTGATATTAGGATAGCTTTATTAGATATCATTTCCCATTTTTATTATTCACCTACATATTGTTGACAAAAATTAAATCTTTTAATTTTCATATTAAAATTATAAATTTTTATTATCTCCCCTCCATGAGTGAGCAAAACCATGGAAAAATCCCTATTTTTGCCCAAAAATCCAAAAAATTTTTTATGAAAAAAATATTGATATATAAGTGATAGTTATTGTAACAAATCTCTAGCTAATTCTTTTAATTTTTAAACAGCTTATATTTTAAAACATAATTTCGCAAATAAAGTTAATTTTTACAAATTAGATTTTTTTAAATTTTTTTAAAAAAAAATACTATAAAATTTATATATATATTTTTAAAAATGCCCCCTCCGTGACTGACGAACAAAATGCTTTATTCACTTACAAGGAGGATTAAGTTTAAAAATAATTTAAGATTTTTTATTTATTTAAACATTTGCATTTTATAATATCAAAAATTAAAAAAATATGAGTTAATATGAGCATCTTTAGGCAGTTTACCAAGATTCCATTAAAATCTCAAGTTTCTAATCACCCAAAAAGTGTATAAGCCCATAAAGCAATAGAAAAAGTATGAGAAAGCCAAAGAGTTGAGCTCGAAGCCAAGTAATACCCAGGACTTGTGCTCGAAAAATAAAATCCTTGTAAATATGAAGGAATCGGATCAACACTGTCCGGGCTTACAAAGAACTGATAAGTAGAAGAACTTGTACCAGTGTTAAAAATTCCATAAATTTCCGCAAAGTCTTGATTAAAATTTACATTAATAACAGAATTTGTTGGACTTGTACCACAAGTAGATCCTGAATATCCATAAGGACACCCAATTAAGCAGACAGTATTAATTAAATAATACGAAGTCGAAGTGCAAGTTGTGCAAGCAAAGACTCCTCCACCAGCACAGGTTGAGCAGAGCTGATCACAAAGTTGGCATGCAGATGCTACAAAGTTATAATAATACTGAGCAATGCAGGAACATTTAGAGTTGATTAAGCTTGTTCCAGAGATACAAGTTGAGCAGACTCTTGTAGATACATTACAGGTTGTGCATAGTTGATCATTACACATTGAGCAATAATTTGCTTTTGAGCAATCACCTTTAACCAAAATGGTGTAATTGATTATTGGATCTTGCCCAGTTCCATTTACAAGTGTAATAGTAATGACATTAGTTGAAGTGAGCGTTATTGTTGAGCTGTTAAGTGTAATTTTTGTTCCTGAATTAGTCAAAGTAAAGAGAGCATAAACTTCATATACTTTGCATGTCCCAACAGTATTTCCTGGGTCAAATGTTGTTGGTAAAATAGAAGTTCCTGCCAATTTGACACCAAATCGTCTTGTAGCTGGCCCGTCGTCGCAAAATCCAAGAATCAAAACGTAATTTGAGTCTCCAGTAGTTATCGTTAATGAAAAAGAAAAATCAGCATTTTTATGGACTCGTGTTTTCGCAGGTGTAATATTGGTGTAATCTGTATTGGTAATGCTACTACAGGATAAAGTTTCTGAACTAACACTTGGGCTATAAGCCAAAGTGTCTGAATTCATGGTTCATGCTTCAGGAGACATAAGCTGAGAACTGCTTCCTCCATTCTCATAAGATAAAACAACATCAGAAGCTGCTAGAGATGAGTCAACCAAAGGGAAAAAGGTGAAAACCAAAAATGCCAATCATCATAACGATACTTGGAGAGAAAAAAGAATTTTGATCATTTATTAATGTAGGAGATCATCATATTTGATATAAATAGAAAATTTTCAAGATGGGGTTGAGGGAGAACGCTGAAAAATATTTGAAAGAAATATAAACGCAGAAATTTGAGCTTAATTAAATAATTACGTGAGCTAAATTATAAATTACTTCAATATGCTCTATATCAGGAACAGAGTCTGTATGATTTTAAAAAATTTTGGCAATGAACCAATTGCTAAATTATAATAAATATAAAATATGTATAAAAAAATTAACATATCTTTTATTATATGATTTTATTTAATTTTAATTTACTTTAATTTCATTAACTTTCTTTTTAAAATTGGAACAAAACATCGGTAAAATTTGCATTTTTTGGGTACTTTAACCTCCCTTTAATT
Source organism: Blepharisma stoltei (assembly GCA_914767885.1). Classification (NCBI taxonomy): domain Eukaryota; phylum Ciliophora; class Heterotrichea; order Heterotrichida; family Blepharismidae; genus Blepharisma; species Blepharisma stoltei. The sequence goes on along the minus strand of CAJZBQ010000063.1, from coordinate 341,264 downwards.
TTTTCAATAGGAAAATTTTTATCGATTAAAGTACTAATTTTTATAAATTAGTTTTGATCCAATTTAATAGACAAAATTATGTAGAATATTATTTAAACAGCTTCACTGAATCAATTAATTTTTTTATATAAAAATTTATAAAAAATAAATTAAAATTCAAACTATTGTGTTCACTGAAAAAATATATAAAAAATTTTTAAAAAAAAATTGAATTACTAATTTTTTTAAAATTAATTTTTACCTATTTTAATGAAAAAAAGTGCAAGAAGAATGCTATTTAAAACTGAATCGATGAACTCTTTTAATTATTTCTCCATAAAAATATATTAAAATTCAAATTATATTCTCATTTTATTTGTTTTAAGATTTAAAAAATTTAAAAAAAAATTTATAGAAAAAATTAACCCCCTTTTAATTGGAACAGGATATATTGTTCTAATTTAAAACGGGGGGGATTAAATTCATTAAAAAGCCACAAACTCAAACAGACCCTTCTTTAATATATTTTTTATTATTGTAATTTTAAAACATTATAAGCATTGATTATCGCAATAAAGTTAAATAAGTAAACAGTGAAAAATTCTATCAGAATCACTGCTATTATCTTTAAGCATGATTGATTTCCTGCAAACCCATCTTAAAAATTTACTCCATAAAATTTATTATTTAAACATTTTAAAACTCATGAATATTTTGATGATTTCTTTTTCAATTTTTATAGCAAATAAAACCCACTATAACGACTGTAATAGAGCCTATTATACAAACAATCACAACTCAATAATCTCATATGCTTCTGGTTTCTGATTTTCTATATAAATTGTTAATAGAAGGCACAAATCCTACTCTTGACTTTTCCATATCAAAAATTGTGTAATATCTTCTTAAAAACACATCACCAAGTAATCAGAAATTTCCTTTGTTAAAGCTCATTATCAATAAAGTGCATCTATCTTCATATTTCCAGAAATAATATTCAGGCAGCAAACTATATAAATGCGTTCCTAACTTTAATGTTATAACAGGATATTCCATTTTAAATTAATTTTTAGGCAGTAAATAACTTATCGATTATTAAAAAGAGCTTGGTATTAATTCTGCCTTAATCTTAATAAATAGGTAGGCTAGGCCTTGTTGGTTACACAGCCACCAAAGATCCTTGTGAATTTATCCGCTTTGCGAAGCCCTTTTTCGCCATTCGGTTGGGATTACTTGCCTGATAAGTTGGCTCGGGCATCACTTTGCTCCCTTCTGGTCGTGTACCATCTAGATCGGAATTACAGCTTGCAGAGAACTCCTCCTTGCTTTTCAGCTCCAGTTTTAAGTGAGCAGACTATCTGCGTCCCTACAGCGGGTGGTTATTATAGCATGGCTGCCTCACAGAAATTCCAAAAAAAAGGAATTTCTGGTCATCTTTCTGCAAAAGGTCGAATCGAAGCCCAGGCTTAACTCCAGGATTCACGATAGGAATTTGCCCGATTGTCCGAGCTTTCCTTACCATCTTCTTATCCTTCCATTCCACGAGATAAAATTCCAATCCTAAAAACGGGCTTAGTCTAGGCTCTGCACACTGCTGGAATTTTTTTGTTATCCATTTCTGAATTGGCAAAAACTTTGCCGGATATAATATATATAGCTGGGAGGTCATGCCCAGATCGAAATATCATATTTAATATGCTTGCTATTAAGCAAGGAGCATATTTAATATAATAATCAATAACTACTCAATGGATTTTTTTCTCCACACCCACAAACAAGCATTCCATACAGCTGATAGCAGCTCCCTGCATTTCCTATGTCAATCATAATTTGAAGTACTTCAGCATTAGGAGCATATATTAAACTGCTTCCTGTGTCTAAAATTGCTATGGCTGACTTCAGCATTAGCTGACTATTGCCAATCTTGACACTATGCAAATGAACAGCTCAGTATCCAGTCTCGTCGAAAACATTAACATAGGTAATTTCTTTTGATAAAGCATATTGATTTAAATCATAGCCTCCCAATATTATATTTGATTTTGGAATCGGCGTAGAATCACCGAATTCATTATCATTCAAATAAAGCCCAAAAACAGCCTTTTCAATTACCCCTTGCTCTTTTAAGTTCATAATAAAAGTATTAAACCCTTCAGATAGCCTACTAAACCCTAATCCTAATATTCCATCTGCTTCTAATGCTCCAAAATCATAATCTTTGTTTACAAGCACGAATTTCTGTTTTTTCGCTATAAATTGTGCATGGCTTCCTACAGCAACTGACTCCTCAGATATTTTGCCAATTGCTTTGCCTTTGTTATACTAATTGGACTGTACATTTAAAGTAATTGTAGTATTCGTAGGTATAAAGGTTGATGACGAATTAGAAATAAATTGAGATTTTGTAGGATGACAATTAGATGAAAATTCTTTCGAAACGACCCAAATTCACTAATTAGAAAATACAGAAGAGCCAGTATCAAAGGTCAGCTCGAAATACTGAGGAGGTGTGCCTATGCTTACGTTTCCTCTGTATTGCACCTGCTTATAAGATACATTTTCATAATTATTGAGAGGGGTTGAAATGTTTGTGACAAGTAGCAAGGGATTTGTGAAGTATTGCAAAAAAGGTAAGTCTATTTTACGAGTTAGAGGAATGCTGATGTGGGCAAAAGCTGTTATTAAGAAAAAGAGGAGCTTCATTTTAAATAAAATTGCTATTAATTTTGGCAAAATTTAGTCTCATATTTGAAATTAGTAAAAAAATATCTTCGATTTATAATAATATAATGAGACATATAAGACCAAATTTTAGGGTTATTAAGATTTATCATGTTGTTAATTTTAGTAGGCTTGCTTGATCGAATTTAGTCTTTGTTATATTTCTATTATAATTGCAATGATATTAAAATATTTAAAATGATAATTTGAGATCATAATTATCCTTATCGATTTCAGATTTTTAACTTCCTTCAAATTATATGATAAATGGATAAAATAAGAGAAAAATCACCCACTGAAATCATACTTGAGCGAAAGTTATTAACTGCTAGCAAAGAAAGCATTGACGAAGAAATTCCAAATACAAAATACAATTTTTTTAAAGAAAAAGCAAAAGAAATTATTGATTTTCATTTGAACGAAGACAACGGCTCAAGAAAAACATTGAATTATATAGAAACACAGGGACTAAAAAGAAGTATGTTCAAGGAAGAAGAGGAACCACCTAAGCTATCATCAAGCTCTCAGCGACATTTAAAAAACAAAAATATACAAATTAATGAGCTATTTCAAAACGAAATTTCAGGCCAATCTGATTTTCTGAAAATCAAAGACCTTATGACAAAACAGAATATTTCATTAGAAAACGCTATAGAAAGCATTAAAAAAATTAAAAAACCTCTTACAGCTATCAGGAGCTCCAACAGCAAAGATTATACAAACGACCAAGCATCCGAAATTGAAGAAATTGCATTATATCTCTCTAAAGAAATAGAAAAAACTGCGTCTTCATTCCGAGAGGTCCTAAGGCTCATTGAGCAGCTGAGCAAGATTTCTGCATTAGAAAAAGCTGACATTAAAAGAGCAATGAAAGAAGATATGGAAGCAGCAAAAAACAAAGCCAAAATAAAATACGAGAACCAATTGAAAGCTATAATTGAACATAATAAAGAGCTGTCCTCAAATAAAAGACGCAGCATTTCTGAAGATGATCACAATGAAAAAATCGCCCAGCTTCAATCTAGCTTAAAAAAATTGACTGAGTCCTACAATGAAAGTATTGAAAACTCCAAAAGAAAAAATATCGAAACTAATAAGCTTCAAAACAAAATAATTTCACTTAATGAAGAAATTGAACATCTTCATGCTGATATTGAAAATTTCCAAGCAATAATTAAATCACAACAGTCTGTTGACTCTTCTCAGTCAGCAAACTTAAGAGCAGAAATCAATTACATGCGTGATATGCTAAATAAATCTAAAAAAGAGCTAGAAATTTCCAGAAAAACAGACACAGGCAAACTTGCAAAACTAGAAGTCATGAAGGAAAGAGAAATAGAAAGGCTTAAATCTGAGGCAAAAATATTAGAAAATCAGTTACAAGATGCATTAAATCATATGAGGAAAGGAGATGAGCTAGCAAGAGCTGAAATTCAAGATTTACATAGAGAGGTAAGAAGATTAGAAGAAGAAAACAAATTGAACAGCCAGAGATATAAAGAAGATATAGAAAACCTCCACAGAGAGCTACAAGAAAAAGACAAACAGCTGCATTTTGAAAGAGAAAAGCTAATAACAGAAATTGATATAAAAGAAGAGCTTAAAAGAATTCATTTAGAATTGGAAGAAAAAGATAAGCAGCTGTATTTAGATAGAGAAAGGCTGATGGAAGAAATTGACGCCAAAGAAGAACTGAGACATAAACAAAAAAACGAATGGGGAGAAATTTGTGACAACTTGATTCTTGAAATTAAAACGCTTAAAGAACAATTAAATGGGGCTTGTGAAGATAATAGAAAGCTTATTGAAGAATCAGCAAGGGATCGACAAAATAGAATCCAAGATGAAACAAAGATTAAATCGCAGAAAGAAAAGCTTAGAGATAAGCTTAGAGAGCAAGATATGGAATTAAGAAAATTCTGGGAAGTGGTAAAAGAGCTGCAACAAATTGATAGATTGCGTTAAGATTTGTAACGCTTAATATCCACTATGGGGTTACCAGCACCAGGGCTTCCTTGTTTTTGGATGTGTTAGGTTCACAGGTTTCTGGGTTGACCTGCTTTTCCGATAGAACCTCACTAAGGCACACTTCAAATGGTAGTTGCCAGTTTCCACGGCTCACCTCTGCTACTTCTTTGGCGCCGTCTGAGAACTAAGGCTTCTTGCTGCCACTGAATAGAAGTGCTAAAACCATAGGTCTTTCATCTTCCTTTGGGCTTGCCAGAGGGTACTCCTCCAAGTTGTTTATCAGTCTTCATTGGGATAGAATTCATATAAAAACCAAAATTTTGATCAGCAGATTGGCAGCTAACGAATGCCACAATTTTATGAATATGCTACAAATAAAACACAGCTAAAGGAAAAATTGATTTCAATGATATCAGATCTCTAATGAACGTTAAAGGCTTGGCAAGGCAAATTAAACGAGCACAAAAGACTTTTTAATAATTTAGTCTAAACATAAAAAATTTAAAAATTTTCTCTCAGCATGAATAAGAAAAAATGATTGAGCATATAGATAAGCATGGATTTATTTCAAATGAACCAAGAACTGACAGCACATTAACACATTTTCAGGTGAATGCTCGCATTGAGAAGTGGATTAACATGCTAGCGAACTGGCCTGACTATTCAAACTACTCAACTTCAAAATATAAAGCTCTCAAACGTAGATGTCGCAAAGGTATCCCTAGCAACATCCGCAGCAGGGCTTGATTTATGCTATGCAAAGGTCTTGAAGTGAAAAACAGCTACCCCAATCACCTATATTTTAGGCTTTGTAACCGTGAAGAAGACCCTCCTTGTATGCATGATATTACAAAAGATGTAAATCGGACCTTCCCTGAGCATGTGCTATTTATGGGCCAAGACGGTCAGCATTCTCTGACCAACGTTTTGAGAGCTTATGCGTTTTTAGATCCAGAAATTGGATATTGTCAAGTTAATTAAGTTAATTAATTAATCTGGCGATAAGCGGAGTTAACCACTAGTATTTGCCTTGTCTTGGTTCCAAAAAGTCAGTCTCCGTATACCTCGGAGTTCAAATAAGAAATGGAAGGCTGCTTTTTGGATTTCCGAATCTAAACAATATCTCCAAAAGATTAGCCCCATAGAGCAGAGCAACCTCTAGAAGAGTACTCCAATGGTCCGATAAGGAAGGACCATGTAGTAGGTAAAACCTGTCTGGCCTATCTGGCAGGAACATAAAAGCTTTTGGTGGAGAAACAAAATTGCCTCTTCGCAAGGCATACTCAAAACCTGAAGGCCTACTTCAAAGGGATAGAGGCACTATTTTTAGCTTCATCGGGATGGGTCCAAATTATCCACAAGGAGTGCCTAATTTCCGTCACTATCACCATTTTATTTCTATCTAGGTATTGTCAAGGAATGGCATATATCGTTGGAGTTTTTCTGATGCATATGGATGAAGAAAGTTCTTTTTGGATGCTAGTGAGCTTTATGTACAATTACCAAATGAGGGGCTATTATATGCAAGGGATGACAAAAGTCTATCAAAGTTTATATAAAGCAAATTATTTGCTAAAACTGCATGAACCTTCTTTATGGAAAAAGTTTTCTGATGTAGAATTCTACCCCCAAATTTATGCTACACAATGATTTATGACTTTGTTTATAGTTCAAAATAGAGAATGATATCATCTATTATATATTTTCATTGTTTACCTTTTTATTGAAAATTTGCAATTTATAAATTTTTAATTTATTTTTTATACTAACTCCCTCCATATGCGAACATAAAAATTTTTTTTTCTCTAACTCCCCCCCCTCATCCTTGATCGAACGGCTCGCCATCGTTCGATCAAGGATGGGGGTTAAAAAATTTTTTCTGGGAAAAAAAAATTATATATAAAATAAAATATATATATATATATTTTTTATTTACTTTTAAATAAGAGGGTTAAGAGTATTTAATAATTATTTTTTATAGCAAAAATTTGAATTAATTTCATAAGAATACAAATATTTAATATTTTGATTTATTAGTCACCCCTTTAAAAACTTTATAAATTTTAATTTGTTCCTTATTGAATTAAAAAATTTTTGTTTTAAATTTTAAAGAATCTCTATTTTTTAGATTATTAAATTTTTAAGCCTAGGTTGATGACTAAATCACTTCGAATGGTTGATTCCGTAGCTTTTTGTCGTCTCAAAGTCTCTGAAAACAACTTCATTATGTACATCTTCCCAAGCTTCTGATAACTAATATATAAAAAATTTGCATGATATGGAAATCGTTCGATCAAGGATGGGGGTTAATTTTCCCAATTTTTAGGAATTTTTACAGTCAATCGTTCGATCAAGGATGGGGGGGAGTAATTTATTTTAATCAAAATTTTATTTTTTTAAATTAAAAAAAATCGAAATTCGCATAAATTGGAAAGTAAGAATTAATGTAATTCTAAAAAATTCTTTTTAAAAATGCAATTTGCTTAAAATTTACCAGAATTAGCTAGAGATTTAATTATAATACTTATCACTTATATATCAAAATATTTTATAAAAAAAATTTTACATTTACAACATTTTTTTCACAAAGGGTAGGCTTTTACCCATAAAATAGGTATTTTTCCAATGGTTTTGTTTAGGCGCAAGGGGAGTAAATATTCTATAAATTAGCTTCTCGCCAGTTAAAATTCACTAAAGCCTAAAGTAAGCAAATCCTAGTAAATTCCATTTTTATATAACACCTAATTTAATAAAGGAGCTTACAAGCTCTTCGTAAGAGTATATATTTTCATTTAAAATAGACACAGTTCTGAGAATATGGGACTGCTTTTTACTAGAAGGTCCAAAAATTATTTTCCGGGTCTTTTTAGGATTCTTTAAACTGTACAAAAATGAGCTGCGAGATCTAGATTTTGAAAATCTGCTGATGGCTATACGAAGAATAGAAACCAATTTAGATGCAGATTCCCTACTTAGAGCTGCATTTAGCATCTCATTATCTAGAAAAGAACTAGCAGATATAGACAGAGAGTACCAAAACTCTCCTAACCCTGCGCTTTTAAATTAATGTTTTAATATTTGGTAACTTCTATTATTTAAAGATCCTGCTTTTCTTTGGTGTTATCAATTTTCTTTCCATCGACATACGAGTCCTTGATAACTACATTAGGATTGTCCATTAAATCTTCTAGCCCAGTTTTCTTTGGTTTTTTGTAGTCTTCATCGTCTTCTTCTCCAGTTAGTGCATTCATTTCTTTTCTATACTTGTCTCTCATTTCCCACCAAACAGTAGCATTGCTTAGTTTTTTCCCTTTATTTGGCTTAGCCCATGCTTCGACCTCGTATTTTTTCAAGGTGAAATTCAGTCTGCCTCCAGATTTCATAGAATAAGTGCTGGCTTCTGGGACAATTTTATTGTAAAGTTCTAGATCCAAAGCAATTTTTATCCTTTGGTTCGATCTGCTGCACATTCCAGTAAAGGTGATTCTGTCTTCTTTGGATAATTAAAATATGGCGTCTTCGTCTGGGCATGGCCTCCCGGCCATGCAGCCTCGACTCATATTTTAATTATATCCGGCAAGGTTTTACCATTTCAGAGATGGACAGCAATGCTAGGTAAGCAATTCTGGTAGCTTTCAGAGCCTAGCCCTAGTCTATTCTCAGGGGTGGATTTTTCCTCGTGGGGAAGGAGGGTGCAAGGTTGGAAAGGGGAAGCCCAGCAAAATCCCTCTGGACCATTCGGGCAAACTCCCTAGCGTGAAACTGGGCGTTACGTCCCAGGCTTTGCATTTTTCCTTTTTGCCGATAGCCGACCAGAAAAAATCCATTTTTTGGGTTTTTCGGAAAAGCAACCCATGTATAAGCAAGTAGCTCATCCATGAGCCGTCGAAGACGTGGACATTTGCCCTGGAAGCACCCTGGTGATCGAAGCGAGTTTGTCTCCAGCAGACTGGTGGGCCCGATGCGACGAAAGGCGAGTGATAAACCTGGAGTTGTAACCCCGTAGTGGACGTTAAGCGATATAAATTCTAATGTAATGTAATGTAATGATTCTGTCTTCTTTGATTGAGACTTCTGGGTCGCTGACTTCAAGACAGCCTGGATAATCCCATCTGTGGGAAAATTTCACTTCAATAAAAACAGTGTCTGGGGATTGGGCCCATTGGAAAGCTGGAGAAACCGTATTGATTTTCCCTTGATTTTCTATTAATGAAATCAATTTTTCTACCTTTTTCTTACTCCCCCTCTGTGAGCGAACTAAGCCATTGGAAAATTCCTTATTTTTGCCAAAAAAACCACCTCTGTGAGCGAATAGAAATTTTTTATGAAAAAAATTTTGATATATAAGGGATAATTAGTATAATGAAATCTCTAGCTAATTCTGTTTAATTTTGAACAGATTGCACTTTAAAAAATAAATAAATAAATAAATAAATAAATAAATATATGTTTTCCAATTGTTGAGATTTTAAATTTCGAAAAAGAAAAATTAAAACCCTCCATGAGCGAACAAAATTTTTTTTGTTTGCTCACGGAGGAGGAGTTAGTATTTAAAGCCTCTGCTTTAAAGGAAGGGTCTATCTGTTGGTCTTTCTGTATGGCAAAAGTAGAGAGTTCGATTGATGCTTGCCACCATTGCTTGACCATGAGATCTTTTAGGCATCTAAATATCGTTTACTTGTCATCAAATTCAACATCTTTTGATAATTCTTTAATATACTTGTCTTCAGAATCTGCTGTTATTTCTAAGCATGTCTTGCAGTAGGAAATGACGGAAAAAAGAGATAAAAGAGTCAGTGTGTAGAACATGACGTGGAACTCTCTAATTTATTTGGAATAAAATTAATAAGGATTAATTAAAGCCGCGGTAAGGATAATCTTGGGCCTTCTGTGTTAAGGAAGTAACTTACTTCCCCTCCCTGGTTCAAATTGGAAAAAAATTCTGTTCTAATTTCAAAGTTTTTTTTAAAAGTTAATATAAAAATTCTTAATTAATGCAATATCTTTAAATTTTAATTGATTTTTATTAAGAATTCATTCAAGAATTTAATCAATTTAGGGTATAAATGTTTATATATTCTACTTGAACTACCTTTATTAAATAAGATCAAAGCTATTTTACATAAAATTAGACTTTTTTCAACATAAAATTTCCATTAAAAATTTTGTTCCAATAAATTGAGCAGTTTACCTAAAAAATAAAAATTTTACCGATATTTTGCTCCAATTTAAAGAAGGGAGAGGTTAGTGTTAATGAGTCCCCAACTTCAGAAATGCTGCTTGGGTTCCAATTAGGCTTGCCTTTGGCTTTATTTATGAATTTATACTTTGCAGAAATGATAATGTGATACTTGAATAACTATAATTGCTAATTTCTAAATGATACTAAACTTTTAAATTAATCTAATAAAGTATATGAGTGACTGCTTCTTTGAAATTATAATTTCTGTGCTTTGTTAACTGTATTACAAGATTATACTCCATTATCAAGCATTCCGCATAATTCATGTGTCTTCCTCTGTTAAAAGACTCATATGCAATCCTTAGCGACAGCGGGCACATTTCTTGCAATTTTTCAAGAACTTGTGTAGACCATTGATTATTCAAATTATTGAGTTTTCCTAAAATGCCTTCTAGATTTCCATGAGTTTCAAAACAATATCTAATGTTTTGGATATTTTGCATAATTTTTGAATTGCTTGGATTTGGATCTGTATGATGTCTTGCTAAAACAGTGGCAAAATCTTCTTGAATTAATTGATTTTTTACAGTTTCTATACTATTTTCTATATAATAATCTGCAATTCCAAATAAAAAACAGTCAACACCAGATAATCTGTCACCTGTTAAGGCTAAATAAAGCCCTAGCTCAGGTGGATTTATTCTATTTAGAAAATAAGTAGATCCAACATCTGGCGTAAAACCAATTGCAGTTTCAGGCATGGCCCATAAAGTCTTTGGTGTTGCTATCCTTTTAGAACAAGCCATTGATAGCCCTACACCTCCGCCCATAACAATACCGTCCATAATTGCAATTCTTTCTGTATGAAGCCTGGATAAATAGTGGAAATAGGTAAACTCTGACCCAAAAAACTCTTCAGGACTTGTGTCACCTTTAGCAATGCTCACTATATCTCCTCCTGCACAAAATGCACGTCCTTCGCCTATAAAAATTATTGGAGAGTTTGATTTTTCTGCTTCCTGAGTTATTTGTGATAAGATTCCAAGCATTTCTAGATTGAGTGAGTTGAGAGCTGAAGCTCTATTTAGTGTGATTAGCAAAATATTGTTATGTGTTCTTGACAATACTGGGAAATTATTTGGGTTTTCCATTTAAATAAAGATGCCTAATTATTGATTTTGTAAAATAAATAATCTGCTCTATTAAGTTTTTTTGCATAATTGAATAGCATTTTTATTTGATATTAATAGGATATATTTAAAATTATATTTTTATTGGAATTTCCTATTGCATAATTACTTTAACTAATATTTCTTATTACTTATACCCCAGTCGACTTTTTAGAATCGAAAAAGCTTCTCAACATGAAAATCTGCATTAAACTGATCACGCAAAGCACAAATATCTTTCCCATGGCGCTCCACAGCACTCTATCACAAGTCCTTTCAGCCAAGTCTCTGTGTATTTTTTCTCTTCTTTCGTAAAAGTGAATATTTCTATAGACGCTGTCTAAGTTCCTAGATAATTGTTTTAAGGTTTCCTTTAAAGGTGTCATTTCTTCTTCAGTAGCTAATTTATCTTCTACGACCTTTTCCTGGCTGGAAAACTCAAAGGAAATTGTCTTCTGACGGCTGTCTTTAGCTTGGAAGCACAAACGATAGTCACCAGTTGGCTCTGGAGTCAGTTCGAAAGACCCTTCACGTGCCTTTGGCTTGCTTTGAAAATGAACACGACCATCTGGCCCTGTTACACGAGCTAGAACATTTTGATCGCCTTCCCCAGAAACTATATAGACACCCCATAGTTCTGCTCCTCTGGAAACTGTGACCGCAAAGCATTGTTCTGTTTTACCTGGGAGATTAAAGAAAAGTGCATGAGCAGTTCCGACCAATAAACAAAGAAAAGCCAGCATTAAATATGTACACGTTTAAGTAGATAGTAAAATATGAATATAATGAAACTAGGGACTTTAGTTATTTTGAGTGCAGGAATCCTTGCATGCACTTTTTTTCTTTTTCAGACGACTTCAACAAAATAATGGTGATGCCACTGACCCGTCCTCTTCCAGACCTGCCTCGAGTTTGGGGACATTACTGCAACTTGAAGCCTAACCGAGTAGAAATGGAGTCTACAGGTACTGGGCATTGTGTGTTCTGGTGAGTTTTGCCTCCCTCGTCCTACAGTTTTCCCAATAGACTTTTGGAAAAAAATGCTTTTTAGCCCTAGAAGCCACTAGTCCCGACGACGACGACGAAGGTATAGTTGATACCGATACTAGCTAGCGAGCTTATCCCTAGCTGGAACTTTAGTCACTCAAGCCGTCAAGTCTCAAACCTGCATACTCCAAGGCTTCGAGACAGCATTAAGAGCCAGGCTGAAAGCCGATGGAGAGCTACCTCTGATGGAAATGCTGACACATACCCACAGAGGTTCGCTAGCAGCTGAACAAGTCTTCTACGAAGACTAGCCTCAGGTGAAATCTAAAAGGAGGAAGAGCCCCCTAATCTATCATAAAGTTAATGCTAATGTAATGTTCCAGACGACTTCAAGTCCTCATAAGCGTATCAACGAAAACTACTTTTTAGTTGCAAATTATTTTAACTCACAAGAAGCCTTAGAATACACAATCCCTGAAATAAAAAAACTCTTAAAAGAGCTTAGAAATGGTGAGAACCTCTATGTGAGTTTTTTTGAAAACGGCAGCGAAGATGACACTGCTTCACTATTAAAGGAATTTCAGAAATCTTTGGATATTCCTAACACAATTATTGTGTGCAATATGACAGGAAGTAATGCATGGGAAGGAAAACAAATATTAGGAGAAGAACTTTCCAAAAAAGTCTTTAAAATGAAGGCCGAGTATCGATATCGAAAAATGGCTGGAATCCGTAATGTGGCACTTTTACCTTTATATGACCACACCTTTGAGCATAATGAATGGCCTACAAAAATTGTGTTTCTCAATGATATTTATTTTACAGCTGACGAAATTCTGGAATTGATTTACACAAAAGAAGGGAATTTTGACGTTGTATGCCCTTTAGATTTTTATTATGAATTTTATGATACTTTAGTTGCAAGGGATGTAGAAGGGTACTGGTTCTCTGGGAATTATCCATTTACTCGTCACAACGAGTCTCAGGTCTTAATAAAAAATAATGAGCCTTTTGAAGTTTATTCGTGCTGAAATGGAATTGCAATCCTTAATGCTGAACCTATCTTAAAACAAGGTGTCAAATTTAGGCCTAGAAAATATGACTCAGAAAATTGTGAATGCCCACAAAGCGAGTGCTTACTGATATGCACAGATTATAGGAAAAAGGGATATGATAAAATTTATATTAATCCTAAAGTAAGGGTGAGCTATGAGTGAAAATATTATATGCTTCATAAATATCCAGTATTCAGAGCTCTGGTAAATTTATATCAATGAATGTGGTATGAATTTAATGAAGTTTCATATGGAAAAAATGCTTCTGAAGTTGGATGTGGAATGCCACCTTATTTTGATTTGAAAAAAGAGCCAAAATATATGTCTCTTGTTAGTTCTGAATGCAAGCTGCCATATAGAGAAAGCCATGCTTTTAATGCTACTCCAGAAAAGATAATGCAGGAGCAAAAATACACAGAACGATTTTACAATAGGCTGCTATCGACATGTATTGATGACAAATAATTAAATTATGGCTTAATAATTATTTTATTTAAAATTAATAATTTTTATATTTAATTTAATTCAAAAGAAAATTATTGAAATATTTTCAAATAACTTAATTAAAAATTTACAAAAACAATTTACTTACTCCCCCTCCCTCCGTGAGTGAACAAAAAAAATTTTGTTTATTCACGGAGGGAAGTTAAAAAATTTATATTATAAATTGTTTTTGTGAAATTAAAAAAAATTTCACTTCTATAAACATTGGAAAGCAAATATTAATTTAATTTGTAAAATTTATGTTTTAAAACGCAATTTGTTTAAAATTAAACAGAATTAGCTAGAGATTTCATTATATTAATTATTACTTATATATCAACATTTTTTTTTTCCATAAAAAATTATCATTTAAAAAAATTTGTTCGCTCACGGAGGGTGGGTTTTTGGGCAAAAAATAGCGATTTTTCTAATGTTTTTGTTCACTCTCGGAGGGGGGGGGTTATTATGAATGTATTTTTACTTTGATCTTTGGAGTTTCAATTTCTCTTCTCAAATCCATTGAAATCTTTTTTGCTAGTTTCGGATTATTAAACTTTTTCATGCTTATACGATTTTTTTCACCGAGAAACGGAAACATTCTTACACTTCTATTAGATGACAAGCCCTTTTTACTCGTATCTACAGGTGAAGGATTTGTTGGCAAGTTGCTCCAAACGCCGCTAAAGCTTGTAGGTGTAGATTTTAAGAGCATGTTTTCATTACTTTTCCATCTAAACCATTCATAAGCTAAGGCTTCTTTTGCAGTAGGCCTTAATAAAGGATTAGGCTGGGTAAGTCTCAGAACAACATTTATGGCTTGTCTGGAGACATTACCCCAATATTTTTCAGAAAATGTTATGAAGCACTCTCTATTTTTTACTAGTGTTTCTTTTGGAGATCCGGCTGAAAATGGAGCTCTGCCAGATAATATTATATACAAAATAATGCCAGCACTAAAAACATCGACTTTTGGATCATAAGGAATTTTTCTTAAAATTTCTGGGGCAACGTAGCCTGGCGATCCACAGCTAGAGGTTAAATTTCCAGTATATACACATGCAAGCCCAAAATCTATTAATTTAAAACTTGTGTCTTTATTTTCATCGGTCATTAAGATATTTTCTGGCTTAATATCTCTATGTACAATGTTGTTTTGGCAAAGGTACCGCAAAACCTTCAAAAATTTCTCTATGAATTTTGCCGATTTTTCTTCTGAAAATGGTCCTTTTGTGGTTAGCCTCTGTAAGAGTGTGCCTCCCGCAACATATTCGAGGACCAGATGGACATGAGTCTCACTCTCATAAATCTTATAAAGCTTACTCCCCCCCCATCCTTGATCGAACGACTCGCCATCGTTCGATCAAGGATGGGGGTTAAAAAAAAAATTTTTCGGGAAAAAAAATTTATATATTAAATAAAAAATATATAGATATTTTTTTTATTTACTTTTAAATAAGAGGGTTAAGAATATTTAATAATTATTTTTTTTACAGCAAAAAATTTAATTTATTTCATAAAATACCAATTTTTAATATTTTGATTTATTAGTTACCCCTTTAAAACTGTATAAATTTTAATTTGCTCCTTATTAAATTAATTTTTTTTAAAAAAATTTTAAAGAATCTGTATTTTATTAGATTATTGAGTTTTTAAGCATATGTTAATGACTAAAAATCACTTCGGATGGTTGATTTCGCAGCTTTCTGTCGTCTCAAAGCCTCTGAAAACAACTTCATTATGCACATCTTCCCAAGCTTTTGATAAATAATATATTTTTATATATATAAAAATTTGCATGATATGAAAATCGTTCGATCAAGGATGGGGGTTAATTTTCCCAATTTTTAGGAATTTTTACAGTCAATCGTTCGATCAAGGATGGGGGGGGGGAGTTAGCAATATTTGGGTGGTCGATTTGCCGCATTATTTCGATTTCTCTGATAATTTGGTCTAAGTTTCTTTTATTTCTTTGTATCACAACTTTATTTATTGATTTTATCGCGAAAGACTTTTTGCTATCTAAATCTTTCGCTAAATAAACTGCTGCGAAACTCCCTGTCCCAATTTGTTTTTGGAACAAATAATCATTTTCTATATCTGTCATAATTGCGGAGAACGATAAATGGTTAAGCCATTTATCTAGATCGTCAGATGACTTAGTGTAAAAATATTTACATTTTTTCCCATAAGAAATACAAAATCCATATCTTCGTGAGGCTTCTTCTTCAACAAAAGGCTCGATCACCTTTCAGCTCAAATTGCTGTATTTCGTAAGACCATTGGAATTTTGGAAATAAATGAGCTTTTTACTGGTTAAATAATAAGTCTCAAGACGGAGACCGCCAGATGGATTTTGTCTGCTCAAAGTCCCTTGATATACAATTTCTCCCAGATCTTCACGATCATGGTTTTCATGAGGTGACCAGAAATGGCTCTCTGTAAGGCTTTCTACCTTGGAAAATATTGACGAAAGCATCTAATTATTATAAGTTTAATGATGGCGAATTAATTCAATGCAATCCTTATTAATACCAGAGAGGGTAAATAAATATACGATTTATGAACTGAGCTAAAATTTTGAAGCATAAATTTAATAATAAGAGCAAAAAAATATGTTAAATCTGCTCTGAAAATAAAATATGAGACTTTTTACAAAAATATCCTGAAATCGCTAGAAATATTTATAATCTTTAGATTATCGTAATTATACTTCCATAGTTAGCAAACTGGCTTGAAATAAAATTTAACTAGAGAATTAAGCTAAATAAAATATTAAACTGTTTTACTACAGATTAAATGATAAGAAATAGAATATTCTAGATTTATATAAATGCCGGATATCATATCAATTAAAGTGAAAAAAGGTAGTCAAAATTATGGGAGAAATTTAGCATAGCAAGTTACTTTAAACCCTTACTAAGGCTTATATAGTATTCTTTATGAATCATTTGCTTTCATTTTTACCTTAAACTTTAATCCAATTGTGATAAAAATAATTTTAATGCAGATCTTATGCAAAATAAAAGGAAGGCATTTAAATTATTTTCAAGTATCAGAATTTTCCATTTTTTATAAATTAATTTAATACTAATAAAATTATAAAATTGTCTTATTTGCTTCCAATCTATTTATTCTAGTAAATAGCCCATAAAAATCATTTTTTATGGTGCTAAACAATAAAATAATCCATTTATGATTCTTTATTTAAATTAAGTAATTGAACTTATTTATTATGTCTACTTGAGACTAAACATCCACAAGGGATGCATGACGAATGACCTTTCTCTCTTCACCTTCCAGTGTCTTTACTTGTCCTTGGTCCATTTCTTTTCCTTCTTCCTCTTTTGTAAAGATTTTATGCAAGTCTCTAGCGTCTCCAGCTTCGAATTCAAAGGCTTGTTTTTTAGGAGAGTCAAAGGAAATTGCATGCTGCTCATCAACTTCTTCTAGAATTGGGATAACCTTAGCAGAAGGTGGCTCTGCAAGGAACAATCTCTTTCTCTTGCTAAATGCATAAGCAATGATCGACCCAATTGCCATGACTACTAAAATAATGCCGACAAGAAGTCCAATAACCCAGTCGCTGACTGCTTCATTAAAAGTGCCTTTAAAGACGATATTAGACCCTCCTCCGTTGTCAGTGTTTCCACCTCCAGTACCTGGATCTCCACCATTATTTCCTCCGCCAGTATTTCCTTCGCCAGTATTTCCACCAGTGTTTCCGCTTCCTCCAGTATTTACTGCTACACTAGCTGTGGAATTGACTATAGAAGTTTGGGAGTCTATGCTTAATACAGTCTTTCCAAGAGCTTGGCTAAGTTTCCCAGTAGATGCAAGCGAAGTAACTAATGTGTTAATGCTGGCTAACTCTTTATCTTGTGCTTTAGCACCTGTAGAGTCTGTTTGTCCAGATAAGGTTTCATCTGGTTTAATGAACATGTTGAGGATGACTGAGCCTTGCTTGACACTTGCAACTCATAATAATAAAAAGGTGTTGCCTGAATAAGCTCTTTATGAGAACTTTTTATTTTCCAGAATTTTTTTTATATTAAGGGGCTTGGCTCTACAAGCGAGCCTTCAGCAAATTATACCAAGTAGCAATTCTGAAGACCTTGTTGATTTTTAAGAGGCATAGATTACTCCACTTGACTTCTGGGCAGAGCTGATCTTTATAGGAACATGCGCAAGAGTCAAGTAGCAACTTGGCCAATGCGACTCACGAGTCTATGGTGTCTGACTAATAAAGTCTGGATTGAAAACTTGAGCAGCTGCTCAAGATGGACTATGACTTCATAAGTTTGGGCGAATAAGAAAGTGTGTCTGGACGATAGTGATTCATAATAGCCAGAAATAAATGTCCGAGAAAGCATGCTCGACCGACCTAGAGCATGCTTAAATTAAGTTATTTATTTCTCCCCAGGTGAGGTTTTTGGCTCAGCAAACCTTGAGCTTTTCCTCAAGCCGGGCCTACCATCGGGTCAACGGACTCAGGGCTCCTGGGATAGGATGGCTGGCGAGATAGACTGGCATCAAGGAGTGTGGGACGAAGACTGGGCAGTGTAGGCTGCACGAGTCTCTGCGCAATTCAGAGTTGGCAGAGAGGTGGATCGTCTAAGGCAAGATGGAAGCAAGTCCGCAGCTCACCGGACTCCGATGGAGGAGACGCAAGCTAATGGGGTGTAATCAAATCGAAGACGGGTGTTCTGGCCAAGACAACGGGCGTGAGATGAGGAGATAAACTACCTTGTCGTCGCTAGCGGTGGGTAATTAAGGCCATAAGGCCTAGCGCGGTGAGCTTTGGCTCGCCATAAAATGGTCTTACGACCTCTAAATCATATAAAGATAAAGATTCATAATAGCCAGATTTAAGTTAAATTAAGACACTTGCAACTCTTATTCTGTAAGATGGGATGCCAAGGACTGATGCAAGCTTGTCAATTAAGGTAGCACGAGTGTTATCGCTGTAATACTCCTTTAGTGTCATGTCTAGCTGCATTGTCAGTCTGACTGAGCTTGTTTGGACAAGCGTGATATTTGCGTGACCTTTTTGGACCCATTGAATAGTAGCGTTTTCATGGAACCATCTATTTGTTCCTGTGGGGTCAGTGAGCTGAACAACTGGGGTATTTTCACCGCTCACATACTCAATTGCGTCTACTTTTGTACCATTGACGTATACATCTACAATGACTGGGCTATCATATCTAAGTGCCATAACGAATCCTCTAGATTGATCAACAGAAGCTTCAGTTACAATTGAGAATTTAGTTGGAGGAGTCCCAGTAGTTGTCAAATTGTAATACTGTCCTGTATAAATGATTGATCCAAACCTGCTTAAATGGGAATTATCTCTATAGAAGCCTTCCCAAGTCATATCTTCGTATTCGTTCAAGTCATTTCTAAATGCTCCGTAGTTGTAACTCTTAAAGGCAAAGCCATTTCCGACGTCAAATGAAGTAATGTTTAATGGTGAAAATGTTCTGTTCCATTTATCGCTGTCTAATGACTCAATGATGACAAATTCATAGACTTCACCTGATGTGGTATCGTAAGGACAAATATAAACCTGACCTTGGGTATATGGCTTGCATATGTTTATGTTTGCGATGCCTGGGACTAAAGGAATTACTGCTCCTCCGATAGACCCGCCAGTAATAGTGCCGTCAATGTCTTGGATTAAGTTGTTATTAGCTCCTGTGCATACCCAGTTTCCACAAAAGCCAACACCAATTAAGCTTTTATCAGGTTCTGGCATGTAAGCTATTGATCCTTTGTCTACGTTGATAAATGTTGATTTCGAGAACAGATTGGGCTGAGGCAAGTTAGGAACCAATTCATTTCCGCCGATAGCGTAATCTCTTCCGCATGATGTTTTTACGCTCTTTAGGCTGAATTTTATAAAACCATAAATAAAAAAAAAAAATAAACCTATTAAGTCAATATATAATACTAACTCCCCCTCTGTGAGCAAACAAAAAAATCTTGTTCGTTCACAGAGGGGGTTAGCTCTTTTTAAAAAAATTTATATATTAAATTTTATAAAAATTGCTTTTTGAAATTGAAAAAAATCCTAGCTTCGTAAAAATTGGAAAGCAAATATCAATTTAATTTAAAAAAATTTATGCTTTAAAACGTAATTCGTTTAAAATTAAACAGAATTAGCTAGAGAATTGATACTATTTATCACTTATATATAAATTTCTCGCATAATTTTTTTTCTATTAAAATAACTTTTGTTCGCTCATGGAGGGGGGAGTAAGTTAACAAAGGTAGTGCCTGAGTATTCCCAGTGGCCATAGCCGCATTCCATCTTTTTAGCATCATAGAGAGGAAGCTTCATTTTCTGGTCATATTCAAGGTCGAAGATCTTGACATCATGGACACCTGTTACAATACCTTTTCTATCAGCGCAGTCTGCAGATGTACAATTTGTAGGGTCACAATAGCTCTGTTGAGTTCTCCCTACAATCAAGCTATCAGTTATAGTGCTGACATATGGTACAAAGTCATCATTATGTTGTCCTCTGATTGCAATACCCATTTGATTCTCCACTAGTACAAGTCCTGAGAATTGAAATCTATTGACTAATCCTCCTTGAGAGCCTACACCTTGCTGGCAAAACCAAGCCTTTAGACCAGTTGCAGCAGCACATTTCACATTATTTTGTCCACTGATAACATAACCATAAAGTGAAGAGTGGGCAACATTGTCTGCAATATAATGGGTAACCACATTGGTATCACAATTTTGCCCTCCAAGAATAAAGGAAACGCTATCAGACCCTACTACTCTGTTTCCAACTGTCGATACATTGCTGCAAAGAGGATTATCACCACATATAAAGAATCCTGCAGGGACGTCTAATGCATTGCTCAAGAATCCTCTATTTGCTGTCTTGACAAGCACGTTATTTGAAAGAGTGACATTTTTGATGTCAGAGCCGACAATTCCTTTCCAAATGGTCTTATAGATGAAGTTGTTAGAGAACTCCACGTTGCTGGTTTGATGGAAAAAGGCTGCATATGAATAAGAGTCTCTAAAGACTGAGTTATGGACTCGTGATGGGATCTTTCCACCGAGCTCAAATCGGATAGAACCCTTGGTGGTATCTTCTTGGGCACATTTAGAATACTCGACGTTTGTAAGATTGACTCTACCATATCTGTAAGCAGGGGTACCACTGGTGGTCAAAACATCATAGAAATCACTGACAATTGTTGTGCAGCCCCAGCCAACGTAGCCATCTCCTTGGATTTTAACATTTCTGGTTAGAACTCCGACTTCAGTCCTGGTGTCAACTGTAACTCCTTGGATCAACATTTGGACTCCAGAATGGTAGTATTTAAGGGTGCTATTAAGCATAATCTTGGTAATCCCAGTAGAGGAGCCTGGAACTGACTGTTGAGACAAGCTTTGGTCAATGCTGTTAGGGTTTTTCCCTACATTTCTGAGGTTATTGACTTTATTCCAGTCAGAATCAGTTGCAAAGTCAACAAGCATCCTAGAGCTGTTCATAGCAGGGATTACATATTGGGCTGAAGCTCCAATTATGTCTGTTATCACAAAGACTTCGTCTTCTGTATTATCAAAGCCAGATGGGGCAATCACAATTTCATCACCTACACTCCAATCAACGCTATCTACAAAGATAAATGAGTCACCTGGATATGCATTTTGAGACAAGAAAGAGTATGGAGTCTTAGGGTATCCATGCATTTGGACTTCTCCTGTAATGGCAAGGACCTTATTGCCTCCTTCAACGTCATTGGAAAATGCGAATTCTTCAGAGTTTGGATGGCCATGAAGAGTAATTGTGTGGAAAATGTTAGGTGGGATAGGGTATTCTTCGCTTCCTGATGTGAGTTTTCCACCTCTTACGAATATCCATTCAGAGCTTAATGATATAGAAATTGCCTTTGAGTAGCGCGCTAAGCGTCCGAGACTTCCCGACGAAGTCTGGGCGGTGGTTTGACCAGCTGATGTTGGTCAAACCAACATCCAAAATGACAAATTCTTCTCATATAGAAGATTTGTCAAATTGGATGCTGGTTTGACCAACATCAGCTGATCAAACCACCGCCCAGACTTCGCCGGGAAGTCTCGGACGCTTAGCGCGCTACTCAAAGGCAATTTTCTATACGTTTTTAGTCCTGTCGAATTCAAGAAGACCGTTAATTTCAACATAGTGGAATTTTGGAGTATCAATATCTAGCATTAAATGCCAAGAATTTAGGACAAAAACGTTTTGGCCGGCTGTTGGTAACACACCGTTTGGCCAAATAGTAGGGTCACTCCAATAGACGACTGATAAATTCTTCAAGCTGTCATCAGTTGTTTCAAGAGTACTGCAATGGTCTCCGTAGCATCTCCAAGCTTTAGCATGGATAGGTCCATATTGGTATTGGTGGTCATTGACTCCGTTGAGAAGGATGTCGATTCTTCTGTTATCTGTTGAGTTATCCCAGTAAAATGTTCCTGAAGTGTCGGTATCTACGTTGAAATGGGTAGTTCTTTTCAGTTTAGTAGGATCTACAAAACCAGGAGCTGATGTGTCTACAGATGATGGGAGGGTTCCACGGGTGAGGTTGAACATTTCACGATGGTCTGTAAAGTTCATGCTGATTATCACCCACTTGTCAGCTTCATCATAGTCAAACTGCTCAATCCTGATGTCAAGTTCAGTCCAGTCTAGAGGATATCCTCTTCCCCAGAACAGTGTATAGTTATAGCCAGTCACGACTGGGATACCCCATCCTTTAAGTGGGTCTTTCTTCTGACATGATTTCGTCATTGGGAGTTTGCCCCAGGTTGGCTGAGTTACAGTTGAAGTTGTCCCATCAACTGTGACTTCTACATCTTCTGTTGGGAGCTCATTTCCTGATGTTCTTCTTATATTCAAATTCTGGAATGAGAAAATGCCATTAGGAACATGATTATAGAAAAGGACTCTTTTTACAGCTACAGTTGAGTCACAACTAATGGCGTTGTATAGGTCTTCCTCATAGACACACTCAGGAGTTATCAAATGAGGCCAATATGCAGTCACATAAGACCCAGCTACACCATTATAAGAGTCATCAAGGAAGTGGAAGATTCCTCTATATGGAACATTCCAAAGAATTCTCTTATTGGAGTTAGTAAATGAAAGTCCAGAAAACTTGTGCATAACTCCACCCCAATCTCTTGACTGGACATTTTCTGAGTGGGATTCGTCTCCAAGTGGGTACATTTTGTCGTCAAAGTTATGGAACCTTACATTTTCAATTAAAAGTCCATCTGTCTGTGGAGTTGTTAGCCCAATTGCGCCAGCAACGTCATCTTCAGTGTTTTTAGACTTACCGATAATCAAAGCATCATGGATTCTGGCAGTTTGGTAAGGTGTGGAGAACTCTGAGTATGAAATTTCAATACCGTTCTTGTGGTGGTCTGCTACTTTAAAGCCAACAAATCTGACATCTCCGACATCTTCAGCAATTGCGCCGTCTTGCTCGTTTTTCCAGCCTGTGTAGTTATAATAGGTAGCAGTAATTGGGGTGTTGACTGAGAATGGGTCACGTAAGGATTTATCTCTGCCTGGAGAGCAAGGGTTAGCAAGAGGCACGTGGCCAAGCCAAATTCTGAAACCGTATTTTCCATTAGAGTGGGCAGTATTGTTTTTGAATTCTCCTAGAGGCATAAATGGAGGACATATAAGTGTAGTTGCTGATGGCCCGCCTGGGTGCTCAGGTGGCTCAATCCAGTATCCGAACCTATCTGAACCTGCAGCATGGTTTCCTATAAAAATGTTATTAGGATTGGTTATCCAAAAAGTAGCAGGCTCTTGGTCAGTATTCAGCAGAGAAAATGATGCAATGGTGCTAATACCCAAATTATGGATGAACTTGTTCATAGTCTCAATGCCATCTTCTACGAAGTAAGCATGTCCTTTATTTCTGTACACCACGTTGTTTTCAAGGGTTTGGTAGTGGACACCATGAGTTGTTATGGCTCTATTAAAAGTATGGTGGATTGAGTTTCCTCTGACATAGGACAAGCTGACTTTTCCAATCATATGAAAGTGAATAGGGTATCTTCCAAGTCTATAAGCTTGCCCAGCATGATAGAACTCTGCATACTCAATTCTGCCAATGCAAGACTCATCACCAGGGGCAAAAAGCATGACGTGGACACCGCATTCTTGAGCAATCCCTTCAGGACCTCCTTGAATCAAAATGTTTCTGGTCAATAAGCCGACTTCAGCTCTCATATCCATAGTATCATCACCATAAGTTTCAATAAGTCCATAATGCTTATGTTGGAAAGGAGTAGTCACAGTGATTTCTTTTCCACTAACTGAAGCAATAGTCATCATTTCAGCTTCATTGTGGTCAAAAGATGTAGAAGCGATTACTACCACTTCCCCAGCTTTCCAGTCCACTGTTTCTGCTACGTTGAATTTGGTGTCGCCTGGAGTAATTGTCCCATCTATAAAGGTCCATGTAGGAGTTCTTTTAACACCATGAATATCCAAGACTCCTCCTCTAAAAGCAATAAACTGACTGCCATAGTATGGCAATAATGGGGAACTTCTATCTCCATGGATTGTTATAGTGAATTTGTTTTGGAATGGCTCTGCCTCTGTACCTATTTGCAAAAGTCCACCTTGAACGAAAATGTAGTTTGCATCAATGCTAAGTCCTTCGATATCTTCAACTATAAGGCTTCCTTCAATTAGGATCAACCCTAGATGAGGAGTTGCTACATCTAATAAAATGTTCATGCCTACAGGAATATGCACAGTTTCACCTGCAAATGGAGGGACTTCGCCGCCCCAAGTTGTAGATGCACTCCAGCGTTCAGCATAAAGGAAAGTCTTGCCATGAGTCACCACATAGCCAACTCCAGCAATTGTAATAGAAAGAGAAGGCGAAACATAGTTTGGTCTTGCAGAGGTTGTGCATTGGATTTCTGTACTAGTAACTGAAATGACTGTGCAAGTGACTTCGTCAATTAGAATGGTTACGTCAGAGGTTGTTGTGGAAGCACCAAATGAGCCGGTAAATGTGATGATATCTCCTCCAAGACTGGTCCCGAATTTTGGTGAGAAGTCAGTAATATATGGGGTGATTGAGCCTTGGTATTGGATTGCTGAGGCATAAGAGGTTGAGCTTGTAAGCATCCTTCCTGATGTTGAAGTATAGCTGGTCGTTAAGTCACAAGTGACGTCTGTTTCAGTCACTGAAAGTCCAATAAATCCGAATATAGAGACTTCATTGATGTAATAGTTGTTGCCTGCGAATTCTTTATAGAGACGGTAATACCTATAGGTGTACACAGGGTAGTTATCTGAAGCTTGATTATTTACAGGGACGTTCCATTTGTTGGTGTAATCAGTTACTGTTGTAAAGTTGTATAAATTGTCCCAAGCTGAGTTATCATTTGAGCCTTGAACAACAGTGCCTACTAAGTTGCTATAATATTGATTTCCTGTACCTCCTCCAATCAGAGTTACCTGAGAAAGCTGGATATAGCGTCCTTCTCCTGCATCAACTCCGACATATGCAAAAGTATTGGTAGAATCTCTATAAGAGCTAGTTACATCCCCATCAAAAGCCTTTGCAGCATTTGTTGCGACGCTAGAAATCACTGTAAAGTTGCTGAGTTTGGTTGGAGAGTTCGCTAAATTGAAGGTGTTTTGCGAGTAAGTTGTAATTACTTTAGGAGACAAACATTTTAAAGAATCCCCAGTTGCAGTTTCGACAGTGCATTGGAATCCGCACAAATAGACACCTAAATTATCACTCAGCCCAGTGCCTGACACAGTGACTGTTTGGCCACCTTCATATGAGGATGGGTCTGCAGTTACACTATTTATTGAAAG
The DNA here is from genome assembly GCA_914767885.1 of Blepharisma stoltei. Lineage (NCBI taxonomy): Eukaryota > Ciliophora > Heterotrichea > Heterotrichida > Blepharismidae > Blepharisma > Blepharisma stoltei. The sequence continues at coordinate 315,859 of CAJZBQ010000063.1, read as the reverse complement.
GCTGATTTGGGTGCTCAAGGTCCCTGTGGAGTATCCGTACCCATCTACGTGTAATTTAATAGTATAAGTCCCTGCTGGAGCAGTTGGGGTGCAAACAATTTCGCTTGCTGACACAGAAGTTATTGTGCATGGGTAGCTGCCAAGATATACATGGACTTTTGTAGAGTCTACGTCTCCATTTCCTGATGGGGCAGTGAATGGGATTGTTAAGAATCCTGAAACCGATGACCCTAAAACAGGGGTGAACGCTGATGAGTAAGTGATTGCACATTTAGAACTGTCTGAGCATGAATATGAGCCAGTTCCAGAAATAACGAGGCTTTGAGCAGAGCTAGATGCAGAATAAGCCCCTGCCTTGCATTTTGCAGTAGAATCAGTGATTCCAGTCACTGTGCAAGAAACTGAGCCAAAAGCAAAAGTCATTCCAGTATCAAATCCACCACCAGTTATAGTAATGTCTTCTCCTCCTTGAGAAATTGTCTTTGGACTGACCTCTGATACAAATACGTTATTGTTGAACACAAGTGAAGATGTATCTGCAAGTCCTTGGCCATCAATTGAAAGTGCCAAAGTTGGATGGACTCCTTTAACAGCTGGAACTGTAGCAACAATTTGAGTATCGGTGCATGACGTAATGGTCGCTTCAACTCCTCCGAATGATAAGTGAACTTTGCTTGGGTCAGTTCCTAAAGTCAAGCCTGACAAAGTGACGGTATCTCCTAAAGCTCCACTGTTAGGTGAAATTGAAGTAGCTGTTGGAGTTACTGAGTCTGACCATGTAAATTTGCAAGTCCCAGTGCACCTGCTTTCCATCTGAACTCTTCCTATTACAGTTACAGTATATTCATGTTCAAGAGTCATGCCGCTTGACGCTGGAGTTGTGCAGGTTATTTGTTCTGCTGATATCACGACTAAGTTCTCACATTCATGATCTTGGTTTCCAATAATGATTATCAAAGAACTTGAGACATCTGAAAATCCGTGGCCGTTAATTGTAATTGTAGTTCCACCTTCAACAGAGCCTATAGCTGGGCTGATTGACTCTACGTCAAATTTAAGGTCAAAGTTTTCAGAGACTGATTCGAATTTGGCTAATTAAAATATGACGTCTTCGTCTGGGCATGGCCTCCGGCCATGCAGCCTCGACTCATATTTTAATTATATCCAGCAAGGTTTTGCCATTTCAGAGATGGACGGCAATGCTAGGTAAGCAACTCTGGCGGAGTACAGAGCCTAGCCCTAGTCTATTCTCAGAGATGGTTTTTTCCTCGTGGGGAAGGAGAGCACGGAGTTGGAAAGGGGAAGCCCAGCAGAGTCCACACGACCCATCGGGCAACTCCCTAGCGTGAAACTGGGCGTTACGTCCCAGGCTACGTGTTTCTCCTTTTTGCCGAAAGCCTACCAGAAAATCCATTTTTTGGGTTTTCGGAATGGCAACCCATGTTATAAGCAAGTAGCTCATTCATGAGCCGTCGAACTCGGCAACACTTGCCCCTAGGCGCACCCTGGAGATCGAAGCGGACCGGCCCAGAGGTCTGTGGGCCCGATGCGGCGAAAGACGAGCGGAGGTCTGGGCTTAGCCAACCCCGTAGTGGACGTTAAGCGTTATAAGTAGTAAGTTAAGTTAAGGTTCGAATTTGGCTAATCCATAAGGAGAAACTGAAACTGCTATATCATAAGTGCCTGGAGGACCTCCTAATAAATCACAGGTAATTTGGGTAGTAGTTGAGCTTACGACCATGCAAATTTGGTCTCCAATGGTGACTGAAATGTCACTGGTTGTATCAGAGAAAGAAGTTCCCCCAATGGTGATCACAGTTTTGAAGGTTGTGCTTGCGTAGCTTGGGCTTATAGAAGTCACTGTAGGAGTGTTGCTTGAGTCGTAGAAAGTAGTCGCATAAGAAGCTGATGATTGTCCTCCGACTGTGACAATAGCGCCTGATCCAGAGGATTGTGGGCCTGCAGTACATATAATTTGAGTCAAGGAAGTGCTAGTTATAGCACAGTCGGATCCTTCAATGGTAACAGTTTGCTCATATGCAGAATTAGTTAGTGAGTCAAAAAATCCAGTGCCTGTAATTGTTACTGTTGTTCCACCTTGGATACTACCAGCTGTAGGAGATATTGAAGTTATTGTAGGAGTAGAGTCAATGGTGTCAATGAATGTAGAGTCTATTGGAATAATTCCTTGGCCTGCGACTTTAACTACTGGCTGGTAGCTTCCAGCGACGCCATCTTGAAGAGTACAGGAGAATTGAGTATTACCAGTTACAGCAATATCTTCGCAAGCAGAAAATCCTACAGAGACTGATAGCTGGGTTGCATCTGTTGGCAAGTCTTCACCTACAATTGTAAGAGTAGACGATGATTTGGCAAAGCTTGTTATTTTTGGGAAATCTGGAGACGACAAATAACTGTAGCTGCAATCTCCTCTGCATACTGAAACTGTCTCGTTGACAAAAACTCTGACTTGAGGAGACGATTCAGTGGTTCTCAAGAAGTCTGATGGGATAACTGGCCAAAAAGCGCCATCAGTTGGCAAATAAACTTGGTCAAGAACAGTTGTAATGCTTGCAGGATCAGTCGAACCTTCTATATTTCCACCAGTGAAGTTGGTATCTACAACGGTGATTCCGTCGAAATTAGTCCCATCAAAAAGGAACCAAGGCAAAGCTAGAAGCGTGTTGAAAGGAAATCCAACAGAACCGTAAACGACTAATTGGTTTTGGAACTCAGCAATTTGCTTGTTTAAGTAAAATTCAAGTCCATCTACCCAAGTGCTAATGTCAATCCAATCTGACTGTGCACCTCTAAACCCAAGTTTGAAGCTCCCTTTTAATGTAGTAGTACCTGGAGTTTTGGTATTGGTAATAGAAATGCTGTTTGTTGGCTCAATAAGTGAGGTATCAGCTGAGAACTTGTATCTCTTATCAGATACCAAGTAGTTAAATGTAATGCTATAAGACAATATTGTATTGGTACTATCCCAGGAGCCAAGACATGACAGTGAGCCTAATCCCAAGTAGCTAGTTTGGTTGAGGATATCGCTGCATTTCCACATCCCAGAGTCAGCATCCCAATCAATTGAGTCTCTTACTGTCGTTCCATATACAAGTCGGAGCTTGCCGCCAGTAGGCCCTGTAGATGAGCCGAAAAATTTAAGTGTTTGGACTTCATAAACTGGATCTGCAGCAGTAAGTTGCAGTTTTTGGACATATGGCATTGTATTAGGAAGGGCTGAGCCTGAAATTAAGACTCCTAAGTCTAAGTGGCTGGATCCGCTTCCTTGGGTGTGTCTGACTTCAAAGTAGTAGTCTGTATTTTCAACTAGCTCCATTCGTTAGATAGGAACAAAAAAATTTGTCAATTTAAAAGGATTATTTTTTTTTAAATATACCATAGAAAAAATATATAAAATTAATTGATTTAAAGTGCTAGCTATCTAAATAGTTTTCTAATTAAAGCATAGATAATTTATAGGTAAATTTTCATTAAATTAATACCAAAACTATTTGGATCAAATATTATATTTTTCCTCTAAAAATTATAATTTGTATAAGATAAATATTTTCTCTGATTAAGAAGGGAGTAAGGAAATTCCATCACTTTGGGACGCTTTAGTAAACTGATCTCTTAATGAAGTGTAGCTTTCGAACTTAAGAATAGAAGCAGCAGTTGCTGGATCATCAGAGGTTCCTAAAAATACTTCAGCATAATCATCTGAGGACACCATAAGCTTATAAGTTCCTGTAACTGGAGCTCTAAAAAGTCCAGTCATTTTATCTCTGATGCTGACGTCTTCATCTCTTGGAATCTGGGCTGAAGCCACGCTAAAGGTGAAATCAGGGGTAACTGAGCTTAAGCTAGAAAAATCCAAAGATCTTGTTGTTTGGTTAAGCCACACTTGCCTTTTTAAGCCAGCCCCGCCTTCAAATATAGTTTGTGAGCCAGTTCTTGTAGCAGCAGTTGTAGTGCAGTTAATTTTATCGAAAGCAAGTGATGAGATTTTGCAGTCGCTTCCGTCCACTTCAACCTTTACCCACGAAGCTGTTAAAGGAAAGCCTTCACCTTTTATTGTCAATTCTTGGCCACCTGCTGAGCTTCCGCTGCTTGCTGAGACTGAGTCAATTCTTGCAAGAGTTCGAAAATTGTAAGGGTTGCCATTTAAGTCATATTGAGTCCCAGTCCAACGTTTAAAGGCTTTTCCATAAGGCCCATTAAGTGTAATAGTAGCGTTGATATCTCCTTGGTCATTGTCGCCTAAGACAGCAGTTAAGTTCATGACATCCCAACTTCCAAAGGTTTGGCTTGTATCCAATATGTACATGAGCATATTTTGGGTGTCTACTTTTGCATTGTCAAACTGATCCCAGGCAGTTGTCATCCACCTCCCAACAAAGCTTACTTCGTCGCCTGGAGCTGCTTCTACTGGATTCATTTCGAAAACGACTGGGGTGTTGTATTTGTTATATGTAAACTGATATTTTTCGTTACTGAAACTTTCTCCATGGTAAAAGGCTGTAATTGGTACTGTCGCCCCATTTGGATGGTTAGAGGGTGGAGTGACGCACTGTAAATAATCGCTTCTTGCGTGGAACTGGATGATTTCGCAAACTTGTCCATCAATCTTAATTATATTTGAGGCTGGGTCTTCGTTGTCAAAGCCTCCACGAATATGAAGGACTGTTCCACCTGCTACAGAGCCTGCTAAGTATCCTTGGTTTAATACTGAAGGATCTATCGAGATGCCTGAAATTCACACTCCATTCACCGATATGAACAGAGCTTGAATAACGAGAGCTATTAAGAACATATTTATAAACCATTACTTTTAGTTTGAATTTTACAACAAAGCTATATGAAAAATTTAAGGGAAATTAAACTAGCAATAAAATGCGAGAGCCTTCCAAATTTTACTATGGATATAAAAATATTTTTGGCTTTTTTAAGGGAGGAAATTTTAAAATAAATTCTATTTTATAAATCTTAACAAAGAATAAGTAGATTTATATGCCAGAATTGCGGTCCTAGGCTGGCTATTATGATAATTTGAGAATAAAAATTATAATTTGAAATATAGCTAAGAACTGAAACAGACACTAGGCTGTGATGTAATAATTAGCATTTTTGCTTGAAAGTATTATAAAAATATGCAACAAAAATTTAATAATTCGTTGGAAGAATTTAGGCAACAAATTTTTTTATAAGTTAAATGCAGTTTTTATTTTGTATAGTGGATTGACTAAATTAATTAACTTATTCTAAAATAAAAAAAATCTTTGATGCTTTAAAAATAAAATTTAATGTATAAAAATGTTTTTCATTATAAAAAACTGCAATAATAAAGCTTATTATTATAGTTTATACTTTATATGAAAAATTAATCGATAATCTAATATTTTGTCTTTTATCTCGCTTTATCTTAAAATCACTCAGATTTTTTTTATTCAATTAATCAGCCTTTTATATTTAATTGAGATTTATAAATGAATAAAATTTTGCTTTATCTATTGGAAAAAGATGGTTCTCAATAAAAGTTCTACATGCTTATTTCGCGACTAAATTGAGAATAAAATGCCTTATTTCAAGAGAGTTCTACTCATATTTACAGTTCAAAGTTTTATCATTAAATATGGAATAGGTGGCTCAAGCATCCTTATCAATTAGCAGGCTTGGACACAATTTTTGACTTAATAATCTGAATTAAGTTTATAATCTGCTTTTAGAAAAATTATTTAAAGTCGACGTCTGAATCGTAATTTGATATATATAAATTCTTTCGCCTACTTTATTTTAAAGCTAATAAGTTTTAATAATAAGCATACTCCATTGTAGCTAATTCTTTTGTGTGCTAATTTTTGCCAACTTATAGAAAACTCTGTGGCTATTTCAATGATTTTTTAGTTAAAATTTAATAAAAAGCTTTATATTAGATTAATTAATAAATGAAATGGAAATAAATAAAAATGTGAGTACAGACCACCTAACCTTCTGGCCCTTGTTCTTTAACACCTGCAGGCAATTGTCAGGTATGAAGGGGAAGGGCTGAAAGAGGTAGGGAATCTTTTGTATATATCGGGCTAGATTTTTCTCGAGCCCTAGGGAACTAATCCTCAGGACTTTGAGTTTTTGCCTCTAAGACCATCATTAGAAAGGGCATGACCAGTAAAAGCCCCGAATAGACTATAAATCTACGAACCGGACTCAAGAGGCGACACCTGCCTAACGAGAATCTAGGAGTTCCGACTCAGACAGTCTGACTATAGGCTCCAGGAATCATGGAAGTCAAGACGGGTTGCATGAATACCCTTGCCTGCTGCGGTGAGGAAGGTTGTATGCATGGGTCCCTCAAGAACAATGTGCATATAGGATTGAAATCCCGGCCCATCTCGAGGACGAAGAGCTTAATCTAATCTAATCTAATCGAATCTAATAAATGAAATAAATAAATTATAAATACTTTTTAACTGTGCTAATTATTTTCTCAGGGGTAGAAGGCTTTATTAAATAATCCACCATCCCACACTCAAAGCACGCAGCTCGATCTTCATCTAATGTAAAAGCTGTATAAGCTATAATATTCGGCATTTCATTAATTTCTCGATCTCTAAATAATAAATTGATTTTTCTTGTTGCTTCAAAGCCGTCGATCTCTGGCATATCGCAATCCATAATAACTACTCGGTATCCACTTCCAAGCTTATCTCTTTCAGCAATCTTTTTAATTGCATCTTTTCCACCTCCACTTTCATCGAATGCTATATGATATTGTAATAAAATTGATCCTAGGACAAGCCGATTTAATTCATTATCATCAACAATTAGAACTGAAGGAGCAAAGTTTTTGTTCCTTATCGAATATTGGCTCATATCAGATCGAATTAAATTTTCTTCGACCAGACTTTCTGTGAAAACATCGTATTCGTCGCTTTGAGTGTTCTCAGGGAAAATGTTGATTTTGAATATAAAAGCTGAGCCTTTTCCAGGCTGAGAACGAATTTCAATAGGCTTATTTCCGAGTTTTTTTACCAATGAATTTGAAACATAAAGCCCAAGGCCACATCCTTGAGGGCTTACTGGTGGAGAAACTGATGAAGAAAACTCAGAGGAAAGTTTTATCAGATAATCTACTGATATCCCGATTCCAGTGTCCTCTATTGTAATTTTTAATTGATTTTTTTTATCGAGCAGACATATCACTTCGATTCAGCCTTTCATAGTGAACTTCAAAGCATTTGTAAGCAAGCTAAGCAAGATCTGACTAAGCCTCAAAGAATCAGTGTAAACTCTATTTGGAATCCTTTCATCAATTCTAATAATTAGCTTTAGCTTTTTCTTTTTACATTGCATTTGAATTAGCTTGCAAGCATTTTTTATTATGTCTTTTAATTGACAATCAGCTTTATGAATGCTGAACACTCCTGCAAGCATTTTCGAAAAATCAAGCAAATCATTAATAAGAGATAGCATAAGCTGTGAAGAAACTGATATTGCTTTAAATTTTTCAATTTCTCCTGAGGTCTGTAAATTATGCTTTTCCAAAATATCATTAGTAAAATATATTATGGCATTAAGTGGGGTTCGAAGTTCATGGGAAACTGATCTCAGTAAGACAGTTTTCATGTTATAGAAATTTCCCATAGATGGCACTGTTTGCCCTTAATTTGCCCATAAGAAAATCTTTTTGGTTTGACCAAACCATATGGGACTGGTTGAACCAAAATTTTTTCCCCAGTGGGCAAATCAAGGGCAAACAGCGCCATCTATGGGAAATTTCTATATCACTTGCAATTGAATTTTCAAGCGTTATGATCTGAGTTGCATCTCTGATAGTTATAAACAGGCAGTTTTTATCGTATCAAGAAATTTTTTGGATTTTTCATTCTAAGTTTCGGCCATTTACAAGACTTATGCCTAAAGTCTTTTCAGTGAAATCTGCGACATTAAAGCAATACATAATGTCATCTATCACCAAGTTCGATGTAGGATTCCCTGACATCTTTTTTTCTTGAAAATATTCATTTTGTGATATAGAAGACAAGAGATCAATCTTATCACAATCTAGGAGCTTAAGAGAGTTTTTATTATTAAACTCAATCGTCAGGCTCTCAGAGAGTACTATAATTCCATCCCGAGAAGCTTCTGTAATAAATGTCAGTATTTCATGGTTTTTTTCCAGTTCCTTGCTCAAGTTAAATTTCTCAAAGGATATCTTCATTTTATAATAATGCCATATATTGCATGTGATTATTGTGCTTAATGTAAAATTAATCTCCATTAGTCTAAACTGTGAATCTTGGAAGCTATTTATTCGGATGAAGCACCATATCAATAAATTTTTAATAAGAAGCAGATTCAAGTAAAGCTTGTTTTTAATAATTGGCAGCTGAAATCTTGTTGTTAGCATTATAGCGAAAACTGCCAATATATTGGAGTCTTCACTCTTTATCATTGATGCATAGAAGCAAAAACAATTATAAGACTCAGTGAAGAATAAAATCACGAGAATTTTTACTTTAAACGAGGAATTCTTGAAGATTTTGACAAGAATAATATTTACGAAATGAAGTATTACGACTTCGACTTGAAGAGGCTCCATCTCAATAGACCAATTGCACATAAAATACAAGATTCGAGAAAATAGGCCAATTGACAAGAGTGTATAGCTATAAAATATCAACAACTTGTAAAGGTCGCTTATTTCTTTCTTCCATCACATTTCACTCATGGTTTCCATCTTTTTATTATTAATCGAACTTGTCAGAAATTATATAAAATTTGCCAGTGGGAAATTGCTGATTTTTTGATAATTTTAGATTGGAAATATATTAACCCCCTCATTGAGAGAACAAAATAATTTTATTCACTTACGGAGGGGTTTATTTTTTTTTAAAATTTATACATAAATTTGTAAATAAATTTTGAAATTTTAAGAAACTATGAAAGTATTAAAAAAATATTATTTTTGCAAAATAGAGAGAGGATTAAGGCTTTTTAACTAATTAAAATTAAAGTAAATTTTTCCCCCAAATTTAAAAAATCCCAATTCGCAAAATTTGAAAGCATATATTTATAATTTGTAAAATTTATATTTTAAAATGCAAACTGTTATCTATTAAACAAAATTCACTAGAAATTTCATTATAATAATAGCCATTTATACATTATAATTTTTTTTTCATAAAAAAATTTGTTTTTTGGAAAAAACAATAGGGATTTTTCCAATGGTTTTGTTTACTCTCAGAGGGGAGTAAAGCAAAATTTCTTTTATGGCCAGATAAGGGCATATATTCATTTTTACTGATTGCAAAGCTTCAAATATAAAAATGAATATTATAAAAGTTAAAGGGTTTTATCTAGGTCAAATAATTTAAAAAAAAACTTAACTCCCACCTCAGTGAGTGAGAAAAAACCATTGGAAAAATCCACCCTCTTACTCCCCCCCCTCCGTGAGTGAACAAAAAAATGTTGTTCACTCACGAGGGGGGTTAATTTTTTTTTTTATAAAATTTATATATATAAATTTTATAAAAAATATTTTTTTTCGAAATTTAAAAAAAATCCTAATTCACAAAAATTGGAAAGCAAATATTAATTTAATTTGCAAAATTTATGTTTTAAAAAGCAATTCGTTTAAAATTAAACAGAATTAGCTCTATATTTCATTATACTAATTATCATTTATATATTAAAACTTTTTGTTCACTCACGGAGGGTGGGTTTTTGGGCAAAAAATAGGGATTTTTCTATGGTTTTGTTCACTCACGGAGGTCGGGGGAGTTAACATTTTTTTAATATATAAATTTTTTATGAAAAAAAATTATATATAAAAATAGTTTATAATGAAATCTCGGGTTAATTCTGTTTAATTTTAAGAATAAATTCGCAAATTAAATTAATTTTTGATTCTCAATTTTTACAAATTGGAATTTTTTTATTTTGAAAAAAAATGAAATTTATATATAATTTTTATCTAAAAAAAATATTCACACCTCTATGAGCAAGCCAAGTTTTTGTTCACTTAAGAGAAAAAATCTTTGACTCATCCAATTATATAGTATTCTATTTCTAAAAAAAAATTGTCATTCTTAATTTTTTTAAAGCAAGCATCCATGCTGTATCATACAAGCTAAATCAGTTCCTCTAATAAATTTATTGTCAAATGTATATTAATATTCCTAAATATGGAATAAAATTTGAATGATCGCATTTAAGAGATAGGCACATTTAATAGTTTGGATGCTGATGTTTGATATTTAGCTCAACCTTTAAAAATTAGTTCTTTTTATTAATGTTTATAATTTCTCTTGAATCAGTAAAATATAGGTATGCTAATTTGCAAAATTTTATAAATAGTAATTATCTATTAGATCTACTAGATTTTAAAGGCAATAAATTGTTATTCATTCTAAAATATTATTAGCTTGGCTAATCTTGATATTATTCTAATTAGCATTTGAAGAATCCTTAAACATTGATTTTTTTTAAAATTTAAACTTTTTTTATTATGCCTACTTATATATTTTGGGATCAGCAATTTTATATTTTACCTATTCCCAATATAGTGAGAATTATTCTAGAGCAATCAAAGTATATTTAAACAGAATCAATATAAATGCCATAACTAAGGCTTATATCAGAAAGCATTTTTTATTAAAAATTCAAAAAAATATAATTTGAAGAAAATTTTTCGATATCATTGTGCATTATATTTTTAAACTGATATAAATCATAAAAACTATGATAAAATATTTTTAAGAAGCTAAAATATAAAGTATTTCTGAAATGATAAAATGCATATAAATTTCCATATTAATGAATAATCAATTTTCTTTTGAAGGAAAGTATGAAGAATCCTCTAAAAATGCTATCAAAATCTTAGATTTATTTTTAGACACTCACAAAAAAGCTGGCAATTCATTCGATTATGAGTGTATCTCAAATGCATTAAAGAATTTCAACAAAACTCAAAATGAAATCGAAACATCTGAACGGCGAATCAATAAGCTTTCAGAAGGATTGATAATCTCTGAAGCATATTATGGCACTAAGCATCCAAAAATTAAAGACTCACTTATAATAATTCCCAATCAATCCCCACTGCGCCCAGTAACCCAAAAAATAAAAACCAAGAAATTAAATAAAAGCTTACCCCCACTCTCCGTGAGTGAACAAAATCATTAGAAAACCCCTATTTTTGCCCAAAAAACCCACCCTCCGTGAGCGAACAAAAATTTTTGATAGAAAAATATTTTGTTATTTAAATGATAATTATATAAATGAAATCTCAAGCTAATTCTGTTTAATTTTAAACAAATTGTGCTTTAAAACATAAATTTTATAAATTAAATTAAGATTTGCTTTCCATTAGGATTTTTTAAATTTCGAAAAAAAATTTCTAAAAATTTTATATATATAAATATGTTTTAAAAAAAAATTAACCCCTTCTGTGAGCGAGCAAAAATTTTTTTGTTCGCTCACGGAAAGGGGGGAGTTAGAAAAACCTTTCGACTTTTCTTTATACAGCCCTCAAAAATCGTCAAGAAAGCAAGGAAGGAAGATATCACCTCCAACACCTCGATCCCAAGGAATATTCAACACAACTTTTGAACCAAAACAGTCATTGCCAGTTCAATTAAAGCATTCTTTCAAGTTAAAGATTCCTCAGATCTCCAAAAAGCTTGTCATTTTTGATAAACCAACTGTAAAACGTAAAAATCGAAGAGATTTATTGCTGCCTATTAAAAATTTACACACAGAAAATATCATGATTATTCAAAGGGCATTTCGAAGATTTTTAGCAAAAGATTTTGTGAAGAAAAAGAAAGAGTATGGGAAAGATGCACTGAAAAAAGCTTTAAATGAATTCGAAGAATTAAAAAAAGAGCCTATTGAGGAGTGGAGTTTTCAGGAATCAGATTTGTATATTCCAAATTTTAAAGTCAAGAAAATTTCGATATCGAAATATGGGCTTGATGTAATCCCTGAAGCTAAATATGAAAGATTTAAGTCTCGATAAATCTCAAAAATATACATTTTGCCCATGAATAGCGAGATGTGGAGATGTTTTCACATTTAATTTCCATTTTGGGTATCACCGACTATCTACTTTGGTCCGACCAAAATGGGAAAACATCTCCACATAAAGCGCTATTAATGAGAAAAATCAATAAGTGATTTTTTAAGCAAATAGGGAATTTTAAGTATTTGAAAATATACATTATATCTTGCCTGTCTGTTTTTTTAAGAAAATTTGCATATTTCAGATAAGGAATAATATTGAAATAGTATAAATGTAAAAAAATATCTGAAAGCAAGAGAAACTTATCGGTTATATATTTTTAGTTTCCACTAGATTTTAATAATTATACGAGGCTAACTTTAGAAAAGGATTTAATGCATGAAGTATAAAGCAGCTGAATCCTAGGAAATAGTTATATTATCGGATATTAAAATTTTATTTCAAAAATGCTCCATTAACATATTTTCTTTAAATTTAAATTGATATTTTCTTAAAAATAAGAAAATACCGACAAATTAAAATAATTCATCCTGACTTTTTTTTATCACTTATCATCATTTTTAAGATATTAATAATCTATAATAAGACTATTTTCTAATCTTTTACCGAATAAAATCATTTATTGAAAACAATATATTATAGCGCAGAACCTCTTTAGATCGCTATAGATCATCAAGCTTCTAGCAAGACAGATATTGTCTAGAGTACTTTATCTCAAATCTAAAATAGAGAGCTCTTTTTAAAGCTAAAACATTTAAAAGCCAGATCAATTCGTCCAATCTCCCAATTGCACAGCTTTTGAACAAAATATCTTTTACGAAGCATACCCAGAAATATATACCCCTTCTTGCCAACACCGGAATAAAAAATCTACAATATATTTGCCAACCAAAAGTCAAAAGCAGTAAACACTCAAATACCAAAAAAGAAAAGATTAATGCTAACTCCCACCCGTGAGTAAACAAAACCATTAGAAAAATCGCTATTTTTTGCCCAAAAGCCCACCCTCCGTGAGTGAACAAAAATTTTTTTAATAGAAAAATTTTTATGGAAAAAAAAAATTGATATATACGTGATAATTAGCATAATGAAATCTAGTGCTAATTCTGTTTAATTTTAGACAAATTGCTTTTTAAAAACATAAATTTTATAAATTAAATTAATATTTGCTTTCCAATTTTTGCGAATTTAAGATTTTTTTTTAATTTCGAAAAAAAAAATTCTATAAAATTTATATATAAATTTTTTTAACAAAACAAAATTAACCCCTCCGTGAGTGAAGTAAGCAATTAAGGTAGGAATGATGAGTATGAACTCTTACATGCAGGAACTATACAAGAAACCTACAGATAGCATGCTCAATTTATTTAATCGCAGTAGAAGGTCAAGGGGAAATCAAATAAGAATAGCGCAATTAAAAAATTGGAAAAGGCTTTTCTTATATAGAAGATAGCGTTTTCTATTATTACAATCAATCTTCTAGAGGAGATTTCATCTTAAAATCGATGATTTTAGGGTTACTCTTGGCTTTTGCTGTTTCTTAATTTATTCTTCTTACAATTACTGTTGAAAATGTATTATGCAGTAAATGGTTCTTAATAAAATGCATTTTCTGATATGCAGTGATAAATGTGTTTTCATCATCTGAATGCATTTTATTAGCTTTAAATGAGAAGCAATATGCTTTATTGATAATTTTTTAATTGTTTATGTATATTGGCACTTTTTTTATTTTATATTAATTATTTCACGGCAGTAAATATTTAGAAATTTTTGATTCACACTCAAAATATTTTTTATATTTATGACTTACTAAATATTTCGCTTATTTTTTCGATAAATCTTCTAATGAAGTTGCCAGGACAAAGACCTTAGGGTATTTTAAAATTAACCCTCATGAATTTCAATTTAAGACTCCACTCGCTATTTAAATGATCATAAATGATTTATAAATTAAAAATAATTCTTACAGAAGTTGAAATAGCTAAAATTGACTAATTTTTTAATTCTTTTTCAATTCTATTAGAAGAAAAAAAGCCATCTTTTAAATTCATCCTTTTTAATATTTTCTTCATAATTAAGATATTTTATATTAATATTTTCTTTAAAATCGGAAATTAGCTACAAATTCAAATAAATGTAAAATAGTTAATCTTTTCATCTAAATCATTTATGATCCTTATTTAAATTATTTTAAAATGTGATAAAAGCATTTTCCTTGTTTTATCAAAGAAATCGTCTATTCATCACATATTTTAATATGGAAACACCAAGCATCTTTCAGCGAAGCCTCACAACTGCATCAAATTTTGAAGACGGCCCAGATGCATATCCACCTTATTATCCTCACAAAAAAAATATTTCAAAAAAATCTGCAAAATATATTATTGAGCCTAAAGAAAATTTCCAAAGAGAAAGAAACTGCAAACAAGCCAAAAATCCAGAAGGAAGGGCTGTAATGCCGTACAGTGATGATTCCGATAGCCAAATTGATGATGGCTGGAATAGAGGATGCAATTTAGTGCATGCAGAAACCATTCGAGAAAATCCTGCAGATAACCTGCAAACTATAATAAATCGCAGCAAAACAAGAGCAGAGAGACAAGAAAATGCAAGACAATATATAATAAGAATTGCTAAATGCAAAAAATGCAAAAGACTTTCTTACATAAAGGATGGCATTTGCCATCATTGCAACCAAGGTGAACATTCCACTCTAAAATCAATGGTTTTAGGATCAGCTCTTTGTTGCTGCAACTTCCTTACTGAGTAAAGTACAACCATAAAAAATTAGTAAATTCTCTTCAAGAAATGCAATAGAAGTATATTAATTAATAAATGGCTTATATCAAAAGGAAATTTCTGATAAGCAAAAATAAATATTTAAATATCATCTGAATAAATGAGCTTTATTTTAGAAGTAGTGTGCATTATTTATAGTATGCTAATTTTTTACATATATAAATATTTTCATACTTTTTCGGTTAATATTTCAGGACTGCAAGGTTTTATAAGGCACTCCTTCATTCCAGAATTTATACACAAATATACATCAGCGTCTGAGTCAAATGCTGTGTATCCAATAATACTAGGCAAGATCTCAATTTGCCTTCGTAGTAGAGCTGATGAATTATTTTGTGGCTTCCCATCCGTTGAGCTCTAGCATACTTCCATCCATTATCACTAATTTGAATGGCTTCTTTTTTTGACTAACTTCGTTTACCTTCTTTACAGCTTGCATTCCAGTACAAGACTCTTAAAACAAAACTCCATAATGACTCAATAAAGCTTCAAGTGCAATCCTGTTGAATTCGTTATCATCTACAATCAAGACTTGAGGGTATTGCTTTTTTAAGATTTCGCTAAAGTTTTTTTATTTGTGCAGGTAAGATATCCTATGACGAAATCTCAAATTCTTCATATTCATGAATTTCTACTGATGTTTTGATTTCATAAATAGCAAAAGGTCCATATAATTTGTTGGTCTATTTGAAGCACACTATTTTTCCATTTCTCGGATCAGTGTCCAGCTGTGAATAATCGACTTATTACTTCCCTGTTATACTCTTGATAAGATCGCCATGCAATCCAAATATCATATAAGATATTAGTTCAAGAGAGAGATTTAAGTGGAGCTAAATAGTCTTGAAAGAATACCAAATTTGATTATAATAAGTCACTTACTAGTGAAAATAAAAGTTTTGAGGAAAATGAGATGACATTTAATTTCGCAGAATTTTTTCGTTGCATAATATTTTTTTTTCACTGATAAGTGAATCTGACAAAGATGTGATAGCATTAATTGAGGGTCTCAATTCACGATAAACTGACCTTAAAAGCACGTTTTTCAATCTGTTATCACCAAGGATTTGCGCTTTTACAGTTAGCAAAATCGCTTCTTGCCCTTCATCCGAAAGCATTTTTGAGCTCTCCATTCTAAATTTAAATGGCCTGATTGGCTTAGGCAAAGAATAATAACGATAGCAATAATTGTTTTTAGAATTTTTTTATTCAATTTTATTAGCTTTTTATCTTTGGTTGAGATTTATAAATTAACAAAATTTTGTTTTATCTATTGAAAAAAGATGATTCTAAAATAAAAATTCTGCATGCATATTTCGCTGTTAAATTGAGAATAAAATGCTTTATTTCGAGAGAATTCTGCTCATATTTACAGTTCAAAGTTTTATCATTAAATATGGATAGGTGGTTTTAGCGATCTTCTTAATTAATTGGCCTACACCCAATTTTTAACTTGATAATCTGAATTAAGTTTATTATCTGCGTTTAGAAAAATTATTAAAGTTGGCATTGGAATCATATTTTGATTATTAAAAATTTTTGCATAATTTGTTTTAATGCTAATTATTTTTAATAATAAAGTTGCTGTATTGTTGCTTATTCTTTGTATGCTAATTTTTACCAACTTATAGAAAATTCTGTGGCTTATTCAATGATTTTTTAGTAATTAATAAATGAAATTAAGTCAATTTATAAATATTTTTTAACCGTGCTAATTATTTTCTCAGGGGTAGAAGGCTTTATTAAATAATCCACCATCCCACACTCAAAGCACGCAGCTCGATCTTCATCTAATGTAAAAGCTGTATAAGCTATAATATTTGGCATTTCATTAATTTCTCGATTGCTAAATAATAAATTGATTTTTCTTGTCGCTTCAAAGCCATCGATTTCTGGCATATCGCAATCCATAATAATTGCTCGGTATCCACATCCAAGCTTATCTCTCTCAACAGCCTTTTTAATTGCATCTTTTCCACCCCCAACTTCATCGAATGCTATATGATATTGTAATAAAATTGATCCCAGGACAAGCCGATTTAATTCATTATCGTCAACAATTAGAACTGAAGGAGCAAAGTTTTTTCTCCTCATAGAATATTGATTCATATCATATCGAATTAAATTTTCTTCAACCAGACTTTCTGTGAAAACATCGTATTCGTCACTTGATGGGTTTTCAGAGAAAATGTTGATTTTGAATATAAAAGCTGAACCTTTTCCAGGCTCAGAACGGATTTCAATAGGCTTATTCCCTAGTTTTTTTACCAATGAATTTGAAACATAAAGCCCAAGGCCACATCCTTGAGGACTTATTGATGGAGAAACTGATGAAGAAAACTCAGAGGAAAGTTTTTTCTGATAATCTTCTGACATCCCGATTCCAGTGTCCTCTATTGTAAGTTTTAAGCGATTTTTTTTATCAAGCAGACATATCACTTCGATTCAGCCTTTCATAGTGAACTTCAAAGCATTTGTAAGTAAATTAAGCAAGATCTGACTAAGCCTTAAAGGATCGGTGTAAACTCTATCCGGGATCTTTTCATCAAGTCTTATAATGAGCTTTAGCTTTTTCTTTTTACATTGCATCTGAATTAGCTCGCAAGCATTTTTTATTATCTCTTTTACTCGACATTCAGTTTTATAGGACTTTAAAATGAATTTATTATTGAGAAATTTTAATTATATTATATTTAACATTCAATATATGTTGCTATATGGATGCTGAATACTCCTGCAAGCATTTTCGAATAATCAAGCAAATCATTAATAATTGATAGCATAAGTTGTGAAGAAACTGATATTGCTTTAAATTTTTCGATTTCTCCTGACTTTCTGCCTCTTTAAAAGTGAACACAAATTTTTGCTCACTTTTATAGGCTAATTTTTTAAAAATTAATTAAAATATTTTAAAAGAAAAGCCTATTTTAATTTATGAAAATTAACTTTAAGGATGCAACTGTCTGAAATTTAAGAGAACTAGCGATAGACTTCAATTTAATGATTTTTATATTAAAAACCTTTTTGCTCGCTTTTAAAGGGAGAAGAGTGAGATATTTAAATTTTTCTTCTCCAAAATATCATTAGTAAAATATATTATGGCGTTAAGTGGGGTTCGAAGTTCATGGGAAACTGATCTCAATAAGACAGTTTTCATATTATCGCTTGCTATTGAATTTTCAAGTCTTATGATCTGAGTTGCATCTCTGATAGTAATAAGCAAGCTGTTTTTATCATATCAAGAAATTTTTTGAATTTTCCACTCTAAATTACGGCTATTTACAACACTTACGCCTAAAGTCTTTTCTAAGAAATCTGCAGCATTAAAGCAATACATAATGTCATCTATCACCAAGTTCGATGTAGGATACCCTGACAATTTCTTTTCTTGAAAATATTCAATTTGCGATATAGAAGACAATAGATTTGTCTTTTCACAGTTCAGGAGCCTAACTCCTTTAGAAGTAGTTTGAATTTTTTAACAAATGGCTAATTATTTATATTTACAAATATATAAATAGTTTTATATTGGAAAATAAATCACTTTTAATAGGCTAAAATTATTTTTAGAATGCTATTTTCAATAGAAATAGATCATTTAATTAGCCATTATTATACAATATATTAAAAATGCCTATAATATATATTTTTTATAAAACAATATCTAGGGCGTTTAATCTTCCAATTTTCAGGATCTTTCATATATATTGCTCGAAAAGAAATAAGAGAATTTTTATTATTAAATTCAATTGTCAGGTCGTCAGAAAGTACTATAATTCCATCCCGAAAAGCTTCTGTTATAAATGTCAGTATTTCATGGTTTTTTTCCAGTTCCTTGCTCAGGTTAAACCTCTCAATGGATATATTCGTCCTATAATAATGCCATATATTGCATGTAATTATTGTGCCTAATGTAAAATTAATCTCCATTATTTTAAATTGTGCATCTTGGAAGATATTTATTCGGATAAAGCACCATACCAATAAATTTTTGGTAAGAATCAGATTAAAATAAAGCTTGTTTTTAATAATCGGCAGCTGAAATCTTGTTATCAGCATTATAGCGAAAACTGCCAATATATTGGAGTCTTCACTCTTTACTATGGATGCATAAAAGCAAAAGCAATTATAAGACTCAGTAAAGAATAAAATCACAAGAATTTTTGCATTCAATGAGGAATTCTTGAAGATTTTGATAAGAAAAATGTTTATGAAGTGCAGTCCTACGACTTCTACTTGAAGAAGCTCGATGTCAAAATACCAATTAAACATCAAATGCAAGATTCGAGATAATAGGCCAATTGACAAGAGTGTATAGCTATAAAATATTAGTAATCGTAGAGGTCGCTTATTTCTTTCTTCCATCACATTTCACTCACGGCTTCCATCTTATATTATTTAAAGAACTCATCAGAAAATGATATTAAATTTGTCAGTAAAAATTGCAGATTTTTTTATAATTTAGATTGAAAATATATTAAGCAAAATTGCTTTGATTATAAATAAAACTTGAGATATAGTATCCTATTAGGAACAATTCACCATCAATGATATTGGCAACAATAATTTATGAAGCAAGTAAATGTGGCATACATTTATTTTAAACGTTTCTTTATATGATTTATATTTGATTAACCCTGAAAATAATATTTTCTTCGTAGATTTTAACTACTTAGCATTTATAACCTATTATTCTCCATAAATTTATAAAATGGCATATATCATTTATACTGATACTAATATGCAGTTTCAAATATGAAAATGAAATATTATGAAAGCGACATTGTTTCATCTAAGTCAAATAATTAATAAAAGATGCAAGATATCTCATAGTAATTTTTGCACATGATATTTATAAAAACAAATTTAATTAATTCCTGATTTAACAAAATATTGAAAATCTCTTTTTTTAGCTAATAAGAGGAAAAATCTTCTGAGCTGAATTTATCTTTATCGGTGGGACTTTATAGCCAATGATATGAGACAGATGGGCTCATCTAATTATCTTATGCTCTATTTCTAAAAAAGATTAGTTATTCTTCATTTATTTAAGCAAGCATCCAAGATTTTTGTGGTGTATCATGCAAGTAATAATAAAAGTTCGATGTGAGTGAACATTTCATTCAACAAAATTTTCCCTGGGCTCGTTTTATTATTATCAGTTTTCCAGGAGAATTCTTATCCAGTATACCACCAGGTAAGCAAACGCAAGGGGATGCTCAGTCTTATGACAAAATATAAAGTATTTCTGAAATGATAAAATGAATATAAATTTCCATATTAATGAATAATCAATTTTCTTTTAAAGGAAAGTATAAGAAGAAGAAGAAAGATTTTTATGATTACCCTATCCTATTCATCCAACTTCACAGTCAGCAACTCCACTTCACAATCAGCAACTCCACGTCACTTCACAATCAGCAACTCCACTTCACAATCAGCAACTCCACTTCACAATCAGCAATTCCACAAAACCAATTCCACAGAGCCAACTTCACAAGACCAATTCCACAAAACCAACTCCACAAAACCAACTTTACAAACCAACTCCATAAAACCAACTCCAAATTAACATCACATCAGCGCCCAGCACCCGCTCCAACAGCAGGCCAGGCTAACAATTTCAAGTTAACGAAGAAAGTTTTTGTCAGGCCAGCCTAACCCAAATTCCTCTGCGGTGACCTTCTGACAGATCCACCACGCAGAGAGCTATGCACCTCCTCCGGATAATTAAAACTCTGGCCATTGAGTCGACACCAGCTTACTCCCAAGGTTACCCACCCCATACGGCAGCGCTAAGTCTGCTAAGGGTTAGAATTAAAGGGCCCGGACCTTGGTTTTGGCTATAGGGTAACTTTTGCGACCAAGGTGATTCGTCGTCGCCGAGGACCTATTTAGTTGCCACCACCATTTTAATTGGAAAGTATAAGGAATCCTCTAAAAATGCTATCAAAATTTTAGATTTATTTTTAGCCACTCACAAAAAGCTGGCAATTCATTCGATTATGGGTCTATTTCAAATGCATTAAAGAATTTCAACAAAACTCAGAGTGAAATCGAAGCATCTGAATGGCGAATCAATAAGCTTTCAGAATGATTGATAATCTCTGAAGCATATTATGGCACTAAGCATCCAAAAATTAAAGACTCACTTATAGTAATTCCCAATCAATCTTCACTGCGCCCAGTAATCCAAAAAATAAAAATCAAGAAATTAAATAAAAGCTTAGAAAAACTTTTCGACTTTTCTTTATACAGCCCTCAAAAAAAGTAAGGAAGAAAGATATCAGCTCCAACATCTCGATCCCAAGTAATATTCAATACAACTTTTTAACCAAAAAGTCATTGCCAGCTCAATTAAAGCATTCTTTCAAATTAAAAATTCCTCAGATCTCCAAAAATTTGTCATTTTTGATAAGCCAACTAAAATGTAAAAAAAGAAGAGATTTATTGCTGCCTATTAAAAATTTGCACACAGAAAATATCACAATTATTCAAAGGGCATTTCGAAGATTTTTAGCAAAAGATTTTGTGAAGAAAAAGAAAGAGTATGGTAAAGATGTACTGAAAAAAGCTTTAAATGAATTCGAAGAATTAAAAAAAGAGCCTATTTTTCAGGAATCAGACTTGTATATTTCAAATTTTAAGTCAAGAAAATTTCGATATCGAAATATGGGCTCGATGTAATCCCTGAAACTAAATATGAAAGATTTGAGTCTCGATAAATCTTGATGAAAAAATATACATTTTACCAATGGATAGCGCGATGTGGAGATGCTTTCGCACTTAATTTCCATTTTTGGTCTTACCGACTATATAATTTGCTCCGACCAAAATGGGAAAAAACATCTTCAAATAAGCGCTATTAATGAGAAAATCAATTAAGTAAATAGGGAATTTTAATTTGAAAATATACATTAAATATTGCTTGCCTGTTTTTTTTAAGGAAATCTGCATATTTCCAGATAAGAAGAAGAAAAAATTTACTTACCCTACCCTACACCAAAAGCAAAGGCTAGCACCAACACCAACACCAAACGCCAACACCCAAAAAAATCGCAAAACCGCCTTTGTCAGAGCGATTCAAAATTAATGACGGCAACTTTTAGGCCCCTAAAAAAAACGCAGCGACTTTCCTGTCGGCCGCCTTATTTCCAGATAAGGAATAATATTGCAATAGCAAAATGTAAAAAAAATATCAAATAAGAATAGTGCAATGCAAAAATTGTAAAAGGCCTTTCCTATATAGAAGATAGCGTTTTCTATTATTACAATCAACCTTCTACAGGAAATTTCATCTTAAAATCGATGATCCTTGCTTTTGCTACTTCTTAATTTTTTGACTTATAAATACTGTTGAAAATGTATTATATAGTAAATGTTCTTAATAAAATTGAATTTCTGATATGAGGCGATAAATGTGTTTTCATCATCTGAATGCATTTTATTAGCTTTAAATGAGAAGCAATATGCTTTATTGATAATTTTTTAATTGTTTATGCATATTAGTACTTTTTTATATTTTATATTAATTATTTTACGGCATAAATATATAGATGTTTTTTGATTTACATTCAAAAATATGACTTCGTAAATATTTCGCTTATTTTTTCAATATATCTTCTAATGAAGTTGCCAGGAATGGACCTTACTCTCACCTCTGTGAGTTATCAAAATTTTTTCGGAGGAGGTTAATTTGGTTTTTAAAAAAAT
Organism: Blepharisma stoltei; assembly: GCA_914767885.1. NCBI lineage: Eukaryota > Ciliophora > Heterotrichea > Heterotrichida > Blepharismidae > Blepharisma > Blepharisma stoltei. The sequence goes on along the minus strand of CAJZBQ010000063.1, from coordinate 293,322 downwards.
TAAAGATATTATTATTATTATCGCTGCATGAGCAGCATTTCTCTCTTTTTCTCAAAATTAAAAATAAATTTTTATAGTAAATTTTTTTATCAAAAATTTAAAAATCCCAATTCGCAAAATTTGAAACAAATATTAATTTATTCTGTTAAATTATACTTATATATACAATTTTTTATAAAAATGTTTGTTCGTTTATGGAGGATGGGTTTTGAGCATAAAATAAGGATTTTTCCAATAATTTCGCTCGCTCACAGAGGGGGGACGAGTTAGGGTATTTTAATACTAACCCTAATGAATTTCAATTTAAGACTCCACTTGCTTTTTGAATAATCAAAATAATTTATAAATCAAAAATATTTCTTACAGAAGTTAAAATAGCTAAAATTGACTAAATTTTTAATTCTTTTTCAATTTTATTTAACAGAAAAGCCATCTTTTAAATTCATTCTTTTTAATATTTTCTTCAAAATTAAGATATTTTATATTAATATTTTCTTAAAAGTCCAAAATCAGCTGTAATTCCGAATAAATATAAAATAGCTAGTCTTTTAATCTAAATCATTTATAATCCTTATTTAAAGTATTTTAAAATGTGATAAAAGCATTCTCCTTGTTTTATCAAAGAAATCATCTATTCATCACATATTTTAATATGGAAACTCCAAGCATCTTTCAGCGAAGCATCACAACTGCATCAAATTTTGAAAGAAGTTGCTTATATGAAGACGTTCCAGACGCATATCCACCTTCTTATCCTCACAAAAAAAATATTTCAAAAAAATCTGCAAAATATATAATTGAGCATAAAGAAAATTTCCAAAGAGAAAGCAACTGCAAACAAGCCAAAAATCCAAAAGGAAGGGCTGTAATGCCATATATTGATGATTCCGATAGCCTATTTGACGATGGCTGGAATAAAAGATGCATTCATTCATTCATAAGATTATTTATAGAGAAGCTCCCGGACAGCCTGCTAATGACTTTTAACATCCCTTGCTTCGCACAGAAATAAAATGGTTACGTTGACAGAACCTAGACTCTGAGGTGCACTCCCTATGGAGTAGGTAGGACCCATCCTGATATGCCTTTGTTAGGTGGAAATAGTCCTTCAGGCTTCGGGAAGCTTGCCAAAAAGGTTTTGCTTTATTTCTCCCCTGAAGGTTTTCCCTGTCCCTGCCAGATGGGCTATACAGGTTTTGCCTACAACATGTTCTTTCCTCATCGGGACCATAGGGCGCTATCTAAGAGCGGCTCTGCCCAGGGCGAGTTAATCTCTTGAACAGGTAGTTCAGGTCCGAAATTCAAAATGGCGTCCTCAGATGCCATTATGGAGCCGATATGGGGCGGATGATCAGCGCCTGCGGGATGGCTTATGGCCGGATTACTTAATATTTAACTTGCTTCGCACTACACCTTTGCTCGCAAGCCTGATAGCACAGCCTAAGGCTTGTGTTGCTCTTTCCGGACAAGAGCCTGCACTTATTCGGAGGTAAGATGCTGAGTTACTGTGCTGTGCATCGATGGGGTTACCCTTCCTGAAAATTCAAAAGAGAAATTTCGGTTCAGGATTTTACCGAGATCAGACTTGTAGCCCAGGGCGCAAGTCCAGATATCATGCTGAGAAAATCCTGATTGGTCGAGCGAACGCCCTCATATTTTGCTGGGCTATCCCTTTCCAAATTCCAAAGCCTCATGCTCTCTCGGGGTAAAACCTTGATTTTTATGCGAACCTGCGGTCAGCCAGCCAGCCGTTGCGCTTCACTGGGCCAAAAAAAAAAACTGGCCGAACAATTCACCGAACGCTTCTATCCCTTTCACAAAGCTTTAAACTCCCGTCTGGCTATCAGTGCTAAGAAGGCAGGTTGATTCTCCACGCTTTTTTATGCGTGGAATAAAAGATGCAATTTAGTACATGCAGAAACCATTAGAGAAAATCCTGCAGATAACCTGCTAACTATAATAAATCGCAGCAAAACAACAGCGGAGAGACAAGAAAATGCAAGACAAAGTATAGTAAGAATTGCTAAATGCAAAAAATGCAAAAGACTTTCTTACATAGAGGATGGCATTTGTCATTATTGCAACCAAAGCAACCATTCCACTTTAAAATCAGTAGCATATCTTTTGACTGTGAATTTTTTCCTCGAAGACATTCCTTGGGACATTTAGTCGAAACTTTTTTCTCATCGATATTTGCAGTAAAAAATCTGTTATTCATCGATCAAATTCTCTCTAGAAAAAATTTTCGAGTCAAGTAACCTAAGGAAAAGACGTTTAGCCTTAAATCAATGGTTTTAGGATCAGCTCTTTGTTGCTGCAACTTCCTTACATAGTAAAGTACAACTATAAAAAATTAGTAAATTCTCTTCAAGAAATAGAAGTACATTATAAAATAAATGGCTTTTATTAAAATGGAAATTTCTGATAAGCAAAAATAAATATTTAAATATCATCTGAATAAATAAGCGTTATTTTAGAAGTAGGGTGTATTATTCATAGTATTTTAATTATCTACACATATAAATATTTTAATATTTTTTCAGTTAATATTTCTGGGCTGCAAGGTTTTATAAGGCATTCTTTCATTCCAGAATTTAAACACAAATATATATCAGCGTCTTAGCCAAATGCTATGTGTCCAATAATACTAGGCAAGCTCTCAATTTGCCTTCGTAGTAGAGCTGATGAATTATTTTTGTAGCGCTCTATCGTTGAGCTGGTATACTTCCATCCATTATCACTAATTTGAATGGCTTCTTTTTTACTAACTTCTTTTACCTTCTTTGCAGCTCATTCCAGTACAAGACTCTTCAAACAAAACTCCATAATGACTCAATAGAGCTCCAAGTGCAATCCTGTTGAATTCGTTATCATCTACAATCAAGCTGAGGTATTTCTTTTTTATGATTTCACTAAAGTTTTTTATTTGTACTTGCAAGATTTCCTCTGACGAAATCTCAAATTCCTCATATTCACGACTTTCTACTGATGTTTTGCTTTTATAAATAGCAAAATTAATAAAATGGCATTGGCTAGGCCATTGCCCCCGACAGTGCAGCCTCTAGTGTATTTTATTTATATCTGCAAGGTTTTGCCAACTCCTGATTGGATTTTACCTCGAGAGAAAAGGTAGGTTCAGAGTCGGGAAGGGAAAGCTCTGCAGCGTCTACAGGACTGAATAGACCATCAGGCAACTTCCTACCGTAGAACTGGGAGTTACACCTAAGCTTTGAATTTTTCCTTTATGCAGATAATTCCATTTTTGGGCCTTCGTTCAACCCTAGCCTTTCCACTTAACACTGGAGCTGGCAAGGTAAGGAGGGGACGAATACATAGACATCTACTCATGAGAAGCCGACCTTAAAAGCACGTTTTTCAATATATTATCACCAAAGAGTTCGGTATAGCTGGATAATGTGATTTGAGTATTTTACAGCTAGCAGAATCGCTTCTTGCCCTTTCATCCCAAAGCATTTTTAAGCTCTCCATTCTAAATTTAAATGGCCTGATTGGCTTAGGGCAAAAACAATAACGATAGCAATAAATTTTTTTACTCTTTCCTTATAATTTAAAAAAAAAACATCGGTAAAAATTTGCATTTTTTGGGTACTTTAACTCTAATATAATAGACGAAATGAAATTATAATGCTATTTAAACAGTTTTCAAAATAAAATCGATTAATTTTTTATTTAATTCTTCATAAAAATAAATTAAAATTTAAAGTATTGTGCTCAGCTTATATTTTTTTTAAAAAAAAACAAATATGAAAGTTTTACAAAATTAGTTTTTGACCTAATTAAATAGACAAAACGCAATAGAATGCTAATTAAACAGTTTTACACTGAATTTATTAATTTTTATCTAAGATTTATTTTATAAAAATAATTAAAATTCAAACTACTGTGCTTAGTCCCAATTTGACCGATAGAGTTTTTAACCAGAAAATTTTTATGACTATTCTAATATTTATCAGTGGCATTATCTTTGATTGTGTCTTATTACATATTTTAATGAAGCCTGCTTAAAAATTATTTCATAGTTAAGAAAACACTGCATAGAGAGATAAATTGGCCATGCAGCTCATTAAAATAGTTGCAAGGATTTATTAGTTTCGAGCACTTCTTAAATACTGAAACTTCTGAGATTTGAATTCCATAATTTATTTTCAATTTTAGAAATTATTTATGAATATTTAAGCATGCCTTTTTTCTTTTCTAATGCTTCCTGTCTTTTCAGTCCTTTCTTTCTTTTATTTAGCATTTCTTGTCTCCACCTGAAGTTCCATTTCTTTTGTAATTTGATTTCAATTTTCTTATTTTTTGGAATAATTACATTTTTCCATACATTTAGCCGCTTAATTGATGCTTCAACTTCATGAATTGATTTTTCTATTATATCAATTGAGTCTAAATCTGGCGAAACGATAAAAGAATTGACATTGGAAAAAACTGATAAAAGCCAATTCATTTGTTTTAACAAATAATGGAAATCCAGAGGTTTTTTCAAGCTTTCTTTATAAATGCATTCACTGATTTCTGTTTGGAATTTTTCAATGGTAGAGATAATGGTTGAATAATTTTTTGATTTTTCCCAGTCTGCTTTAAGTGCTTGGATATCCTTAACTCTCGAAGATAGGGAAGAAAACAAAACTGTGGGATAGAAAAATTTGGTAGTTTTTTTCTGTGTGCTTTTAGTTTTCTGATTTTATAGGCTTTATCATGATGGAGCGCAAAAAGCTTGACTTCGGATATCCAAGAAGTGCTATGTTTTTCCAAATTTTCTTCTTCGCTTATCATTTCTTGATGAGTCACCAGAATTTCGCCATCTTTTGGAAGTAAAGTCATATTAATAGCTTGATATTCTTCAAGAGATTCAAAGCTGGCTATTTCCACTATTTCTTGAATATCATTGGTTATTCCTATGAGTTCGAATTCTCTATTTAATTGCATTTTCATCATTGACTCAAATAAATTATTTGGAGACCCATAACGAATGAGAATAGGCAAAAATTCATAAATCCTTGAGGCCAATTTTCTTTTTGATTTTGTATTTGTGTCAGATTTATTAATTTCGCTTACTCCCTCTGCTTATGAGCAAACAAAACCATTGGAAAAATCTTTATTTTTTAGGTAATAGGCGCCCTCCAATATAGTAAAATAACTTTTGCCTTCTAAGAGGCTGTCCCAATAATTTCTGATAAAAAATCTTAATATTTCTGATTTAATAATGATTTGAGTCTGATCATAAATTAATTTGTTTGATAAGAACTCAGTCTGATATTAAAATAAATTTTGATGTTTCTCATTTTCTTTCATGTACCTTCTCAAGGATTTTCAATTTCTTCAAAACCATAATTCAGCACAACAGATGCCACACACTTTCCAATTCTCCACCATATGCTGCATGATCTATCAGATTTTTGTCAAATAATCTCATCTGAATAATTTTCTTATTTTTGGCATGCCATTATGTTATTTTACTATAAATGTTTTTAAAATAAAATTAAATCCTCTGTGAGTGGACAAAAATTTTTTGGTTCGCTAACAGAGGGGGAGTTAGAGTCTTTACTGTTCATTCAAAAATATTAGCAGCAATCGAAGATCTTTTCCCTTTGCTAATCCCTTTAATTATCGCTTCTTTGTGCTTCACTTCTGTATTTTTAGGGAAATACTTATTATGGATTTTAGACAATTTTACAGGTTTACCCAAAGAAATAGCCCAGCAGACCACAGCTTTTTCAATCAGTTTGATGACTTGCCCGATTTTCATTTCAAAGAATTGGGCATCTAATAAAGATAAAATTGATGTCGAAATGTCTTCAAAGGCTCCTTGCTCGAAATAGAAGTCAATATCCAAATATGCGACAGCATACTGATAAAATGAATGATTTTTAAATACTTTATCATTAGAAGATGATATAATTGGCTTAACTCTTTGTTTTAGCATCTCATGGAAATATGAAGAATATCCTGAGAGTTTGCAGACCTCATATGAAATTTGCAGTTCTTCTACAATCTCAGCTGAATCATGAGATTTTTCTGATAATTAAGTTGAAATAGCTAAAATTAACTAATTTTATAATTCTTTTTCAATTCTATTTAGCATAAAAAAGTCATGTCCATTTTTAATATTTTCTTCAAAATTAAGATATTTTATATTAATATTTTTTTTAAAATCGAAAATTAGCTGTAATTCCGAATAAATATAAAATAGTTAGTCTTTTCATCTAAATCATTTATAATCCTTATTTAAATTATTTTAAAATGTGGTAAAAGCATTTTCCTTGTTTTATCAAAGAAATCGTCTATTCATCACATATTTTAATATGGAAACTCCAAGCATCTTTCAGCGAAGCCTCACAACTGCATCAAATTTGGAAAGTAATAATTTATGTGAAGACGGTCCAGAAGTATATCCACCTTTTTATCCTCAAAACAAAAATATTTCAAAAACATCTGCAAAATATATTATTGAGCCAAACGAAAATTTCCAAAGAGAAAGCAACTGCAAATAAGCCAAAAATCTAAAGGAAGGGCTGTAATGCCGTACATTGATGATTCCGATAGCCAAATTGACGATGGCTGGAATAAAGGATGTATTCATTTATTAAATTATTATAGAGAAGCTCCCGGACAGCCTACTAATGGCTTTTCACATCCTAGCTTTGAGCCACCACTTTTCTCGCATCTCATTACACACTCTAAGGCTTGTGCTGCTCCCTCCAGACAAGGGCCTACACTTGTTACCCGGATAAAGACTCTGGGTTACTGTGCACAGTAAGTCGATGGGGTTACCTTTCCAAAAATTCAAAAAGTGAATTTTCTGGTCGGTAGCCCAGGGTGAAACTCCAGGTATCGAGCTGGGACAATACCCGATTGGTTGATCAGACGTCCTCCTTTCTTGCTGGGTTATTCATTTCCAAATTCCAAGTTCCACCTCTCTCGAGGTAAGATTAAGATTTTCTTTTTGCCTAGCAGGTACCGGGGATTTTCACCCTACACGCAAGTCCTATGGATTAGCTATATGGAGGCCGAGTAAAATCTAGCCCAACATACATAAAGGATTTCCGACCCCTTTCCACCTGAATCCCCATCACTGGGCCGCTGCCTTCGAGTGTTGAGGAAATAGGGTTGAGAGGTCGAAAGGCAAGTCCCATTTTTATATATACCCTCTCTCGCAGTAAAACCTTGCTCTTGAAGCGAGTTTGCGGTTGGCCAACTCACCATTGCGCTCCAGTAGACCAAGAGAAACCTGGCGAGGCACACATACCGAACGCTGCTCTCCCTTCCACAAGCTCATGAGGCTCCCACCTGGCTATTGGAATTAAGGATGCAATTTAGTACATGCAGAAACCATTCGAGAAAATCCTGAAAATAGCCTGCTAAATATAATAAATCGCAGCAAAACAGCAACGGAGAGACAAGAAAATGCAAGACAAAATAGAGTAAGAATCGCTAAATGCAAAAAATCAAAAGACTTTCTTACATAGAGGATGGCATTTGCCATTATTGCAACCAAGGTGGGCATTCCATTTTAAAATCAGCAGCAAGCCTTTTGGCCGTAAATTTTTTCCTCGCAGACATTCCAAGGGCATTTAATCGAAAATTTTTTCTCATCGAATATTTGCCGTAGAAAATCGATTATTAGAAAAAATTTTCGACCAAATAATCTCGGGAAAAGACATCTAGCCTTAAATCATTGATTTTAGGGGCAGCTCTTTGCTGCTGCAACTTCCTTACATAGTAACATTTTTTTGATAATAAATATGAATCAGATTTGGGCACTATTAGCTCTTTTCGCTTTACTTCATTCATCAGCTGTTCCAGTTTCAGCTGGAAGCATTGATATTGTTAGCGATGAGTCATGAACTATCGAAGGCTCTCGTTATATTGGAAAATCAGTTGGAACTTGGGTTCATTCAGCATGGAATTCAATTCCTGGCGCAAAATGGATTTGGAAAAGCACTTTAATAGAAAATCCAGGTGGTGAAGAGTCATGGGTGCAGGTCAATTGACATGGAGCCAAGGAATTCGATATCTTTGGATTTCCAACTTCTTCTCTCCTTACCATTGCAGCTGACAATAACTTTGCAATTATTCTCAATGGAAATTTTGTTGCAGCTACGCAAGATGGAAGCTTTGGCAGAGCAAAAACATTTGATTTACATATTAAAGTACAACCATAAAAAATTAGTAAATTCTCTTCAAGAAATACAATAGAAGTATATTATTTAATAAATGGCTTTTATAAAAATGGAAATTTCTGATAAGCAAAAATGAATATTTAAATACCATCAGAATAAATAAGCTTTATTTGGGAAGTAGGGCGTATTATTCATAATATGTTAATTATTTACATATATAAATATTTTGATATTTTTTCCATTAATATTTCTGGACTGCAAGGTTTTATAAGGCATTCCTTCATTCCAGAATTTATACACAAAGATACATCAGCGTCTGAGCCAAATGCTGTGTATCCAATAATACTAGGCAAGCTCTCAATTTGGCCTTCGTAGTAAAGCTGATGAATTATTTTTGTAGCGTCCCATCCGTTGAGCTCTGGCATACTTCCATCCATTATCACTAGTTTGAATGGCTTCTTTTTTTGACTAACTTCTTTTACCTTCTTTACAGCTTGCATTCCAGTACAAGACTCTTCAAACAAAACTTCATAATGACTCAATAGAGCTCCAAGTGCAATTCTGTTGAATTCGTTATCATCTACAATCAAGACTTGAGGGTATTGCTTTTTTATGATTTCACTAAAGTTTTTGATTTGTACTGGCAAGATATCCTCTGACGAAATCTCAAATTCTTCATATTCACGACTTTCTACTAATGTTTTGCTTTCATAAATATCAATCGAAAAGCCAAAGCACGACCCTTTACCGAGGTCTGATTGGGCTTCAAATTTCTCATTTCCTAGCTCTTTTGCAATTATGTTTGATATAAACAAACCCAGCCCGCATCCTGAAGGATTTAAAATTGGGTTATTAACAGTATTGAATTCTTTAAAAATATTGAAAAGTTTAGAGCTCTCAATGCCAATCCCTGTATCTTTTATTGTCAAATGCAGCTTTCCTTCAGAGCTGAGTAAACAGCAAATATCTATATAGCCTGACAATGTAAATTTAAGTGCATTTGATAAGAGGTTTAGCAGGATTTGGCTAAATCTTAAGCGGTCTGAATAAATATAATCAGGAATTTGGGGGTCGATTCTCACAATTATTTTCAAGTTCTTCTTGTCAGCCTGAAGCTTTATCAGCTGTACTGCATCATTAACCGCGCTTCTCAAGCAAAATTTTGATTTTTGTATAGAAAAGGCTCCAGCTAGAATTCTTGAGTAATCTAATAAGTCGTTTACTAGTGAAAGTAAAAGTTTTGAGGAAACTGAGATGACATTTAATTTCGAAGAAATTTTTTCGTTGCATAATATTTCTTTTTCACTGATAAGAGAGTCTGACAAAGATGTGATCGCATTAATTGGGGTTCTCAATTCATGAGACACTGACCTTAAAAGCACGTTTTTCAATCTGTTATCACCAAGGGTTTGCTCTAGCTGGATAATGTGATTTGCGTCTTTTACAGTTAGCAGAATCGCTTCTTGCCCTTCATCCCAAAGCACTTTTTGAGCTCTCCATTCTAAATTTAAATCGCCTGATTGGCTTAGGCCAAGAACAACCTGCTGGTTTAACTGCAATTTATGAATTAAATCAATATCATCAATCAGTCTATTAGACTTTGACAAATTCGAGTATTTTTTATTCTGGCAATACTCAATTTCAGATATTTTTTGGACAATTTCGTCGATATCACAAGACAAAAGCCTTGTCAAGATCACATTGGAATATAAAATTGATTTTAGATTTGATAATATCAGTAAACCATCAGGGAAAAGGTTAAAAAGGACACTCAGTCGCTTTTCGGCATTTTCAAGATTTTTCCTTGAGAGAAATCTTTCTAGTGAATTTTTTTTACCTTGCTGGCAATAGATATTGCAAAGGAAAATAGTCAAAAATCCTATTAGATGAGGAACTGTATCAGCAGAAAAATCTAATTCCCCATTGAAGTAGCTCATATAATACCACATCACTAAATGCTTGCAAATAATAAAAATTCTAAGCCACGATGTTTGAATGAAAGGCCATTCGCAGACTTTAATGCAAACAAGTGATAAATTAGAAAACAAAATCCTCGAAGATTTGTATTTATAAGTTCCTAAAGCCCACCACCCTAAGCAATTACATTCTGCAAGTAATATTGCAAAAACTGACTTGCAATGCTCTCCTCTTTTATCTAAAACTTTTATTAAAAAGCATGCTGCTAATTGAGCTATGGCATAAATAAAATGAATTCATTCAAGTCTGAGCCATCTAATTTGAGTTGTTGACTGCAAAATTCAAATCACTGCCCAAAAAATTAGAACTAGAAAAAATCGGGAATAGTTGAATCGTTTGAGGATCTCGTATTTTTCGTCTACTTCTTCTTGCCACCATAAAGATTTGAGTCTATCCATTTATATATTATATAAAAAAAAATCCGAAATAGTCAATATTATTAATCTTCTCAGAATATCTATTGCTCAGATTATTTAAAATTTTAATATGCAGGCTTGGAAGAAATTTGAAAAGACTTATAGTAGAGCAACAAGAAAGTTGATTTTATTTATTTTTTATAATAGAAAATTTAAAAAATAAGAAAATAGTTTATAAGAAACTTATTATAATGAAAAGCATGAAATGTATTTCGATACTTGCCTCAGCTCAGATACGCAACTAAAATTTAACTTAATTCGAATGCATTAGGCTCTTTTTATTTTTGAATCCAGTCTATTTCAGTAAACAAAATCTTTTGTTTCTTGGAATATTCTGATTTTTCTAGACCGTCTCAAATGAAAAAAATTGCATCCTGTTCAAATTATAAATTTTTATTTAAAACGATTTTATATATCTACATAAATAAATATTTTGCGATTTTTTGAATAAGAATTTCTGCTTTGCAGGGTTTAATAATGCATTCTTTCATTCCACTTTCAATGCATTTTGAAATTTCTAAATCCGAACTAAAAGCTGTGTAGCCAACAATGATTGGGAAGCTGTGAATCTCCCCTCTATAATACATTTCAAATATTAATTTTGTAGCTTCTCACCCATCCAACTCAGGCATACTTCCGTCCATAATAATTAGCTTATAAGGTTTGCTTCTTTCATCAGCTTCTTTTACGCATTTGATAGCTTGTCTTCCAGTGCAAGCCTCTGAAAATAATATATCATTATTATTTAGAAGCGTGCCCAAAGCAAATCTATTAAAATCATTGTCATCGACAATAAGAACTTGTGGGAACTCTTTTTCCAGGAGTTCAGTGAAATCTTTCACTCATATTGGACTGGTGCTTTCTAAAATACTTTCGTCTGTAAATACAGACTCTAAATCATCAAAATTGAAATTTTCTTCTGAAATATTGATTATAAAGCTAAAGGATGAGCCTTCATGAAGCTTAGACTCCACTTCTATTGGCTTTGACCCCAGCTCTTGGACAATCACGTTAGAAATGAATAAGCCAAGGCCACATCCAGAAGGATTTAAATTTCTGTTGTGATTGGTATTAAATTCTTGAAATAAATTAGACATTTTACTTTCTTCGATTCCAATACCAGTGTCAGTAACAATTATTTTTACTTTATTTTTGCTGGCGAGCAAGCAACAGATTTCAATGTAGCCTTTCAGAGTAAATTTCAGAGCATTGCCTAAGAGGTTCAATAGCACTTGATTTAGCCTCAAAGGATCGGTAAATACATAAGCTGGCAGATCCTTGTCTATCCGAGTAATTAATTTTAGTCCTTTCTTCTCAGCTTGAATTTTTACTAGCTGTATTGCGCTTCCAATTAGGTTTCTGAACGAGAATTTTGATTTTTGAATAGAAAATACTCCAGCAAGAATTCTTGAATAATCTAATAAATCATTCACTAATGACAATAAAAGCTGAGAAGACACAGAAATGATGTCAAGCTTCTCTTTAAAGTCCTCATTACTAACAATTTCGATTTCTTCTTTTAAAGAATCAACCAAAGCCACAATTGCGTTTATTGGAGTCCTCAATTCGTGTGAAACAGATCGTAGAAGGACATTTTTGAGTTTGTTGTCAGAAACAGTTTGTTCGAGCTGTATGATCTGATTCGCATCCCGAACAGTCAATAAAATTGATTCTTGGTCTTCCCATAGCACCTTTTGTCCTCTCCATTCTAAATTTGAAGGGCCAACTTTGCAGATCCCAAAGACAATTTCTTGGTATAGATGAAGACTTGGAATCAAATTAATATCGTCAATGAGCCTATTTGAATTTGTTAGGCCTGAGTATTTTTTGCCTTGGGAGTACTCCATTGAAGAGATCATGGCGAAAACTTGGCTAAGACTGCAGCTTAAAAGTCTCGTTAGATTTTCATTGGAATATAGAATTTTTCCATTGTGTGACATTATCAATATACCGTCAGGAAATAAGTTGAAGACCAAATTTAGGCGCTTTTCAGCGTTTTCAAACTTTTTCCTTGATAGAAACCTCGCATATGAGCCATCCCTGACTTGCCATCAATGTAGCTCACATAAAAGCATAACTAAGCCAGAAACCATCATAGGCAAGGAATCCTGATTGATTGTCATATCTCCTGTAAGATAATCATAGTAATGCCAGATAAAGAGATGCTTAAATAATACTATGTTTCTTTTAAAGCTGGATTGAATGAAAGGCCACTCACATATGTTAATAGAGGTGAAAGAAAGGATTGAGAGTAAAATTTCGCAGTCTCGGCACTCGATTCTGCTCATTCTCCACCACACAACGCAATTGAATTCTGAAAGAACTACAGAAAAAGCTGATTTTTCAGAAACACTACGATTTTCCAGTTTTTTTATAAGAAAGCATATAAGCAGATGCATTAAACTGAAAGGAGCATATTTTACAGTTATCTCGTATCATTCTGAAAGAAAGAGCAGTTGAAATGTCAATATAGCGCCCATCATTCACAAAATTGAATAATTGAATCTTTTTATAATCAAATATTTTTCGTTCACTTCTTCTTCTCACCAAATAGCTTGCAATTTTTCCATAAAAATATATAAATAATAATAAAATTTTTTATGATTTAGATTGGGCAGTTAAATTCTAGAAAGAAGTTTTTAAAAGATTGGAAAAGGTCTTATATCTAAAATGGATACTTAATTATTTATAAAACAGAAAATAAATTTTAAAATTTATTAACAATTTCGAGAATATAAGACATTAAGTTGTATTTAATAGATAGATAAAAAATAATTGTGCTCACGGAATTAATTTATTGTTTTTGATTGAGACTTTAGAACTCTTTTATTATGACGTTTTATTTTTGAGTATGAATACTAGACTTTGCTCCTAATTTTTAATAGAGAGATACTGCGAATGAGGAGAGAAAGTGATATTATATCTTATATGTTTAAAAAGCTATTCATAAATCTGATTTTTTAAAATTGCTTAACTGATTTAAAGTTTGTTGATGTTATATTGAAATAACTTTTAATTGTTTACCTAAGCCTTATTTTAAAAATTTCTATGATTACCATTTTTTAAAATTTAATTGGGCTTTTCAATTATTTTTTAAATATTTCAGCACTACATTTTATATCTTTGTTTCATTTATGTCGACAAATAGTGCAAAACCTTACCAATCAAAACTTCAGGATTGCAAGGTTTAATCAGACATTCTTTCATCCCAGAAGTTGTGCACAAATTCAGCTCTTCTTCTGAACTAAACGCAGTGTATCCAATAATTATTGGCAGGACTTCAATTTTGCCATCAAAGTATAATTGATGTATAATTTTGGCTGCATCTCAGCCATTTAGTTCAGGCATGCTTCCATCCATAATAATCAGCTTGTACGGCTTCTTTTTTTTGTCACTCACTTCTACTGCTGCTATAGCTTCTTTTCCAGTGCAGCACTCAGTGAACAAAATCCCATAATGAAGCAGCAAAGTTCCAACAGCAATTCTATTAAAATCGTTATCATCGACAATTAAGACCTTTGGGAATTCTTTTTCAATAAGCTTACTGAAATCTTTGACTTGGAATAAAGGAAGATCTTCAGAAACTATAGGTGTATTAAACTCTTCAAACAAAGGTTCTTCAGATGCAGGCTCTTCACCTATGTCAACTGAGAAGCTAAATGAGGATCCTTTTTGAAGTTCTGAACGGACTTCTATTGGCTGAGAGCCGAGCTCCTTTGAAATTGCGTTCGAAATGAATAATCCGAGTCCACAACCTGATGGATTTATTGTTGCGCTTAATTGAGTGCTAAATTCTTTGAAGATCGTGGAGAGCTTGCCTTCTTCAATGCCAATGCCAGTGTCATTAACAATTATTTTGAGCTTTCCTTTGGAAACTAATACACAGCACACTTCAATTCATCCTTTAAGAGTGAACTTCAAAGCGTTGCTGAGGAGGTTGAGCAGCATTTGGCTCAGTCTTAAAGGGTCTGTATAAATATATGCAGGGAGATTCGAGTCAATCCTTGTAACTCCCTCCCCTCCGTGAAATAACAATAATTTTTTTATGAAAAAAAAATTTGATATATAAGGATAATTAGTATAATGAAATCTCTTGCTAGTTCTGGTTAATTTTAAACAGATTGCATTTTAAAGCATAAATTTTACAAATTAAATTAATATTTGCTTTTCAAATTTTACAAATTAGAATTATTTCAATTTTGTAGAAAAAAATTTACTATAAAATTTATATATAAATTTTTTTTAAAAAAAAAATTAACCCCCCTCACTGAGCGAACAAAAATTATTTTGTTTGCTCACGGAGGGGAGAAGTAAGTATTTTTAGTCCTTTTTTCTCAGCTTGGATCTTTACCAAATTGACAGAGTCATAGACTATACTTCTTAATAAGCATTTGCTTTTTTGAATGGAAAAAGCTCCAGCTAATATTCTTGAATAATCCAATAAATCATTCACCAAAGAAAGCAGCAGCTTTGAAGAAACAAAGACAATGGCCAATTTCTCCTTAAAACTCTCATTTCCAGATACTTCTGGCTCTGTTTTTAATGATTCAGACATAGAAATAATTGCATTTATAGGAGTTCTCAATTCGTGAGATACAGATCTCAGCAGTACGTTTTTCAGTTTGTTGTCTGAGATTGACTGCTCCAAGTTTATGATGTGATTTGCATTTCTAACTGTCAATAAAGTAGCTTCTTGGTCATCTCACTGTACTTTTTGTGCTCTCCATTCCAAATTTGATGTTTCAGTTTGGCTTAGTCCAAGCAGCACCTGCTGGTTGAGCTCCAAGCTTGTAACTAGGTGGATATCATCGATTAATTTGTTAGAATCTGATAAAAGTGAGTATTTTTTCCCTTGGCAATATTCAATTGATGATAAAGTTTCCATTATTTGTCATTTTTCACAATTTAAATATCTAGTTATGATAGCATTTACATATAAAATTTCTTTTTCTCCAGAAATAATTAAAATTCCATCAGGAAATAAATTGAAAATGACACTCAGCCTTTTTTCTGCACTTTCAAGATGTTTTCTTGACAAAAACCTTTCATAAGAGTTCGCCTTGATATTTCTATGGTATAAGTCAGATAGCCATATTAATAAAAAGGATATCAGGTGAGGCATAAGCTGCTCTTTCTCAGTCTCTTCTCACTCAAAATAGCTGGAATAATGCCAGAAAAGTATGTGCTTTACCATTATAATTACCCTTAAATAAGGATTCCTAATGAAAGGCCATTCAAAAATATTTGTGTATGAAAGCGATACATTTGATAATAATAATTTTGCAGATCTATATTGGCTTCTTCCCATTAACCACCAAACAAAACAATTATACTCAGAAAGTACGATTGCAAATATAGTTTTAGCAAAAACCCCTCTTCTTTCGAAAAACAACACTAAAAAATATATAAGTAGCTGCATAAAAGTCATTTGAAAAGTTAGCATTACGAAATTTCAGCATTTATAGCTCAAGAGCGATTTAGATCGCCCTGGATAGGAAAATCTTGGAAAACTAAAGTTAGTTTTTCAACTCAAGCTGACAAACTAACTTGAGGAGCTAATAAATGCCTCGCATCAGGCGTATTTGTAAACTCTCCTAGTTTTTCGTTAAATTGAGTTTAAAACTAACTTGGAGAGTTTTCCTAGCATTTTCATATCCAGGGCGATCTAAAATCTCTCCTGAGCTATAAAACTGAGGATAAAATATCCCATTGAAAACAAGCACAATGATGTGATCGAAAGTTTAAGTCGCCGGTAATTAAATTTTTTTAGAATGTTGTAGTTTTCTACTATCTCTTCTTCCCACCAGGCACTTCTCAATTTATCCATTATATTGATTTATCGCCAGTAATCGATAAAAATTGAGCAAAAAATAAAATTAATATTAATTATGAGCTTGATTTTAGGGATCTATGTTTTAATTTAATATGCTCTGAATAAACTATTATGGAGACTCACTTAATAATCACTGTTTAGCCTATACAGTTTTATTAAAAATAAAATAAAAATTTATAATTGTTAAGCTTATTGGCGTTAATATCAATAGATTCAATTAAATGGGACGAAAAACAATAATTAATGAATTTATCTGAATAAAAGATTATTAAAAATTTATGAATAACTTAACAGAAAATAAAATTTGGCTTCATCCTGATTTTTATTATATTATTAATTACTATACAATTGAAAATTCTCAGCTCGTTTGTTTGAATCTTATTTTAAGAAATCTTGAAAATTCTTTGATAAATTTATAATATCATTAATATAAATTTAGCAAAAATTTATCGATATGATTTTCTATCGGGAGTCATGAAAATATTCAATGTATCGAAATCCAACAAAATAAATTACTTACTCTCTTCCTCCTTGAGCGAACAAAACCATTGGAAAATCCCTATTTTTGCCCAAAAACCCGCCTTCCATAAGAGAACAAAAATTTTTTCTAAATAATTTTTATATATAATAATAATTAGTATAATGAAATCTTTAGCTAATTCTGTTAATTTAAACAACTTGCATTTTAAAACATAAATATTTTAAATTAATTAACTTTTACTTCTCAATTTCTTATTCGCAGAGGAGCTGAATATATAAATTTTGGAGTTCAGGGTCTAATCTCATAAGAGTCTTGATTCCTTCTTTTCTGCTTGAATTTTTAATAAGCTTTATTGCGTTATTAATCACACTTATTAATAAAAAATTATTTTATTACAGAGTTAGCAATCAAATAGGGGATGAGAGCTGATTATTTTGTTTTTTAATACCCAGTTTATTTTTTATTAAAAGTGAAGCAACCGGTAAGGCACTATGAAATTGATCTGCTTTTAAGAGCTATATTGATAAAACTTCAGCAAGAATTCTTGAATAATCCAATAAATCATTGATAAGCGATATGAGTAATTTAGATGGAACAGAATATATATCGAGCCTTTCGCTGTATTTTGCATTGTTTTTAATATCATTTTCTTCTAATAGTAACCATGAAAGAAAGGATATTGCATTTATCGGCATTTGAAGCAGATCTCAGTAGAATATTTTTCAGTTTATTATCAGATATTGTCTGTTCTAGCTCAATCAGATGATTTGAATCCCTTACTGTTACCAATTGGCTTCACTATTCTCCCACAATACTTTTTGACCTCTCCATTACAAATGTTTGCTTAATCCAAACATTGGCCAAGGATAAATTTCTGCTCAAGAGAATAGAAAATTCGAACGACACCATATTTTGATTATGTTTAACCCAGTAAAATTTCTTGATTTATCTGAAAATTTCTTATCATATAAATATCATCAATCAATAAATTGGGATCTGACATATGAGAGTATTTTTTGCCTTGGCATTATTCAATTTTTGACAGCTTGCCAATCATTTCATCAATGTTACAATTTAAAAGCCTTGCAAATTTGCTTAAGTAAAACTAAATCTTTGATTCAAGCACTTGGTATTAAATGCCATTCACAGTGGTTATAAAGGAGAATGATAATAGTGCAATCAATAGTCACTCATCCCGTGAGTCACCATATTGTACAATTGTACTTTGAAAATGCAATCGAAAATATTGGCTTGAGCTTTGCGGTGTTTTATCAATATAATACAGCAATAAGCATAGCACTAAATGAGCTGATGCATATGGAAAGTATGCAATAGTAAATTATGATAGGTCAAAATCAAAAAATAAAACTGAGAACTCAGTAAATCCCATAAATTCCCATAACTAAGTGTGAGAACCTTTCTAGAGTTTGATATTTTTCTGCAACTTCTTCTTCCTATCATAGATTCCATTTTATATTTCATCTTGGATTATTTATTGATCACTGATAATATCATACCAGTTTGTTAGCTTATTTTTCATTAGATTCGAGGCAAAATTCGATTTATTTGAGTTGATGCTTATCAATGTGCGCTATCTAGGCTCCTCTGAAAGCTGCTACAGGAATATTTAATAAAGCTATATTCTTCACTTTATATCAATATCTGCTTCGTTTCTAATAATTTAAATAGAATAAATATCAATATGCAAGACTTTCCCTCTGAAAAGCATCAATCAGAAAACTTGACTGATACCAAGGCGCCAACTTCACAAACAGAAATTTTACCAGCAAAACGAGTTAGAAAGCCCCGATTCCCAAAACTCACAAGGACTCAAAGTTTACATGAACTAGTTCCTCTTATTGCTGCATCCTCATCAATGATCTCCGTAACAATTCACAAAGAAGCCTACTTCATGATGTCCTTGCATGCCCATCTATATCACCATGAAATTATTGGCTGAATGGCTGGAAAACTCACTGATGGCTCACTCGAAATCGAGTCCGCCTACCCAGTGAAAGAAATTGACCATGAAAACGGTCGCATAAATGTGGAAATGGATATTGACAGCGCTGTGAACGTTAGGTCAGAAATAGAAGAAAGAGGACTGAACATCGTTGGGTGATATCATTCTCACCCAACTTTTGATCCTGACCCATCTCGACTGGATATTGATAATCAGCTAAGCTATCAGAAAGCTTCAGAGAGCATGTTTATTGGCTGCATTATTACTCCTTATCTATCTACTTCAAAAATTGAAGGGATTTTATCGCTTTTCAATGTACAAGTCAATAATGAGCAACTCAAGCGAGTAGGGCATCATCCTGCGTTTTCTATTAGGTACTCTTACTTGCAGACTCCGCTTAGCCAGGATGCAATAAAAAGAGCTTTGAAATTGATTCAGACTTATAAACACCTCAATAAATCAATCAACCCATCCAGAGTTTGGAAAAGAGGAATCACTTATGGGCAGAAATTAAGGCTCCTTCTTGAAAAATTTGAGCTATCGCCTGAACAAATTAATGATATCTATAAAGCGTTTATTGATTAATTATTTTGCTTAGTTTATTGTTTTGTTTCATTAGATATTCCCAGATTGCATTTTATTAATTAATAATTTCCATATTTTTTAGAAATAAATCGGTGCCGATACAATATATTATGGAAGCCTCTAAAAAGTTCAAGAAAAAGCAAACCAATACTGTCCTTGGCCAAGATACTATGGCTTATTCTAACATTAAAGGCATCATTGTAGGCCATGTTAACGAGGTATATAGTAAGATGATCAACAACCTATGGCAGATGTACCATGATTTTAGCTCGTATATGCCAATTAATTACAAAGAAATTATGGATGACCCTCTCGAAATTTGGACAACCTATCTTAAGTATGAGATCGAGAAATACGAAAAAGACCGCTTCACAGGCGAAATCTCATTCTGGAAACCACAAAACATCACAGATCTAAAAATGAGAGCTGAGTTCTGAAAATCTCGTGATATCTTCAAAGACATTAACCAGATCCCTTGGAGATTTCGAATTTCTGAAAGAGCTTTATTGAGATTCAAGGATTTTTCTAAAGATATGAAAAGTACGCTACTAAAGAAAATGATCGAGTTTAGCCTTGGGTATATATCTGATGATTATAATTGCCGAATCTTGAAAAATGGCCCTTGTATTGGAATGGTATATTTTTCATTTCCATTTTATAATGTGAATTATGGTTATTATGACATCGAGTGGCATGGAGTTGGTGCATGCTTGATTGAGAGAATTCCAATTGTCAAAAATGGTAAAGTTGTTGAGTATTCACATGAGCACTATATCAAACTAATTGAAATTATTGACAGCGATTATGGTACACTTGAATTGATAGAGAAATTCTCAGACGAAATCAGTGAGGACCCTGACAAATGGATTGAATATTCTGAATGGGTTGGAGACTTAAGTATTTCTAATCAATTAAGATATGCTACAGATAAATGATATCCATTAATAATCCCACAAATGTTTTTGACTGAAGAGGAATCAGCAAGTATACAGTTTGATGCAAGTACAGGAAGATGGGTATGAAAGGACCGAGCTATTTTGGAGAATCGAGAGAAAAATGAAAATTTTAAAAATAACTTAGTCAAAAATCTAACTTATTCTCCATTTGATAAAAGCAAATCTCCACTCTTTTATCGGATTTGTGATCAAAATAGTTTTCTAGCTTTCTTTTATTTTAATAACTTAAATATTTTTATTATTAATCTATAAATTTTAGCAAGTATTTAATTCATTTTTCATTTAAAAATAAAAAACTGTTTATTTAAATCTTATTTATTAGCGAATATAATATTAGCACGTGGAAGTAAGTGAAGAAAATAGCGGAAAGGACTTCATTAGACTTCTGAAGACTCTTCCTAACATGGCTTTAAAGCTGACAGAAGAAGAACTAGAACTTATCAGCACTCCAGGAAATGTTCTTGCTATAGGAAGGTCTGGAACAGGAAAAACCACTTGCTCACTGCTACGTATGTTTTCAGCTGAAATTCTTTTTAGATATAAAATGCTAAAAAAGAAAAAGCTGAGAGCAGAAGATGTAGATAAGCCTTCATCTCTACATTTCATTTTTGTCACTGCCTCTCCAGTCCTTACAAATGAAGTTAAGATTTATTATAGCAAACTCAATAAACTAATCAAAAATGGCTTAGAGGCCAAAGAGAGAGCAGCAAAGCCAGATCTTGAAGAAGAAAAAGTAGAAGAAATCAAGTTAGAAAGGCAAGTCTCTGAACTTTCACAGGCTGAAGAAATAGAAGAAGAAATAACTTCAGGCCCACATTCTATGAAATTGCTTACAGATAACGATTTTCCATTATTCGTTACTATTAGGAAACTAGTTTTAATGATTGACGGAAGCTTACTCTTTCTTTTCAAAAAATATTATTATTTAATTTTTAATTCAAAAATATTTTAAATAGTTATATAGGAGAGTCAGACAGACCGTTTTTTTCGAGGGACAAAAATGGAAGAGTGATAGGATCTTCTTCAAATTTTGAGTGGCATAATGAACTGATGGGTGCGCTTGAAATTGGAAAAGCCTATAAAAAGAAAAAAAGGGAGCAGTCTGAATTTATGAGTGATGACTCAGATTCTGATGAAGACCTTCTTGTCGAAGAAAGCAAAAAAAATTATATGCCAGAATCTTATTATCAACAACATCTGAGAAGCCGGGAAGTTGATTTTAAAGATTTTTCTGAAAGTTTTTGGCCAAATTTGTCATGGCGAGGTAAATTTTCACCATTGGTCTTATGGACAGAATTTTCAGCTTATATCAAAGGAAGCCCAAAGTCGTACTTATCTAGAAACTTTTACCTCACATTAGATGAATATCTTCTTGCAAGTAAAAAATCATCAAATCTAACAAAAGAAGAAAAAATAGAAATATACAAAGCTTTCATTGCTTATGAAACGATGAAAAGAGAATCCTACTGCTATGATTTTCAGGACATAGTAAACTATATTTTGTGTGAAATTCATTACCATGGGTATAAAGGAATTCCAATCCATTATATGATGGTTGATGAGGTCCAAGATTTGACATCTGCAACACTTACTTTGCTGCTTGAGGTTACAGGCCAGAAATTATTTTTTTCAGGAGATACTGCACAAACAATAGCCAAAGGTGTTGGCTTCAGGTTTTGCGACTTAAAAAGTTTGTATTATGAGTCT
Source organism: Blepharisma stoltei (assembly GCA_914767885.1). Taxonomy (NCBI): domain Eukaryota; phylum Ciliophora; class Heterotrichea; order Heterotrichida; family Blepharismidae; genus Blepharisma; species Blepharisma stoltei. The sequence continues at coordinate 271,260 of CAJZBQ010000063.1, read as the reverse complement.
GCTATCAACCCTCCTAAAGTAATACAGCTTACTATAAATTTCAGATCTCACAATCAAATCTTAGAACTCGCCAATTCAGTTGTGGCACTACTAGAAACTTTATTCCCAGCTACTATCGATAAGATGGGGAGAGAAAAAAGCTTAAAAGATGGTCCTCATCCTATTATCATAAACAGTGGCAGCCCAGATGATTTATTGAATTTTTTATTTACCAGTATAGCCGAGCCTCCTTTTGGCTCGGACTATCCTGATTTCTCCCGAATTTGAAAGAGGGATTAGTTGAAACTAATCCCCAGATGGCAAATTTCGAATACAGAGTGGATTTGTCATCTGGGAGTTGGTTTTACCATTCCGACATCAGGAGATCTGTATAGCCCAAGCCAAAAGGAGGCTAGGGCTATAATGAAAATTCTCAAGCTTCAAATATCCAATTCGGCTGCAACCAAGTTATTATTGTGAGAAATCAAGAATCCAAATTGAAGCTTCACAGATCGCTTAAATCAGCTCTGTGTTTGACTGTTTATGAAGCCAAAGGGCTAGAGTTTGACGATGTAATTCTCTATAATTTCTTTACTGATTCTGAAATGCCAATAAAAAATTGAAAAGCTTTAGACTATATTGGAAAAATTCAAGATGACCCTAATTATAAGCCAAGTAGTTTAGAAGACCTAGAAAACCAAACCCCTAAGTTATCATGCAGCAAGGTCATAGATATAAAAAAATATTCACTATTGTGCACTGAACTAAAACAATTATATGTAGCCATCACAAGGCCAAAAGTCAGACTGATTATTTATGATGACAAGCCAGAAATAAGGGACAAAATGCAAAGTTTCTGGCAGAAAATAGGATCTTCTTCATTCCAAACATCAGAAGAGCTACAGGGCTCATTATTCCAAACTTTTGCAAAATCGTCTACTAAAGAAGAATGGACAGAGCAAGGGCTTAGAATGATGTCCCATCAGTTCTATGAACAAGCTGCCAAGTGTTTCAGAGCTGCTGATGATATTATATTAGAGCGAAAAGCTTTGGCTTATCTTAAAGCTACCCAGGCCTCTGAACTTCTTGTTGCTGTAGAAGGAAAAATATAAATTCTTATCCTCGGAGATATTTTTTATTTTCAAGAATTTCCTCAACATTATTTTACCCAAAAATTTTCCTCCTCAAGCATTTGATTGAAAAATAATGATTTTTGCCAAGCAAATAAAGAGGACAAATAGCTCTGGAAAGAAATCAAGGCCGAAAGACATGCTACGGAAAAAATTCAGTAGCTTGAAATAGTAGTAAGAGTTCAAAGAAACAACGCAGAGAAATACTAGAAAAGGCAAGAAATGATTTTATTTCAGCTGGAAATGAATTTTTAAGCCTCTCTGAAATTGATGAAAATGAAAAGAGAATTATGCTAAAGGAAGCTGCAAGATGTTTCGCCTCAGCAAAAGAAAATGAAAAGGCAGCTGATATTTTCCAAAGCATTGGGCTCAATAATCAGGCCGCAGAAGCATTTTTAGCTTGTGGACTTTATGAATCTGCAGGTGATTTATTTGCAGAGAAATTTGAATATATAAGAGCTATAGATGCTTATAGATGCGGCAGAAAATGGGATAAATTGGTGCATTGCATATATAAATGTAGAAATAACATGACAGATGAAGAAAGAAAGAAATTTATCAAGAAATATGTCCCTGTAGCTTTAGAAACCTTAATTCCAAAGGTTCTACCAACTGCGGATAAAGACACACAATATATTAACAGAATTGTAGAAGAGGATAAAAATATTATTCCAGAGGAAAAAGAAAAGGCAGAAGAAAGCGAAGAAGAAAAAGAGGAGCCTCCATCTAAAGCTTTACAGCCAGAAGAATCTTTTTCATTAATCCAAGAATCTGCTGCATCCTTTAGCTTATTAGAATCCTCTTCGGCGGACAGTTTCAGCATAATAAAAGATGATGACCAAATATATGAAGTTCTCCAAGACATTGACCCTGAAGACGAATGGCTTCAATCAGACTCAGGCTCTGTCATAGATTCTTTGGGGTCCACCATCAATAAAGAAGGCACAGTCCTTTCCGATTATTCAATTATCGACAATGTCCACGCCGCAGCTCTCAATCAAGGTGGAAAACTAATTAATACCAAAACTGACATTTTCATTGAAGATCAAGCCATGCGAAAAATAATTGAATACGTCAGCATGTTTTCTACAGATGTGTCTTCATTTCTAAAAGACTTTAAATCAGCAGAGTCTCTTGTAAGCACCCAAGAAATCGCTGAGTCATGGGAATTGGCATCCTTAATTGACCTTGATGAAATTTCTCCTGAGTTATTAGGAATTATATTGGATACTTTAGAAGAATTCGGGATGTATAAAATGTGTCTTTTTGTCTGCAATAGATATCATTTAGAAGGAAGGATAGGCAGGTATGTGGTTTCATTAGCTTTTAAGTATTCCAATAATTCCATATTAAAGCCCCACGACATAAGCAGGCCGTTTTTTATGAATGCACAATACCAAAGAGCAATGATTGCTTATACAGCTATTCATAATGTATTAGAAATGATTAATCCTGAATATTTGTCACTGAAAAGGTTTTTTGATGGGCGAAATCTTGGAATTGAGTCATTCAGAGGGCTGATTTTGTTAGGATACTGGAAGAAAACTGTGTATATCATGGATAAAGAAAACTCTTTAGCAGTGACATCTTCATTTATGGATTATAAAAATTTCAAACATATTTATTTAACATTTGAAAACCCTGATAATTTGGGGATAATTAATGAAGAAAACTTTGCGTGACTTCCTTTCGTTACTCCTTCTAATGAAGAAGAAGTCAAAGCTGCAAAAATTGCTTTAGATTCAGTTGTTTGCAATCTTAATGCTCTCCATTTTGTTACTCAAAAATTCAACTCTGCCGCTTCTTTAGGAAAAATGCCGAGCTTCCCTGAGTATTTTGTGTTTAATGAAATTTTGTGGAAATTTATAAATAAAAAGGATGAGTCTTTATTCATGAATTACTTGAGACAATGCATTGGATTGATTAAAGATGTGCTACAAGGTAAAGCTTTTAAAACAGCTATGAGTGAATTGAGAGCTTGGGATGCCCTGTCATTTTTTACTCAATTATTGATTGGATCTGCCTATCAGCCTGCACTAAAATCTTTCTTGCAAAATTTATCATATAAAGACTTCCAAGAAATTTTGGTGGTGTCAAGTATGATTGTAAAATTGCTAAGCTCAAATTATCAAATTCTTGACTCCCATTACTCAACCTTGGTGTTTGCAATACTAGCACCACTTGGGATCCGCCAGTTAATTTCAGCCCCAGTGACAATGGTATTTCCTCACTTATCACACGCATTGCTTCATAAAAGCAATATTTTGCTGAAAACAATCAATGTTTCAGATATTGAAAAAGTATATGTTGTCGACATTGAAGGACAATTTTTAATTCTCCCTATAAAAAGCATTGCCTATGCATTTTCTAAAGAAGTTGTTAACTCGCTTATTTCTATAATAAAAGTTAGAAATATTCACCCTAAGTCACAGCTTGCTTCAATATCTGAATTATCAAATAGGCATGGAGAGTTGTGGATGATTGACTTCATTAATTCCCATATTGATGGGAATCCTTACAAGCTTGAAAGTTTATCATCAACGTTCTTAAAAGAGTCTAATGAATATAAAGAACACATAAAGTATAAGAAAAGGCTGGAGAAAATCCTTAGTGTTGCTGAAGGAGACAAAGAATCACTGAATTTTATTAAAGAACAAAATAAAAAAGAAATAGCATTTCTAGAAAATGAGATCCAAATATATAAAGAAAACTCTGTAGAAAATAAAGATAGTGTGCTGAATTTAATTATTGAAAAATGCTCATTTATGCCAAAGAATGAAATCAAGATAACAAAAATAGCGAAACATGCACTGCTTAATCAAGCACAGATATTGATGGAATTATCAGAAAAATCTCATGATTCAGCTGAGATTGTAGAAGAACTGCAAATTTCATATGAGCTCTGCAAACTCTCAGGATATTCTTCATATTTCCATGAGATGCTAAAACAAAGAGTTAAGCCAATTATATCATCTTCTAATGAAAAAGTTTTTAAAAATCATTCATTTTATCAGTATACTGTCGCATATTTGGATATTGACTTCTATTTCGAGCAAGGAGCCTTTGAAGACATTTCGACATCAATTTTATCTTTATTAGATGCCCAATTCTTTGAAATGAAAATCGGAAAAGTCATCAAAATAATTGAAAAAGCTGTGGTCTGCTGGGCTATTTCTTTGGGTAAACCTGTAAAATTGTCTAAAATCCATAATAAGTATTTTCCTAAAAATACAGAAGTGAAGCACAAAGAAGCAATTATAAAAGGGATTAGTAAAGGGAAAAGATCTTCGATTGCTGCTAATATTTTTGAATGAACAGTAAAGACTTTAAGCGAAATTAATAAATCTGATACAAATGCAAAATCTAAAAAAAAATTAGGCTCAAGGATCTATGAATTTTTGCCTATTCTCGTTCGTTATGGGTCTCCAAACTATTTATTTGAGTCAATGATGAAAATGCAATTAAATAGAGAATTCGAACTCATAGGAATAACCAGTGATATTCAAGAAATAGTGGAAATAGCCAGCTTTGAATCTCTTGAAGAATATCAAGCTATTAATTTGACTTTACCTCCAAAAGATGGCGAAATTCTGGTTACTCATCAAGAAATGATAAGCGAAGAAGAAAATTTGGTAAAACATAACACTTCTTGGATATCCGAAGTCAAGCTTTTTGCGCTCCATCATGATAAAGTCTATAAAATCAGAAAACTAAAAGCACACAGAAAAAAACTACCAAATTTTTCTATCCCACAGCTAGTTTTATTTTCTTCCTTATCTTCGAGAGCTAAGGATATCCAAGCACTTAAAGCAGACTGGGAAAAATCAAAAAATTATTCAACCATTATCTCTACCATTGAAAAATTCCAAACAGAAATCAGTGAATGCATTTATAAAGAAAGCTTAAAAAAACCTCTAGATTTCCATTATTTGCTAAAACAAATGAATTGGCTTTTATCAGTTTTTTGCAATATTAGTACTTTTATCGTTTCGCCAGATTTAGACTCAATTGATATAGTAGAAAAATCAATTCATGAAGTTGAGGCATCAATTAAGCGACTAAATGTATGGAAAAATGTAATTATTCCAAAAAATAAGAAAATTGAAATCAAATTACAAAAGAAATGGAACTTCAGGTGGAGACAAGAAATGCTAAATAAAAGAAAGAAAGGACTGAAAAGACAGGAAGCATTAGAAAAGAAAAAAGACATGCTTAAATACTCATAAATAAGCTTCTCATTAAATAATTTATAAACAACTAGAAGCTTTTCTAGTCAGACTTTCAGTTATAGAGCGAAAGCTCTCGTCCGTGAGCAGTAGCAATACAAAATGCCTATCCGGACTACAAACAATCTGTAGAGCTTATAAGGAAACGAGCAGTGATTTTCAGCCTGCTTAAAGTAAGTCAGAAAGCCAAAACATCTGAAATTTTAAACAGCATTAATACTCCAGAAACTGAGCAAGATTTTAGAAGAATTGTATCAGCATATGAGAGCCTGGTTTCTCCATTTGACTTAGAATTAAATGAAGCTTATCATAATTATATCGCTACTTATCATCAAGCTACGTCTCTCTACTTAATTAAAACATATAATGAGTATTATGGATCTGAAGTAGGCAAGAATTGTAAAACAAGTTTGATTGTTTATAACACTGAGTATGAAACAGAATTAGAAAAAGCTCTAGAGAGCTCTCAAACACTATGCCGCAGCAGTTGCATAACCCAAATATCGAATGGTGAATTATTCTGCTTTGGAAATGAAAACCCAGTCTCTGGGATGGTATTAATAATTGATAAAAGCTTTAGAACTCGGGTTTTGCCATCTGGAACACCTTGCTATAGCTCATCAGCTGTTTATTTTGATAAAAATGTCTATTGCTTTGGAGGAAGATACAATGTAATGAGTAGCGCTCCTCTCTCCGAAAGATTTGATTTGGATAAAAATCGGTGAATTAAGCTCACTCCAATGCCAAAAGCAGATTTCCATTGCAGTAGCATAGCTTTCAATGGAAACATCTTGATTTCTGGGTTTTTTAATAGAAACTTGCTGCTGTACTCAATTGATATGGACTCTTTCTCAACAATCTCTTATGATTTTACAGAGAATAAGCAAAAGCTTCTATTAAATGCATGGAGACTGTATTTAATTGAGTTTCGTGGAGGGATGGTTTATGAAAGTGAGGCTGGGAATGAATATTCTTGGGAAAGAGTTGCAGATTCAATAATTAGAGGGCATGATCCTGGCCAAATCTGCTGATCTTATAATAAATGCGGAATATACATTGGAGAAGAATATTTTGATGGTAGGTCAAGCCATTTCAAATACTTCAGATTTGATTTAATTAGTAAAGCTATGAAGAAAATTGTACGAAAACTATGATAAATAAAATGGCATTCGGTTCGAGAGAAATTAGCTCTGCTAATTTTCTCTCCCTCATGGAATTTTATTTATAGGGTTAGGTTTTCACTCGAGAACTTCTGGGACAGCAATAGCGGTTTAACTCTGGGGATAACCAGAGGAACCACTCCTCAGTCCACTCAAGATTTCGGGCTTTTACCTCTCAGCACATCCCCACGGGAGGATGACCCTTAGGCGGAACACGCGCAGGAGCTGAGTCGAGCGACAAGGGCGACGGCAACGCGCCGGGTGAGACGTGCAGCAAGGCCAGTGAAGCAGGAATTGATAGAAGGCTTGGATGGGGCTGACCCGTGCCAAGATGGCTCGCCTACGTCACTAGTTTTTGCTATAGGCCCTTTTGGGCTGCGGCACTAGACACCTTAAACACCAGATAATTAAGTAAGTAAGTACGAAAACTATAATATTTAGTCTCTTTAACTTATAGCTAGTATGCGATAGTAAAACAATTTAAAATAATTTATAAATTGAATATTGATTACTGTTTCTATCAAAATCATATAAATGACTCAGAGCAACTAATGCACTTTTCAGTTTTAAGCTAAATTAAAATTTAAAAGCAATAAATAATAATCTTTACCATTTATTTTTATAGGGTAATTACAAAAACAAAGCAATTTCTTTAAATAAACTAAAAGGCAAAATCGTCAAAACATGCTCAATTTTCTTCTGTTTGCAATATTTATGCATATAAATAATCCCTTTTCTTTCTTTTCACAGTGATTTTCCTTCTTCGCACAAAGTTTCTCATCTTAATTCGTCAATATAAATTATCCTTCTTCTTCCAAGCTCATCACTTAATGATAATCTGCTGCCTTCTAACCAATAAGAAGAATAAACTTCAGCTTCAATCGGGAATCTGACATCAAAAAGTATTTCATTTTTGGTATCAAAAATAAATCTTTGATGATTATAAATAGAAGTTTTCTGCCATCCTCCAAAAACAAAAATGTTTCTAGAGTCTATCGGCACACATATCCCACCTTTAATGCGTGAATAATTAACTGGGATAAGCCTTCAGACTTGTGTTTCAATTGTATATGCAGCAATTGTTTTTATGGCTTCGTCGTGATCTCCTCCGAATACATAAATAATATCATTAAGGCAGCAATTGCATTGAAGCTTTGTTGTGTAAGGAATACTTGGGAGATATGTGGATTTTTTGGATAAAATGTCAAAACATTCGAAATAGGCAACACTTAGATTGTTTGCGACACAGCCTCCGAGTACATATAACTTCCCGTTAACAAGCAATTGAGAATGGTAAACACGGGAGGTAAGGAGATCGCCGATGTAGGATAAATTTGTGAAGCATAAAAAATAAACAGATTTTGATGGATTTCCTTTTAAAAATCCTCCTGATAAGATTATTCCATTGTTATAATAAGAGCGAGCTGGATTAACTGGAATGTCAGGGAGTTCTTTTTTAATCGTTTTTCTTGATGTAGTTGAATTGTATATGACTGTAGTCAAAATTTGGGCAAAAAGAAAAGATGAGTTTTCCATTTATTTATATTTGATAATTATATTGTAAAACAGATTGAGAAATACACTTATAAAAGCTGTATTCTATAAAAATGGTTTAGAAAAACTAAATAAGTAATTATTCTAATGAATTATTGAATAAGTCAATATATTATGGGCATAAAACCAAATGCAAATTAAATAAACTCTTGAAAACTTTAATTAATTGGTTCATTTGTTTCCTTAGATCAAATTATAAATGCTTACTTTCCCTCCGTGAGCGAAAAAACCTTGGGAAAAATCCCTATTTTTAGCTCAAAAACTCACTCTCTGCGAGCGAATAAAAATTTTTTAATGTAAAATTTTTTATGAAAAAATTTTTGATATATAAGGGATAATTATATTACGAAATCTTTTGCTAATTCTACTTAATTTTAAATAGCTTGCATTTTAAAATAAAATTTTTATAAATTAAATTAATTTCTTTTTTTCCAATTTTTTACGAATTGGAATTTTTTTTTAAATTTCTAAAAAAAAGAGGGAGTTTAAGTTTTCTGAATTTTCAATTAACCAGATTTTTTGCAACAGCGATTGTTTGATCATTATATTCTGAAAGATGCTTAATAAATGCAAGCCAATTTTTTTGAATTGTTTTTTTAATTAATTTTATTTAAATAGTTTTAGCTAATTTTCCCCATCTTCGTGAGTGAATAAAAAAATTTTGTTCACTCACGGAGGGGGGTTAATTTTTTTTTTTTTTTAAAAAAAATTTATATATAAATTTTATAAAAATATTTTTTTTCGAAATTTAAAAAAATCTTAATTCGCAAAAATTGGAAAGCAAATATTAATTTAATTTATAAAATTTATGTTTTAAAAAAGCAATTTGTTTAAAATTAAACAGAATTAGCACTAGATTTCATTATGCTAATTACAAAATTTTTTTCCATAAAAAAATTTTTTCTATTAAAAAAAATTTTTGTTTCACTCACGGAGGGTGGGTTTTTGGGCAAAAAATAGCGATTTTCTAATGGTTTTGTTCACTCACGGAGGCGGGGGGTAGTAAGCAAAAAAATTACTTCCATAAGCAAAGAAATAAATTATCAATATTCATATGATTATGAGATTAAATTTAAAATATAGTTATTTTCATTTCAATAACAGAAAATCCATCTATTTAATTTTTTAAAAAAGCTCACCTTCAATTATCCATATTTAAAATATAAATTAATGGCTGAAAATTTCAATTTAAATGAAAAAATCCCGATGGCAATCCTTGGAGGCTTTGCGCTTTATTCAGTCTTAGATATTGGCATGAGTCTCATAAAGCAATCAAAAATGAAGAATAAAGGCAAAAATAAATTGCTTTCTAGGAACTGCAAAGCCTTTGTACCAAAAAATGTCGATTTTCCCAAAAGAGATAAAATTCTTAATTTAAATGCTGCTCAATTAGTTCAAGCAGTAAACAATAATGAACTGACACCTGATGAAATTTTATCAACTTATATAGAAAGAGCTCGAGATATAGGCAGACGCCTAAATTTAACAGCAGAAGAGGTCTTTGAGGATGCATCAAGAAGGACTTTAAACTTGCCTGACGGGCTATTAAAAGGGGTCCCTATATCAATTAAGGATGAGCTATTTCAAGATGGCTGCCAGTCCACAACAGGAGTAGCTTGGAGGCTTGACAAAAAAGACCCATATGACAATATTTTGGTTCTGCAATTAAGAAGACAGGGTGCACTTCCATTTGTGAGGGGGAATTCTATGCAATTAGCTATGTGGTTTGAAACGACAAACAATATATATGGAACTGCTGTCAATCCATGGGACCCCACAAGATCAACAGGAGGAAGCTCAGGAGGAGACGCAGGACTTGTAGCGTCCAGGGCTGCAGTCATTGGAATAGGTAGCGATATAGCTGGTTCCATTCGTTTTCCAGCAGCCTGCTGTGGGGTTTATTCTTTTATGCCAACTCCTTTAAGAACCACACATAGAGATTGGGCAAACCCCCACCCCAATCTCAAAGAGCCAACTGAAATTTTAATAAAAACCTCCTATGGGCCTATAGGCAGATGTGTTGAAGACTTGGTCTTGGTCTTAAAATCATGATGGGATAAAAATTTTTGGAAATACGATGCATATGTAATCCCCAAGCCTTTTAATACAAAATCATATGAAAAAATGTCTAATAAAAAACTCCGAATTGCCTATTTTGATGATAATCAAGTTTTCCCTTGTGCTGAAGTTGTTAAATCAGTAATAAGAGAAACAGTAAACAAGCTGAAAAATGATGGCCATGAGCTCGTAGAAATGAATACAGATTTCTTTGCGCATGCATTTGAGTATGCATCTAGACTGTTTTTTGGTATTGACCCTAGCATAATTGTGGATGAGCTACAAGGAGAAAGCCCTACATTCCCATTCAAGCCTCAATATATCAGCTCAGAATGCTCAATTTCATCTATGTTTGAGCCAGCAGCTCTTTCTATGTCAGGATATCATCAGCTTGCAGAAGCACTTAACGCACCAAGAATTTACACCTTAAAAGAATTTTGTGTATTTGCTGAACAAGTATGTCTTTTTAAATCAGAATTTACAGACTATTGGAACCAAATGGGATTTGACTGTGTAATTTGTCCTGTATGGCCACTGGTAGCCCCACAGCATAACAAAACTGAGTATTTATTCCCTGCATTTTCTTATTTATATTTTTGGAATATCATGAGTTTTCCAGCAGGAGTTGTGCCTGTACGCAAGGTCAAAAAAGGCGAAGATATCTATAACGCAACATTAAATGATGGTTCAGCTAAAATCGCAAAAGAAATTATGAAGGATAGCGTTGGGCTGCCAGTAGCTATACAAGTAGCAGGCTTTCCTAACTCTGACGAAAAAGTATTAGGCGTGATGAAGCTTCTCGAGAATTACTACGATTTCCACGAATATCCTTTATAATTAATGCAATAAATGTTAGGCGAAGATATTTTCTAATAAAAATCTCTTATAAAAATGAAAATAGGCTATAGAGAATTAATTCCTGCTTCAGCTGCAGTTGTTATTGCCTATTTTGCATTGAAATATGCAGCTCGTAAAATAAGAGCAAGAAAAGCACGACAAAGAGGAGCTGCAAAGCTAAAGGAAAGAAATTCCAAATGGCTTGAGCTGAATGTTGACCCTGAGCTAAAAGAAAAAATACTTTCAATGAAAGCTTATCAAATTGTAGAAGCAATCAACTCAGGCTCACTCACAGTTCAACAAGTTCTCAATACTTATATTATGAGAGCTCAAGAATTAGGAAGAAAATACTCAATCACTGCTGAAGAAATGTTCACTGATGCCATTAATAGACTTGAAGACCTCCCAGGAGGCATCTTGTATGGCCTTCCAATATCCATAAAAGATAGCTTTTCCCAAAAAGGCTGTGTCACCTCTGCAGGCCTTGTCAGGAGACTTGGAAAAGTTGATACTTCTGATCATCCTTTGGTTTCTCAGATAAGGGAATCAGGTGGGCTTCCATTTGTCAGAGGAAACCCACTGCAAATTATGATGTGGTTTGAAACAGAAAACAATATTTATGGAGTTGCCAAAAACCCTTGGGATCCAAGTAGGACTGTAGGAGGAAGCTCAGGCGGTGACGCTGGAATTGTTGCTGCAAGATGTGCTGCCTTAGCTATTGGAAGTGATATAGGAGGCTCTATAAGGATTCCTTCAGCTTTTTGTGGAGTTTATGGGATTAGAACAACATCAAGGAGAACTAATGGAAAAGAAGGAGCCCAGACCCACCCAAATAAAATTGATCACTTTAAGCTACTTATAAAGTCTACAAGAGGACCTATGGGCAGGTGTGTGGAAGACTTAACGCTAGTTCTTAAGGCGTGGTGGAACGAACAGCTGTGGAAAAAAGACTGCTATTTGTTCCCTATGAAATTCGACCAAGAGCTATATGAAAATACACAGAAGAAAAAGCTAAGGATAGGGTACTTTGATTATAATGGAGTTTTCGAATGTGCAGAGGTAATAAAAGACATTATCAGGGAAACCAAACAAAAATTGGAAGCAGAAGGGCATGAATTGGTTGAGTTTGACGCTGGAAATCTGTTTTCAGAAGGAACAGATATCTATGCAAGAATAGCCTATGCAGGAGACCCTAAATACTTATCTGAAGAACTAGAAGGAGAAGAGCCAGCTTGGGTTTACAAGGTTTTGGATCTCCAAGCAAGATTCCCATTCATGAAAACACTGGTTCCTCTGTATCTGAGACTACTTGGCCATAAGCAGCTAGCAAGACTTGTAGGTCTGCCTCGTGACATTTCACTCGACGAATTTTGCAAGCTTTTCAATGATTCTGCAGTTTTCAAAAACAAGTTCCACGACTATTGGAATTCCTTGCAAATCGATGCATTAATTTGTCCAATTTGGCCACTTGTGGCTCCTCAGCACACCAAGACAAAAACTTTAGCAGCGGCATTTTCCTATTCATTTGTGTGGAATCTGTTGGATTATCCGTGTGGGGTAGTTCCTGTTAGGACTGTTAGAGCAGGAGAAGACAAATATGAAAGCACAAGTAGAGACAAAGCAGTTAAGTCTTGCAAAGAAATTATGGAAGGCAGTGTAGGGCTTCCAGTCTGTTTGCAGGTTGTTGGCTATCCAAGTAGGGATGAAGAAGTTTTAGGAGTTATGAAAGTCATTGAAGGTTTTTATAAGTTCGATGAGCATCCTATTTAATTGATTTTAGCATTTCTTATATCGCTTTAAATCATTTTTATATAATAAATCTATTAATTACATAATTATAATGACTGTCCGATTTGTTGCTGATGTGACAAAAATGAAGTGATCCAATACTCCATAAACTTATAAATAAATTTATACTGTTTCACATTCGCAACCATGCCCCATCGCTGCTCTCTCAGTCTTCTTACCGCTCCAAAAATTGAAACTCTTGGCTCCACGTTTTCGTCTTCAGCTTCTTTTTCAAGTAACTCTTCAAGAGCTGTTACAACGTTAAAAATTCCTACAAGGACTCCTGTCCTTCCTATTCCAGCAGAGCAATGTACAACGATTTTTGATCTATTTGCCAGCCACTTTTTCTTTATCAACGAAATCATATAATTGATAGAGCTAAACTCGTCAGCAAGTGACGGGACACCTTGGTCTGGCCAGGCTGTGCTTTGTAAATGAGTGATAATTCTTGTTTCTTGAGTAGGGACATGGGTCATAATGAGAACCCTTTCTATCAAAAATGGGTATTTATTTGTGCTTTTCGCGAGTGATATCTCAAAGACATCGCATTGTATATAATAATTTATGATAAATAGCCTATTAAGGAGTAATTTTTGGATCATTTGGCTATTTAGCTGCCCAAAAAATGCTTCTTATTGGCTATTTGTCATATAAATATATATTATTTTCGCTTGGAAAATATTCTTCACATTTCACCATCCCGTCTTCTAATAAGTTGCACATCATAATTATGAGGGAAACCTCATATTCTCAAACCATCGCCCAGAAAGCTTCCATTGTCCTGTGAAGCGGGCCCTGGGTGGCAATTATCATTTGTTCGGAGCCTGAGCATGCTCCATCCACGAAATTTGCGTTAATGTACGAGTAGCCTGGAACGTGGACTAGTGTGTCTTTATATGGAAGAATATCAGCATAACGGTTCATAGAGCAAGTCATGGCAGAATTTTCGACAAGACATTCTGCATGTTTCCGAGTCTCCGTAATCCGCTTGAGCACTCGAAACTCTAAGTCTTTATCTCTTGCTTTGCTGTGGAAGAAAAACTCTTTATAAGTTAGTAAGTTGAGAAATTGAGGTGGCCATATGCTAAGTTGACCGCTGCTCTTTTGGATTTCTGGCCTGAACCAGTTGTACAAGGATTAGCTGTTTAGAGCAGAGCCACCGTCTCAAACTGCCCTGATGATCCCGGTGAGAAGAAACTATTGAGGCAAAACTTGTCTAGACCATCGAGTAGGGGCAATAAAAAACTTTGGGGGAGAAAAAAACTCTGCTTCAGCAGCTTTCCATTAAGATAGTTCTATATTTCATCACTAGGAGCATCTTTCGCTGCCCATCGCGCCAGTCCCCATCAGGTACGCCTTGGAGTCCAATACTATCAATTTATTTCTTCTCTTTATAAGGAATTCCAGCTTCAAGCTCACTTAGCTCAGTATGTTCGGCTAAAAACTTGTATGATATGTCACGTTCTCTGCAGGAGCCTTCAATTATTGGATTTTCCATGATAACTTATTATTTGTAAGATTATAAAGATAAGTGTGGAAGAATATAACGGGAAAGTAAAAAAACAATAAATGAAGATGCTACGAATATTCAGATATCATATGAATTGTAATAGAAAAATATAATTACTTATTAATTTAAATTTGAATGCTGCTTTCAAAAACTGGCATTTCCAGAAATGCATTTGGCTTTTTTGAGATATTATATGACCTATTGCACATCTTTTTGATATTACATAGAAATGCTGGCATTAATTTATTCAGTTGACTGATCACCTTGAGGAGATACATTATCTGTGGACTTTAAATTAGTAAATAATTATAATTAATGTTTTACTAGTTATAGTTACCAGGATTAGTAAATCTACCCCACACTTAACGTATATCAATTTTATCAATGATTCAATACAATTTTTATATTAATTCTGATGAATATTTGCGCTTAAGTAATGCAAAGTTTTTTTAATTGAACAGCAAAGTGACTTTTATAAAGACCAGTTCACATTATTTTAAAAATTAATCCAAGCTGAATTTAATTTTAATCTTAATTTAACTTTATCGAAAAGTCCACTGTGATTCCTGAAGGACTAACTTCTTCCCTAGTGCTTTCCCACTTGCTTGCTAATTCGCGCTTCATGACATCGTGACATCGTTCTGGGATGTACATTCTCACTCCATTCTGCATTCCTCAAGTCCATTTGCACCCTGCCGGATATCAACTACAGGAGTTAAGAAGGCGGGCTGATCATCTCGACATTTTAGTGCATATTGCTGAATCAATCAAATGAATAATAAGTTATGTTTAAGTTTCTTGCTCTTTAAGTGCATTAATTTTCTAAAAATAAAATTTTTAAGCAACATAAGCAAATTATGAAGTGTTTCTTATTGAAAAGCACTAAAAAGCTACTCTATATATTCTTACAATAAAATCATTCAATTATTAGAATGTTAAAACAAAACAATAAAATTTCAAATTTTTCAATAATTTTTTAGAAAAGATTTTAAACTCTGCGTATCCATTTTTTGATATAGTCAAGCTGAGTCTGCATTTTTCGAACTGGAGCATGAACAGCTTTTGGCATTGCATGAATCGATGTATAAAGCTTAGCATATCTAAAGTACTCTTGATAGTTTTCCATGAACATTCTTCCTGCTTCTTCATTTAATGCTGATTCTGGAAAGGGTTCAAGCAATAAGCATCTAACAACTTGCAAAATGTTAGAGAGCGACCAATTAGTTGGATTTCAATCTTTTTTTAAAGTATTCACACAAATTTCTCCTCCATTTGATATGTTAGGATGAAAAATCTTTGTCAAAAAGTAGCCTTTTGGAGGGCTGTTTGGGAAATCGGCAGGGAATTCAAGCTTGCATCGAAAAATTCCGCCATGATAAGGGGTTTCCTCAGGACCTATAATATATTAGGCCTAGGTAGTTTAATTATTAGCGTTTTAACTTCTTCAGCATGGCGACTAGGGTGCGGCACCCTTTAGCTCTAAAATTATGGCGTCACCCGGGACTCCGACGTCACCCATATTTCAGATTGACTCAGAAATCATAAAAGCCTCATGGCGCGCGTTTCACTCGCTTTGCCTTACTCAGCTCCCGCGCGCATTCCGCCTGAGGGCTACCCTTTTCTCTGGTGTGTTGAGAGGAAAAACCTTAAGCCTCTTGATGCACTCGGAGCAGTTTCCTGGCCTCATGACCAAAGTTAAATCACCGTTGCTGTGCAGAATTCTCCAGAGAAAACTCATCTCTATAAATAAAATTCCATGAACTAATTTCTCTTAACTAAAAGGCCATTTGATTTATCAGGACCTATAATATCAGCTTGAACATCTGCAATGTTGTCTTCATTTAATATAGGCTTGACTCCTTCAAGATTTTCCTGTTGAAGTCTATTGACCTGACGAGCTAAAATATTTAGAACTCGAGGATTGAGCTCAATTTCCATTTTAGATTAATTAAATAAAAGGTATAATCAAAATTCAAATAAATTGAAATTCCATATGAATAGCTGCTGTTTAATATATTTTTTAAGCTATTTATATAACTTTGAATTCTTCATTAATAGCTTCGATTAAATTTTGGATCGGACTTTAAAAAATTATTCCTTTAGACTAATATCTTAGCCCTCCTTAAAGAAAATGCTGAAAGATTAAAAGAACTTGACTAATGTTACGATCTTCTAATTGATGGGCAGCCTCAGCAGAGGAGCTAAAGAAAGCTATTTTATTCGAAGCCCCAAAATAACATGGCATAAGAATATTTATCTTATATTATGATTATAGAAAAATGATATTTCCGAATGAATATATTTTTAATTTAGATATTTTCTTTGAAATAATAAATATAGCTAAGGTTTATAAAAATGACTGAAGGGTTGCCATATTTATAAGAAATCTGACGATTTCTCTTTGCATTATGATGATCATTCCCTTCCCCTTGCTTAGCGGGCAAAATTTTTAGTAGCTTTAAATTTTATATCAATTATAAGATGTTATCAACTTTATTTAATAAAGCGCACCTAAATTATTCTTAATTCTTCGCTAATATTCTAAAATTATTTTTCAACAAAATTATTCATTCCCCGTCATCTTCTTAACCCCTTAATTGAAATTTAGATATATAATTATGATTTTAATAAATAGAAGTTTTACAATAAATAAATTATATATGAACAGCATTAAAGTATTAATTCTGATAAGTAGTCCATTTATTCATCGAAATTTAAAAAAGTCTCAAATCATATAAATCCAAATGCATTGTGAGGAGTGCAACTGTTTAACGGCCACTCTTGTATGTTCAGAATGTGATGAGCTATTTTGCAAAGATTGTTCTGAATCCATTCATAGGGGTGGAAAGCGAAAACTCCATGTCAGACAGCTCATATGTAAGCACTGCAAATCTGTAGCCCAAAAAAGATGCTGAACCTGCGAAGTCCCTCTTTGCGAAAACTGTACCAAAAATCATCCTGATCATGCCTTGGAGCCTACATCCTTTGTCAGCAAGGTTTCAGTGTTTTGGGACTTGCATTCCTGTCGAGTGAGTAAAAAAGAAGACGTTGAAACCGTCTTGAAAAATATAAGAACACTTTATGATAATATAGCAGAAATCAAGGCCTTTGGGGATAGCTACCAAAAATGGAGTAGTGTGTTTAATGAATTTGGCATTGAATTGATCGTCTCGAACGAGCTTAAAGACTTGCAAACATTTATTCTAGAGCTTTCCTTATCTGCTGGAAAATATCTGACCCATATTTTGATACTAAGTGGATATGCAGCTTATATGAAGCCCCATTTGACACAAATTCAGAATAATTTTCCAAACGTAACCCTTCTTTTTTCACAGTCCATTTCTCCATTAGAAATAAAAAATATACAGCTGCTTCCAATTCCATTCGGGTTTTATCGAATTGTCAATTACCAAGATCCTCAAATTTCTAATCCAGACCAGCCAAAACTTTGCAAAACAGGAGACTTAATGGAATCTTGCAGCGACCGACAACAATTTACTGTAAAACGTGGACAAAACCAATACCATGATTTAGTGGCAAAAAGATTGAAGTCCTTTGTAAAACATGGACAGATGACGATAGACCTCGAGTGGTTTATAAATGATTTTTCAATAAAATATGGACTAAGCTACGAAAAATCATCTGAAGTGCTGAACCAGACTTGCAACTTAGGGATCTTGTTTTTAAGCAGAAAACAATTTGGAGGCCTGAATCCAAAAGACTTCATTGGCCTGAAGCTTGAAAGTTTAAGCTTGGAAAGTCTGCAATGGGTGCTTAAATCCTTAAAAATCGACGAAATGCTTCCAATTGAAAGAACCATCCAGTCAAGAATCAAAGAAGCTTTTGATTTCAAGCCAACTAATTCTCAATGGCGAAATTTATTAGAAAAATGCAAAAATAGCCAGAATTACTTGATTTCAGAAATAGACGACCCTCAAAACGAATCCACAACATTTTTAGTTTTCCCAAGAGAAGATCAATGATTTTCTTATGACCAATACATAAGAACAGGGGATCCTCTTAATATGAAAAATACCCATGAATGAAATACTTTAATAGCATTTTGCGAAAGTTATTATAAAACTGAATCAGAAGCCAGCACTGCAATTCCTGGAGGGAGATATGGATGTGCTCAATTAATAAAATTCTTCGGGCCGAAGCTTTTACAAGAATGTTCATTAGGAAAATTGAGCTACATGGTGCAGTTAGCTATTGATGAAGATGTTATAAGGTACCAAAAAGCTCTATTAGTTTTATCTTCCACAGTCGAAAATAAAATCGAAGATTTAAAAATAGACTCTAAACTAGAAGACATCAGAAAAAATATCATTGAAATTTTAAAAGATGAAAAAGCTGGGCTTCCACTCGCCCAGATTCCTTTGCATTTAAAAAAGAGGTTTTCTATGCATTTAGATATAACGAAATTTGGGTTTTCCAAATTAAAAGACTTTTTGAGGACAATTAAAAATGTCAAAGTGGAGAAAGGTGCGACAAATCAACCTTTTGCGTTTTTGAGTAATGAAGTTACTATTGAAGAAATTGTATCAGAAATCCTTAAATTCTCCGATTACACTCATCTAGAAGAACACTTAGTTTCTAAGTTTGGATGCATAGACTGGAATAATTATAGCAGCAAATCCTTGGATGACTTTCTGTTCCTAAACCATCTGCAGCCCAAACAATTAGAGTTCAATTTTACACTAGAAAATCCTTTAGATTTAGAAAAGCCGTTTTTGGCTCACAATTTGCCCCCAATTTTCCTAAAAAGCAACCAGGAGCTGAAGAATTCTATAAATGAAATCGAGACGACGTCAGAAGAGCCTGAAAATCATCACCAACTCAAGTTTATTTATGACCTTCTATCTGACGAGGATTTGACTGAGAATCCTAAGAAGAAAACTTCAAAGCTCGACCCGGATGCGACACCATTTTTTTCGAAAAATGCTAACCTAAGAGCTTAAACTCTAATAGAGTTAATAACTTTGGTTTATATAAATATTACTAATCTTGCACTGATCCAGGCTTATACGAAACTGCTTTTTCTAAATCAGAAATAGCTTCTTGCTGGATCATTTGAGTTTGCTGTAGTTTTCTTATCAGTTCCATTTCTATCAGCTCCATTTCCATCACTTGCCTCTCCAGCTGCTTTTTAGCCTCTTCCTCTTGTTTGACCCTCTGCAAATAATCTTCTTTATTTTCCTCTTCTCTCCGATTCCCCATTTTCTTTAACTTCATTTGCCGATGCCTTTCTTCTAATTTAACACTCATTGCTCTTTGCTTGTTTTTTTCCCTATAAGCCTGATTTGTAAGTATCCTCTGTTGCAGACTGTAAACTTTTCATTCTCTCCCATATTTGTAGCAATCTTTTTTTGTGTTTTGAATCGACTCAACATTTCGATTTTTCCCTGAATTTCGTTCAAATTTCAGTTTTTTTATTTTTTCTTGGGCTTCTAGTCTCATTTGTTCTTTAGTTTGGTAGAGTTTTTCGATTTCTTTTTGTTTGTTTTCGTTACGCATTTTTGAGTGCTCAATTTGGTTTTTTCGATTTTTGGCTTCTTCAATCTTTTTTCAGGTTCGCTCTTCTTCAAGCTGAAGGAGTTTGATACGGTTTGATAAGAGGGCAGCGTCTTGTTGAAGCTGCTTTCTCTGTTTTTTTGCTTCTAGGAGAGAAGGGGAACCAATTGTAGAGGCAGTTGAAATTTCGGGCACATGATTTGACATTTTAATATTAAAATATGCATATTAAAGGGTTTTAGCAAGATCATTAGTAGAAATTGAACAGCTATGAGAAGCAGATGATGAGAAGTTAAAAATACTTAAACCTCTATGAAATTATTAAAGTTGGTTTGTATTTAAATTAAACTTAATTTCACAATCCTTAGGCATCCCGAATCTCTTGTATCTCTCTATAACACTTTAATTAGTTTGCTTTTATTTAATTATACGCTTCATCTGAAACTATACAATCTAATAATGACTATATTATGATCCAATTTCTCATATCTTTAATGCTTTTTAAATTAACAATTAATTAAAATTATTAATTAGGGTTACTAGACAACTCAGTAAAAATTTGTTCAAGAGAAGTTTGTGAAATCGAATACTCAGAAATCTTCAATGATTTTTTCGATTTTTCCACCAAAGAGAAGAGATATCCTAGCGATCTATCATCCTGCTTACTCTCCCCGCTCCATGAGCGAACAAAAAAAATCTTGTTCGCTCACGGATGGGATTAATTGGCTTTTTTTTTAAATTTATATATAAATTTTTATAGAAACATTTTTTTTTCGAAATTTCAAAAAATCCCACTTCGTAATAATTGGAAAGGAAATGTTAATTTAATTTGTAAAATTTATTTTTTAATACGCGATTTGTTTATTAAACAGAATTAGTTAGAGATTTCATTATAATAATTATCGCTTATATATCAAAATTTTTCCATAAAAAATTGTTTTTTGCTCTCGGAGGGTGGGTTTTTGGGCAAAATAGGGATTTTTCTAATGTTTGTGTTCGCTCACAGAGGGGGGAGTTAGTAATTCTATATTTATAAGAGCTCAAATAATGCTCAACTAATTCAACATCTTTGAACTCTCCTTTAAGTCACTTTAGCACTTTCAAGCCTCTTTTTTCAGTAATAACTCATGAAATAAACGAGTCTCTCGCAATGCTTCCTTCATTTTTCAACTGCATCGCAAATCCTATATTTTTTGAATTAAATACCTCTTCCAAGTCTTCAGCTTCTAAAGCTTGCAAACACTTTTTAATTTGAAATTCTCTTATTTGTGTGGCATCTTTTAATTCTAAGTCCAATTTTTTGCTCAAAATGTGGATTTTTTCTTGCTTTGGGATTTTTATTTTGACGTCAAGCTCATAACCTTGACCGAATTTATTTCGAATATGTGAAGAAGAGCCAATACATCTAATTCTTCCAGCAGCCATGATAGCAATCCGATCACTAAGTGCTTCAGCTTCTTCCATTGAGTGGGTCGTCAACACAACTGAAGAATTTTGCTTTTTCAAATTTCCCAAAACTCTTCACAGTTTTTTCCTTGTTTCTGGGTCCATTCCAGTTGACGGCTCATCTAAAAGTATTACATCAGGGCTGCCTATTAAAGAAATGGCTACTGAAAGTTTTCGTTTATTTCCTCCGCTTAAATTTTCCATTTTATAATCCTCGTACATCTCTAAATCTAATTCTCTTAATAGATTTTTTGTCAATTCAGCGATTTTTTGTTTATTAATTCCTTTGATGTCACAGTACAGTCTTATGTGTTCTTTGCAGGTCAATTTTTCACTTAAAGCGTCAAACTGAGGACAGTATCCTATGCATTTTCTGGCTGAAGTCAATGAAGTATTAATGGAGTAGCCTCCTATAAAAGCTTCACCAGAGCTTGCTATAATCTCTCCAGCAAGAATTTTAAATACAGTTGTTTTGCCAGCTCCATTAGACCCTAGTAAGCAAAAGCACTGCTGGCTTGGGATATTAAAGCTGACTTCTTCAACAGCAATAACTCTTGAGCCGAATAAGCTTCCATAAAATTTTCTCAGCTCTCTTACATTTACTTTAACGTCTTGTGGGCTTGTTATTAAGGCAAGCTGCTTTTCAGATTCTACATCTTCATCTGATAGATATTCTGAAGGCTTTCCTGCTAATCTTTGAGTTATAAACTGTCCAAGAGCACGATTATTGTTAATTCACTCTGCAAAAATCAGTAAAATTGAATAGCCTACTGCTGTGGCTCCAAGATATAAAATGTCGCCTCCAGCTGCTTCTAATGAAAACACTGGCTCAGTTTCATCACCATCAAAATACGCTATAAACTCTTGGGACGCTATTTGCAAAATTCCATTACCAAAGCAGAAATTTGGGAAAAGCCTAAAAAACCACCTCCATTCTCTGACATAGTTTCTTGTGTCGTCAAAAAACCACATAAAAATCATCACAATTGGTAAAAAAGAGCCTGTAAGAAAATGAAACGATATTGTGATCACTTGTGCTGTATTATGGTTCGTGAAAATAAAACTGCTTAAATAAGTAAAAGGGATCACACTCAAGCCATATAAAATAAAAATCAGTCAAAAGGCTGCATACCGGTCGTCTTCATCAACATAGATATTTATGTCCACAATCACAATTAAAACACATACATAAATTGCAATGACTAAATATTTCGCATAATCCCATATGAAATTAGAAATCCAATACGCCCACATAGAAGCCCCACTTATCATATGCTGGAATTTCACGTTGTTTTCTTTTTCTCTTACAATGAAAGAGACAATACTTGCAGGAATAAATGCAGCTCCTAGACCGAAAATTATGGTGATAATGAATGAGCTTATGGAGGCTTCGAACTCATTCATTTTTTCTGTGATAGGCAAAGGGTGGTTTTGTACCAAAATTTCTAGATCTGGGTTATATGTTTTTAAGATTTCTAATGCAACAAGCTGGTAGTAGGTTGGTAAAGATTGAAAAGCGGTCTGGTTGTGGAAAATTACTGGTTCATATCTGTCAATATCAGAATTCATGGTGTAGTAATAATAAGAACCCATACGTGTCGGGTCAACTTCTCGGTTCTCAAATATCAGCAGGTCGAATTCTTCAATATCTTCAGCTGTGATGCCTGAAGTGTCAATATCTTCCATGGAGTCTAAAGAGGACATCAGCTGAGAAGTATAGTCATTTATATTGTCTGGGTACAGGATATTTTGAGGGGTATCATATAGTCTGATCCTGGCTTTGGATCGGGCTTGACTGACATCGGGAGGAGACAGATGGGATTTGACTTTGCCAACAAACTTTGGTTAGTCAACTCCCCATTTGGCACTCCCGACGTCAGACAAGCGCATCCAAAGCAGAGATCGGACTTTACTGGTCAATTACTAAATCCCAAGGGTCTTGGTCAATATATCGATCAGCAATCAAGAGAAAAATTATTCCAATTGTGATTAAAGACATTGGAATCAAAATTTCAAAAGTAAAAGTTTTGAAGTCTCTCATGCTCCATAGTATCCTTTTTTTCAACAAAGCTTTGAAATGTCTGATAAAAAGCGTGCTCGTTTCTTTAGGTTTTTCCACCAGAAGTTCGTTTTCACCTTCCTGGAATCTTGTCTCATTAAGATTTTCTTCATTTTCTTTAATTTCTTGAGTCTTTTCAGTAACATTTATAAAGACTTCTTCTAGCGTTGTCACAGACACAGAGTAAGACCTAATTTCTAATTCCGTCTTTTTCTCATCCAAAGCTTGAAAAAAATCATTAAACTGTCCTGAGCTTGACAATGGTAACTGAAATGAAATTTCTGCTTGTACATCACTTACTAGTCTTGAGTTTGGAATATATTTTTCTACGAAATCAATGATTAATTTTGAATGCTGTGGACTGTATACATTAGACTGCTTAACAAGGACCAAGTAGTACCCTACTCCGAATTTATTTTTCAAAAATAATGAGCTTCCACAGCATCTGAGCTTTCCATGAGAAAGAATTGCAATTCTGTCTGCAAGAGTGTCTGCTTCTTGCATATAGTGGGTTGTCAAAATAATTATTCTTTCTTGCTTGTTGTTTTTAAGCATTTCCCACATATGCCTTCTGGCATTGAGGTCCATTCCTGATGTAGGCTCATCTAGCAAAATAATTGGAGAGCCTCCTATTAAAGCAATTGCAAGAGAAAGTTTTCTCTTTTGGCCACCTGATAATGTTTTTACCTGGACATCTTTTTGAGGAACCAGCATGATTTCTTCCAATTTTTCATTGATTTCTTTACTAATTTCATCGCTATTTGTTTTTCCTTTAAAAACAGAAAATAAGTATAAATGCTCAGCAGGAGTTAGCTCTGGATAATGAATATTTTGCTGTGGGCAAACACCCAACAGCTTTCGAATTTTCTTGAGGTCTTTCGACAGTAATAAATTTCTGACCATCATATCTCCACTAGTAACATTTATCATTCCTGTTAGCATTGAAATCGTTGTTGTTTTTCCAGCACCATTATGCCCTAGCAATGCAAAAATTTGTCCTTCATATATATCAAGACTTAAATTATCAACTGCAAGCGCTCCATCATAGCTCTTTGTGAGGTTTCTGATCATCATAACTTTTCCTTTGTTTTTTTGCTCCTCAAGAATTGCATCAACTTCTTCTGTGTTTTCGTTTTTCTCAATCCTATCATCAAAATCTTTACTTTCTACAGGGATTTCAACCCAAAACTCTTTTTTGAATAAAAAATTCCATGGTCTTTTGACCCCATACTCAGATGGCCATACTTGTTCAAGATATAAAAACAGCAAAAATATAGCAACTGTGTCGATAGCAATAAAAATGATGCAAGCTGAGTATTTATAATTGAAAAGCTCTTCAGTGATGTTATCATATGTTACACCAATATACCCTCTTTCTTGCTCAACCATGATTTGTGTCCCTAATGAAAAAGCAACAGAAGGTATAATTGAAATTCAGTACTTTGTAGAAGTCGATATAAGAGGGTCGTCTACTGCAAAATATGCGAAAAATGTGGCAAAAAAGATCATGATGCTAAAAATAAGGGCTGTTTTTACAGTTGAGAAAAAAATACTCAGAAGTAGACTAAAGGAAATACAAGAGAGTCCAAGTAAAAAATAAGTAATGAAAATGATAGAAATGTCACTATATTCGTAGAAATTGCGACTTAGGATATATGCTGCTCCAATTGCTATGGCTAAATATATGAAAAAGTAATATAAAATTCAAGCAGCCCAATAGGAAGTCCCAGATAACCCCATAATAACCATCATTTCTTTAATTTTCGTTTCCTTTTCTTCAACTATTTGTGTCACCATCCTACAAACTGGAATTCCAAAGCTAAGTATAATAAAAAACGCCAAAAAATTTGCCAAATACTCCAAAAAGTCATCATCAATTCATTCATCAAAATACATTGGCACGAATCCTGCTGCAATGTATGAATTTGTGCTTCCTGTATATTTTTGCAATAAATAATTATCGACCCAATTTTGTATTTGTATGAACCCAGTCGAAAAAAATTGTGCTTGGAATTCAGGCTTTGGCTCTCTTTGTCGCTCATTAGTAGCTTCATTGTCATTGAAATTAAAAATATCCACGTAATCGCCTATTGCAAAGCCGTCATCAGGTATTGAATCAGTCTGGTTGAATCTGATTTTATATTCCACGTAGTTATCACTTCACTCTGTAAAAACGACAGCAAAACAAAGCTTTGGCCCGTCCTCATAGTCACTGTCTTTAACATAATCTTCGATTGCATCGTCATCTTCAAAATACCTGACCTCAACTCTTCTTAAATAGTCGCCAAGCTGGTCTTCAATGTATTCAGTTATTTCGTTTTGTGGTGCAAGTCCGACAATCCACTCCTCTCCTTGTGCAACATATCCTAAGCATTGCAAAAATGGTATAGAAGATTCGAATTCAAAGGAAACTGATGTTGTTTGAGTTGGGGATACATAAGTTGCGTTATTAAGGTAACTTTCTGCTTCGTATTCATCAGAAGTCACTTGTGTTCTTACCCAATATAAAACGATAAATACAAGTATAGGGAAAAAAAGCTCACAGAATGATCCTAGTGGTCTTCGATACCAAAGTATTCAATTTTTGTATACTAGTGCTTTAAAGTGATATAAAGACATTTCCAATATACGTTTTCCAATTTACTTTAAAAATGAAAGAATCCTTTCATGTCACATTTTTATATATTAAAAGAAGCACTTCTTATTAATAAATGCTGTCTTATTTAGAAAAATCAAAATAAAAACTAATTTTAATACAGAAATGCAGTCAGTATTTTTTTAAAAAATTGATTGTTTAAGAGGGTGGCATAGAAGTTAAATAATCTATAATTTATAAGAAAATATGATGTGTCAGTCTTTATAATCCCTTGAGATATAGGAAATTTTAATTTTTTATACTTATCATTTATAAGGAAAAGCGAAATGATATGCTTAGCAAAATCTGTGAAAGATTTATATCAATATTTATATAGAATATTTTAATATAGGGAGGAAATAAGAATAAGCGAGATGACAAATCCATTTTTGCTTAACCATAAATTTATAAATTTTCAAGTTTTGACCCATAAGTGAAATTATCATTCATCTTAGATATTTAAATAAATAGGGATTATAATGATGACCCCATGCTAAGGAGTTACTTCGTAACTTTGAATTATGCCTATTGAAGGGTTGGGCGTGAGTTCTATCCTTCTTTAGATACTCCTGGCGCAATGGTTTTTTTACAATAAAAAACTTTTGATATAGATGCTTTCAAGTTTCCAATTATTTTATAAAATATAAATTAGCATAAGCAAATAAATAAGCACCTTATAATTAGCATGCTAAATAATATACAATTTATAATTACGATTTAAAAATGTTTAGCTATTGTTGGCAGAATTTATTGTAATTTTTATCCCATAATTAATTTATCATATTTTTATTGATATTTAAATATTTATAGAGTATAAAGATGGCTCAATGCTAAGGAGTTACTTCAATTTCATATGAATTTCTATCGAAGCAGGCGCAAGCATGTTGACTTAGATCCACTCCTGGCGCAATAGCTTTTTTCTGGCAAAACAAATAGAGTTAAAGTTATTTTCACAACTTTCTAATTTAAGAAATAATTTATTTAATGTTTTAGGATTTAGACAAAATGAATAAGAACATTAATTGCTATTCAATAGTAATAAGGTATGCACCTTATAACTTGCATAAAGGCAATATATTTTGTTGAGCTAAGCTATAATCTGCAGCAATTTTTAACTGCAGGCTTTACTAAAGCAAAGAATGACCAAAGATCATTATATCTTGAAATGCAGCTTACTTTATAGTAGCTAAAAATATAGTGCTTAAGAGTAAACGAGATGACCGATACAATTTTTGCTTAACCATAAATTTATAAATTTTCAAGTTTTGACCCATAAATAAAATTATCAGTTCATCTTAAATATTTAAATAAAGAGGGACTATAATGATGGCTCAATGCTAAGGAGTTACTTCATATCGCCTGTATTGAATCTACTGAAGGGTTGGGCGTGAGTTCTATCCTGCTCTAGACTTCTCCTGGCGCAGTGGTCTTTTTACAATAAAAAACTTTTGATATAGATGCTTTCAAGTTTCCAATTATTTTATAAAATATAAATTAGCATAAGCAAATAAATAAGCACCTTATAATAAGCATGCTAAATAATATAAAATTTATAATTACGATTTAAAAATGTTTAGCTATCGTTAGCAGAATTTATTGTAGTTTTTACCCCATAAATTAATTTATCATATTTGTATTGATATTTAAATATTTATAGAGTATAAAGATGGCTCAATGCTAAGGAGTTACTTCGATTTATTCAGAATTGCGTTTCTATCGATGCAGGCGCAAGCATGTTGACTTAGATTCACTCCTGGCGCAATAATTTTTTTCTGGCAAAGCAAATAAGAGTTGAAGTTATTATCACAACTTTCTGATTTAAGAAATCATTCATTTAATGTTTTAGGATTTATACAAAATGAATAAGAACATCAATAGCCATTCAATAATAATAAAATATGCACCTTATAACTTGCATAAAGGCAATATGCCTTTGTTGGACTAAGCTGCAATCCGCAGCTTTAATAAAAATTTTAACTATGAACTTTACTATAGGAATGAATGACCAAAGACTTTATAGCTGCTAAAAATAAAGATGCTTATGAATTATATTTCAGACCAAAACCATTTAATAAACTTTGACACTTTATATATGCATAATAATTAATCGTGTGCTCAAACAATGTTTTATATCACACTAATAATTTTTTTAATTTTAATCTAATTGTTCTTTATTAATTCAGAAAACAACTGCAAATATTTTCATAAGCCCGACAAATAATTTAATCTTTATTATTAGTTTTATTCATATATTAAATCCACCCATAATAGAAATCCATAATTTTTATTGAAATATTTAAGTCAGGAGGGATTATATAGATGGCTCAATGCTAAGGAGTTACTTCAAAATATTAGAATTTCCACTCCTGGCGCAATAGCTTTTTTAACTAGATCTTGAATAGAGGCTGTACAAGCATGCATCTCCTTATAAATTATGCTTCTATAAAATTATTCTTTATGCTTAGATAAATTATTCAAATTAATCGCTAAGGATAATATCTCTATTAAACAATATAAGTGCAAGTATAATTCAAATGATACCTCAACCTAAAATAATTTTATTTTAAAATGCTTCTAGCTATTGTTCGGGAATTTTAAAAATTAATAATCCATATTTATTTTTTAGCATTCTCTAAATTTTTTGAACTTAATAAACTAATCCAGTTTATGCTCTTCATCGACAAATGGGACATCGATGACAGCTTCAGTTTCCTCAGCTTCTTCTCCCCCTACAACAGCATGTGATCCTCTTTTCGGGTCAATTCTTATCCTTTTTGCATTTGGGTCCTTTGCTGGTATAAAGCTTCCTCTTACCGCATCTCCCCTCAGCATATTTGCTACCATCGGCTTCGAGTCTTGTATATCTCCCAAGCTATTAAGCCTCACAGTCCTCCTATCCTCAGTTTCACTCATATCAATCGTTGACATCGGTACTAAGGTGCTTATTTCTATGACAATCACAGAAATATCATCAATCATCACATCTTCGTCCTCACAGACCCCAAACCATCTATATCTTGCCTCTTCCCCTAACAATTGAGATATAGTTGAGTTATCAGGCTAAATATGAGTTACTTTGATAGGATACGAATTATCTCTGACAGGAGTTTTCACACACTCTGAGCGGTATTTCTCTACAAAATTCACGGCTTCTTGGTTGTCAAAAACATCTCATACCCCATCTGAGCCCATGACTATGAATTGGTCTCTATCAGGAAACAGCTGAAAATCGTGGACTATTGGAGTAGAAATAACTCCACAGTCTTTGGCAATTCCGTCACCTATTGACCTTGACATTGCTAAGCCTGGGATATTTCCGTTTCCTTTTCACACTCGAAATGGGCCTATTTTCATTCCTCTGTCGTCTGTCAACTGCTGGACTTTTCCGCCTGATTTTTGAATCCTTTCGAGTTCTTCTTGATGGTTTGGCTTTTGATCGACAGTGAGAGCTATTGATTTTAGCAGCCTTCTTGGCTCAATCGCTGTTTTATAAGGAACAGGCTTAAGTGTTCTTATAGCTTTTGACACTTCATCATCAGACTTAGGAATAGTCCCCAAAATAGCCCGAGAATCCCCTACACTCCCTACATACATATTATTTCCATCTATAAACAGCACAACAGCAGTGGTCCCTGATATTAAATAATTTACGTCCCCAGCATTTGCTTTGAGCGATGCATCGCATTCCTCAATTATTTTGCTGATCGCTTCTTTAGGCTTCACTTTAAAATCTTCGAATTTTTCTTTAAATTGCCGATTCATGAACCTCTTGCAAAATTCGGTGACTTTAAACCCATCTTGGCCATGCCCGTCAAAAAGTGCAGCGAAGAGGGTATTTTCTTTCTCCACAAAAAAGAGGTTGTCTTGGCATTCCTTATCAACAAGTTCTCGAGGGTCAAGCCCAGGTAGAACTGTTCCTGTGATGTCAAAGGCATAAGGCATGTGCAAGAACTTGGCAGTTTGGTTGAGACATGGAGATGTCAATTTGAATTTTATTTTGTCGTGGTTTATGACTTGTCCTGAATAGTCACGCTCTTTGATTTTCAGCATTGCGATTTCTGAGTATGAAATTTCTGACTGAGGGATATGCTATTTTTCTATACTTTTCTATTAGAATTTTCTAATTAATTTATAATGGAAAATCCAAGGTAAATCTCTATATCAGGTTTTGCGCTGTTGCTGCAGTTTCCCATTTATCTTTTAATCACCTTAGTTAATTAAATAATTACCTGACAATCTTCCTCCCGACAGGATAAAAATTGTTTCCTTGGAATGCCAGCTGACCCCTCACATATACTTCTTCAATTTTCCCATAGAGTTCTTTACCTCTGAACACACACATATCAGGAAACTTACTGTAGCTTTTAGCAATCACAGTTTCGTGTGGTTTCCATATAACAAGATCTGCATGCTTTCCAGGCGAAATTGAGCCTTTAAAACTGTCAATTTTGAAAAATTTCGCAGGGTGTAATGAAAGCCATTTAGAAAGCCTCACAATATAATGCTCAAGACTAGATGCTGATAAGACTGGCTGCCTTAGTTTTGTCCATAGTACTTGTAGTGCAAATCCCATAGAATTGATACCGCTCAAAGCCCTTCGAAAATCTCCAAAATTTAAAAACTTATACATTGGAAGAATCGGGCTATGAGCTGAAGAAACCATATCTATTGCTTTCATTTTAAGTAAATCCCATAATAAATTGCAATTTAGATTGCTTCTAATTGGAGGATGGGCTTTAAATCGTGTATCCCCATTCTGTATATCTACGTCGGTGAAATATAAAAAATAAGAAGTCGTGTCACAGGTAATGGACTTTGAGGTTTCTTTAAATTGACGGACTAAGTTTACGCTTCTTGCAGATGATAAGCTAGAAATGTGGACTCGGTGCTTGATACCTTCCATGGCTCTTAATATTCTTTCAACGCCGGCTGTTTCTCAGCAATCTGGACAGTTTGCGAGGTATCTAACGTATAAAGACTCTTCTTTTGGTTTTTGCTTTGTTACGTTAAGAGTGGCGGGCCGCATTTTTCTGCGCTCTTGGAGAGAGGGAGGCGGTTTTATAGCTGCCATGTCAGGGTATGAGTGAGCTGCTGGGAAATTTGACTGAAGTTGGGGAGAATTTAAGCTGTCTCCAGATGTGGTCCCTGCTTCTGAGTATAAAGAAATCTCAGCTCTGCTTAAGTGTTCTATGTTGTCTTGCGACTCTTTAATTCTCTTATCTAACTTCCTGTGGAATTAATAATATTTTTGATAAAATTATATGAAATTTTTATTTTATTAAAGTTTTATAATGATGATATTATAGTCTTAATAGTTAGTTAGTCAGTTATTTGAAACAATTACGCTGAACATAAGTGGATCGAGCCACTAGCCGTTGCCTTCCTTAACTCCAAAAGGTAGCCCTTTTGGATTCCAACCTGAATCACCTGTCCAGTGATCAGCTCCCTGGGTAGAGTCACCATCTGTGAGATGCCCCGATAGTCCAGGTGAGAGAAAAACTATGTGGTATGCAAAACCTTTCTAGCTCTTCTGGCAGGGACAAGAAAACCTTCAGGAGAGAAAAAACGCTTCCCTTTTTGGCAGGGCATCCCCATACCTGAAGGCCTACTTCGAATAGGGACAGAGGCCCTGCTTTCAGCTTGATCACGGTAGGCTATAATTGCTACATAAAGAATGCGCCTCGGAGTCAAATTTCTATCAACGTCACTATTTTATTTCTATAGTCTTATTAGTCATCTTAAATCCATTAAAAGGAGATTTATTATTTTGATATATACTTTTTAAAATAAAGCTATAAAGTGCAAATATATTTTAGAATATAAAATGGATTACTAATAATGATCTATTAAAATGCAGATATATAAATTATATTATTTAAAAATTATTATAAACAAATCAGGAAAAATTCTTAAATTTAAGTATTTATTTTGATTAATTATTTTGAGTAAGTCTTGATAAATATCAGACAGATTTTTTCTATGGTACTTTTTGCGAATACTTACCAATTTATTCTCTCCATCATTATGTTCAACAATATTCGCATCAGATATCAAACTAATTCTATGATTCTGCGTTCTCACTATTTCTGACTTTTTTATGTCTCTCAGCGAAAGCCTTTTCTCTAACCCTGAGTCATTTTCTACCTCAGCCTCTACAGGAGAATTTTCTCCCGAGTCAATTACATTTTCTGGAAAAGCCCCAGCAAAGTGTTGCATATCCGAAAGATCATCAATTTCGCTTCTTCTTTGAAGAGACAAGGCTCTACATGGCGATGCCATGAATAACATCCTAGGATTTGGAAGAGATGGATCAATTATGACTGGCATATCTGATTTGGCAGCTTCTGAAAGCAAGCCTTCAAGGTTCTGGATTTCTTCTACATAGCGAGTTGGCTTATAAAGGTATCCTTTGATAGCCAAAACTCCATCAATTGAAACAGAGTCTCCATTTATCAGTCCAACCTCTCCATAATCACAGTAATTTTCCGTTTGAGGCTCAGGCTGCTGCCAGAGACTTGGCTCAATGACAACAGTGGTTATTCCACCAGAGACAGCTGCTTGGGTCAAAAATGACCTTCCTTCTCAATCCCCATTAGTTTTGGCATTACAATCTACAATCCCTGGGAAAATATATGCATCTTCATAGACTTTGGGATCCCAGTCTTGAAGTTCTTGCAAAGCGTTTTCAATTTTCTTTAATTTATCGAATTTTCTTACTTCACTGATTGTTTCTCCCTCAATTAAAATTGCCCCAAAAACAGGTTTGTTTTCTTCAGATAAAACAATATGTCTTGATATAAATGCTCTTCTTGCCATTTTAAATATGCTTTTTTCAGCTCAATTTAGCTTAAATCTCCAATTTTTAACAATTTTCTCTATTTTTCTAAAATAGATAAACTAAGATAACTAATTGAAGATAAACCAAATTTATCATTAGATATTTATTAGATATATACTTATTTACCAAGAATAGCCCACTAAGAAGTATTTTTTGGTTGGCCGGACAATAGCTGGCTTGCCAAATTCGTTGGCATGCCATATTTTCTGGCTACCCAAATTTAAGAATGGTGAACCAAAAATGCTCCTTAGTGGGCTATTCTTGACAAACAGATATAAATAAAGAATGCATATGAATACAGCATTAAAAATAAAGGCGCTGATAGATAATGCCATATCAAAATAACAGTAATTTCTTTTATGCCAGTTTTTAGCACTTGACAAAGCAGCACCACTAGTGTCGCTACAGGAGAAGACTGGGCTATGAAAACTACATAGGCGATGACTCTATTGCCTCCAAAGACCCCTAAATTTCATAGTAAAACTGTTAAATACAGCCAAATCGCAGTATAAAATACGTTTTTCATAATAGAGCTTATTACTAAAAACTGTATACTTATGTGTTTATCTGTAGGTTTGAATAAATAAATGTTACTGCCTACTATTAATTGTGATAGTATCACACCACAATATCCTAGAGTAAATAACGAATCATAAATAGCTAAAAGTGGAGAGTCATCGTAGACAAAAAGCCACTTAATTCCTGGAATTAGTGCAGCAACCACTCCAAGGACGTAAAATATAGGGATTCTTGAAAATAAGCCACCAATAATAAGTTTTTTGACAGAAATTTCTTCAGTGATTTCTTGATCACCATAATTAAAATATGGCGTCTTCGTCTAGGTATGGCCTCCCGGCCATACATCCTCGACTTATATTTTAATTATATCCGGCAAGGTTTTACCATTTCAGAGATGGACTGCAATGCTAGGTAAGCAATTCTGGTAGCTTTCAGAGCCTAGCCCTAGTCTGTTCTCAGGGGTGGATTTTTCCTCGTGGGGAAGGAAGGTGTAAGGTTGGAAAGGGGAAGCCCAGCAAAGTCCTCTGGACCATTCGGGCAACTCCCTAGCGTGAAACTGGGCGTTACGTCCCAGGCTTTTGCATTTTTCCTTTTTGCCGATAGCCGACCAGAAAAATCCATTTTTTGGGTTTTTCGGAAAAGCAACCCATGTACAAGCAAGTAGCTCATCTATGAGCCGTCGAAGACGTGGACATTTGCCCTAGAAGCACCCTTGGTGATCGAAGCGAGTCTGTCTCCAGCAGGCTGGTGGGCCCGATGCGACGAAAGGCGAGTGATAAACCTGGAGTTGTAACCCCGTAGTGGACGTTAAGCGATATAAATTCTATAAGATAAGATAAGATAAGATTTCTTGATCACCAGTCAGTTCTTCTGCTGATTTTTCTTTGTGTCTTGCATCAAGACTGAGAAATGCAGGACACATCGCTAAAGTAAAAATATTTCCCAAAGTGAGACATAAAGATACATAGCCAAGAGATTTATCGCAATTAGAGTCATCAGATAAAGGTCCATAAGAAGAGCAGATTCCTCTGATAATCAGAATGCTTACATTTCCTGCATTAGGGAGAGACAATACACAAATAGTCAAGAATCTATAATGGGCCGATGGCTTTAATAAAGGCAAAAAGAAAAGTGAGAGAGATATAGAAATGCAAGTATAAAAGATAGGAATGGTAAAAATTGGCCAAATTTCTGCTAAATCATCAAATTCAACGACTTTTAAGTTTGTCACAAATCCAAAAATCACAAAAAAGAATTGAGTGCAGCTTCTTGAAATAAGTCGGTTTGACTCGTGATCAAAAATTTTATGATATGCTAAGTATGTGCCTGATAAAGTGATTAAAACTAGGGGAATCATGCCTAAAAGGCAAGCTTGGAAGACTAGCAGGAGATCCATTTTTACTTTAAACGCCGGCCATCTCTAGTTTTATTCATAAATTTATTTTATTATTGAGCTAAAATCGCATTTTAGGAGGTAAATTTATGATGCTAGCCTAATTTCTTTGAGAATTATAAATAATATGATGAAATAGACTTGGAGAAAATGGAAGGAATTGTACCTAATTTTAAAAAAAATTAAGGCTTAAATGTGACTAAACAATTTAATTTAATGTTTAAGGTGCAGTAATTTTGAGAATTTAGTTTCCTCTTAATTATTTAGCCTATTTAATAAAACAAAATTCAATAAATTAATATATAAATCTTGATTAAATAATTATAAAGAATAGATAAGTGAACACTGTTAAAGTAATAGGAGCTGTAATGTATGGCGCGTGCTCCCCTATAGATTTTCAAGGAAAATGCCCTTCAAAGAAAAAATTATTTTGAAATTCCAAAAAAATTCCAAAAAGTCAAATATCAATTTGAAAATGCCATTATATATGTCCTATTTGTCAGTTTTTTAAAATTGACTTTTCAGATTTTTCCTTAATTTAAAATTTAAATTTTTTATCTAAAAGCACTTGTCCTCAGGGATCTAAAATGGGGCTTGTGCTATACTGCCATAATAAAATCACAGTGCAATCTTTTACTCCCGAACTTACAAGCTGGCATTGCATAAGCACAGTCGACGCTACTGGCGTTGCTTGAGCAATATAAATGATATATGCCATCACTTTATTATTTCCATAGCATCCTAAGTTTCATAGCAAAAGTGTAAGCAGCAATCAAAAGCAAGGATAAATGACATTTTTCATCAAAGTAGTCGAAATAATATAAAATTTCGAAATCCCATAATCAGCCTTCTCCATCATATATAAGTTGCTCCCTATAATCATCTGGCTTACCACCACACCCACATAAGCTACCACAAATAAAGAATCAAATATTGAGTAAAGCGGCGATGTTTTGTGGACAAATAATCAATCAAACCCCGGAATCAGAGCCAGAATTAAGCTTAAAATGCATGAAATTGGGACTGGCGAAAACATGCCTCTTATCATAAGGTCTTTTAGTGAGCTTTCAGCTGACTTATTTTCAGTTAAACTAGCTAATTCTTCTATTTTTCTGGTTTCTTGTTCGTCAGCTTTAATAAAAGCAATACAAATTGACCATATTAAAATGCTGCATACAAAAATAACTAACGCTATATACCCAGGATACTCATCACATTTATCATCTCCAGCCAAAGGCCCATAAGACGCACAAATTCCTTTCATAATTAAAAAAGGGATATTTCCTCCATTTGTAAATACAAGTATCGATAAAGTGGTAAACTTGAAGTGAGTAGGCGGCTTTAAGAAGTATAAGGACAAAAATGATAAAATCAGCCCAATTATGATTATTAGAAAAGTAATCACAGGGATTGGCCATAATTCTACTAGACTTGAAAGCTTCACAGATTTTGGAATTGTTGCAAAGCTTTGAACTACAAAAAAGAACCTTGCGCAGCTTTTTGATATAAGTTCGTTAGCTTCTTTGTTGAAAATGTCTTTTTTAGCGAGATAAGCCCCTGAAAATGTTACTAAAGTAACTGGGACCATTCCTGTGATACATGATCTTAAAATTGATAAAAAGTCCATTATTTATCCTTAAGTGTACTTGATTTAATCTAACTTTTCAGCTTTAAATTGGAACAAAATATTGTGAATTAAATTTCGGTAAAATAACTCCCTTTGGAAAGAAAAACAAAAATTTAATTTTAATTAGCAAAATAATAATTCGATATAAATAGCCCCAAAGGTTTCCTAATCCTGTTAGACTAGACAGGTTTTGCCTTCTCTTCATTGGGACTATCGTAACGCTATCAGGATGTGGCTCCGGGATAGCTAATCTTTGATATAGGTGGTTCAGATAGGAAATCCAGATCTACAGTGTAGTCAATGGAGACTGGAGTTTGAATCCAAGACGAGGCAAAGGCTATTGGGTCTATCCTGCTCATGCCAGATTAATTTTAAACTTTAACTATCTTATGCAAATACCATTGATGCCAAATTTAATATAACCAAAATCAAAAAAAATCCATAGCTCATAAAGCAAAATACTACTTCTACACAAAGTTATCACTTTTTGACTCAATATTAATTAATCATTAAAATTCATGTGTTTTTTATAATTTTTTAAAAAAAATCTCTCCCTAAAATTTGGTTCCAACTTAAAAGGAGTAAGTCATAAGAAAGAAAATATACGTGAAAAAAGTTAAAGAAACAGGAGCTGCTAAATATTGCCACAGAAACATCACTGAGCACTCAGCAATTGCAGCATTCAACATCTGGGCAACCATTAGCACAACAACTGTAATAGGGCTGCTTTGGCCTATAAAAATAGTATACGCCATAACTCTATTATCCCCAAATATCCCAGCTTCCCAAAATCCGAAAATCACAAGTAGTCAAAGTGCTGGAAAGATAAAGCTTTTGAGGATAATTAATTTCAAAATATATTTTTTAGATAGTGGACTCTGGGAGCCTCTTAATAGCATTAAATTGCTTCCTATCATCAATTGCGATACTATAATTCCAATATAAGACAAGCTCAATAAAGTATCATAAATAGCGAATAAAGGCGAAGACTTATACACAAATAGTCATTTAAATCCTGGAATCAGTCCAAAAACAATGCCTAGTCATGAAGATACAGCCAGAGGTGAAATTATTCCAGAAATAAAAAGTCTCATCACTGATATCTGTTCTCTATTATCCCCATTATTTCTTATATCAAATTTAAGCAGCATTCCTGTGACAGACCATATGAACAGATTTGTTGTGCATATTAAAAGAGATATATATCCAATAGCATCATCACAGTACTTATCACCACTTAATGGTCCATATGATGAACATATTCCTTTAATTATAAGCAATGGAACTCCTCCAAGGCTTGAAAAAGAAAGCGCTGCAATTGCTGAATACTTGAAGCTGCTTGGGGGGGTTAGAAAAGGAATAATCAGATATGAGAAGAAGCAGGAGAGGATTACTAGTATCAGAGGAACCACTAAAACTGGCCAAAGATGGGCAAATGCTGAAAATTCCACTACTTTTATTGCGGTTCAAAAATTAAAAATAAGAAAAAAGAACCGTGTGCAGCTGCCAGAGAGATATCTGTTTGATTCTTTGGTAAAGATGTTTGTGTGGGTTAGGTATGCGCCAGAAATAGTAATGACTGTGACTGGAACCATCCCTGTAATGCAAGAGCGCAAGATGCTCAAAAAGTCCATCTTTATGTGTGGAAGGAAAATAAGTGCAGTCTATATTTTCTGACTCCCCCCCCCCCCCTCCGTGAGCGAACAAAAAAATTTTGTTCGCTCACGGAGGGGGGTTATTTTTTTTTTTTAAAAAAAAATTTATATATAAATTTTATAAAAAATATTTTCTTCGAAATTTAAAAAATCCTAATTTGCAAAAATTGGGAAGCAAATATTAATTTAATTTGCAAAATTTATGTTTTAAAAACGCAATTTGTTTAAAAATTAAACAGAATTAGCTCTAGATTTCATTATACTAATTATCACTTATATATCAAAATTTTTTTCCATTAAAATTTTTTCTATTAAAAAAATTTTTGTTCACTCACCACGGAGGGTGGGTTTTTGGTCAAAAAATGGCGATTTTTCTAATGGTTTTGTTCGCTCACGGAGGGGGGGGGGGAGTGAGGTTTTCTGGGCTGATATTCTTGATTAATTTATGAGAAATAGATTATGAAGAAAACTATGACACTAATTACTAATTTTATGCACTTGACTCGCCTTGTGAGTTTTCTGGCTGAATATTCATTGCAACTCCTGCTTCTTCTGCTTGTTGGTTTAGATTTAGGGCCTGCTCTTGAATTTCTTTACTCTAGCTATTTAGATTAGATGATTAAGATGTGTATTTTTCTGAGCACCGTGCATTCCACAGCATGAGCAGTGGGCGTTGAACGTTTAACTTGACCCTGGGCTGAAACACCGGTTTCTCGGTAGAGGCATTTTCCCTCCATGATCAGAGTCACATGGACTTTGCCGGAACCTCTATTCCAATCCAAGCAATCAGCTTACCCAGCCCTGCTTAACTTAGGCCAGGTCACCCCTTTCACGGGACCCTTTTTAACTGGAGAGACTCTAGCCCCTAAGAGTCTTGTCTAGCCTGCCTTCCCTTTTTTCCCTGATTTACAGCCAAAGGAAAGCTCAACCACTTATGTAATTCGGGACAGGCCACGAAGTAGTCTAGGCAGGTAAGTCGCCCTGCCTCTATCGGCATTCAAACCTGGGCCTCAGCGCTGCTGGCAAAAAAAAAAAGCAAAAAACTGCCCTATCGAGCCAGACTACTAATAAAGGGAAAATAGTGCTGTACTTATTGCTCCGAGGCTATTCCGACCTTTGGATAGCTCTTTACACTAAAAACACATCCAGATATGCATAAGAACATCCGACAGGAGAGGTTAGGTCGCTTGTCACAGGCCATTTATGCATATCTCCCAGCTATTTAATAACAAATAAATCAAAAAAAATATTTTTTAAAAAAATGTATTTTTTATCCTGAAAAAAAGCAATATTATTATTTTCGATTTTAATTAATTTAGCAGATAATTAATGCTAAAAAGATAAATAAATCTGCATTTAACTGAATCTCTCAGTGGTTATTATGAGGATACCAGATTCTATCCATCCAAGATCACAAATTAATTAAAATATCCTATATAAAAATCAAAAATACGCATTGCAAGCTATTTCAGTTAATGACAAAAGAAACAAAAATTTTAAACCCAAAGTGGAGTCAGAAGCATTTTCTACTAGTTCTGACTTTTTCCTTATTAATTCAGCAATTCTTGCTACAAGCTGTTTTTCGGCTAACTTTCTTGCTTTGATGTTATGGATCACATCAAGAGGCTCATACTTATGTTCTACGCCTTGCACACACATATGATCTAGTAGGTGATCTATGCAAACCAGCACTCCTTCTTCAGTACAATCACAAAATACGTTCGGGATTGCTTCACAACTTTCCATCCAGCACCTCATTTTTATAATATTCAGAATACTTTAATAAATTCTTATAATTCTTATTGCAGCCCAAATAAACAAAATTTCTTCTCTTTATAGAAAAACCTTAGATAATAAAGAATTTTGCTATGTAATTCTATCAATTCCATAATAGGATTTAAAATGTCAGGCTTCCTTCTTCTTCTGTTTGTATCAGCCTACTCCCAAGAAATTGAGCATGCTGTCATATACGGCAATACGGAAGACTTAGGCTACTTCTATGTTGACCTATGAGTAGGCACTCCTCCAAAGAAGCAGACTGTTATTATCGACACAGGGAGCAGAATTACAGCTTTCCCATGTGCAGGCTGCCGGGATTGTGGAACTCATATGGACTCTTATTTCGATTATCGGAACTCAAGCACTTCAAGCGTCTTAAACTGTAATCAAAACATCCCTTGCTCTCCATGCAAAAATGACCAATGTGGATACAGTCAAAGTTACGCTGAAGGCAGCTCAATTGCGGGAATCCTTGTAGAAGATTTTATTATGTTCGGAGACGATTTTCAGCACTCAAAAAGAGTCAAATTTGTATTTGGATGTCACAATAGAGAGACTAATCTGTTCAGAACTCAAAAAGCCGATGGGATTATGGGCTTGGCCTTTGCAAAAAGCAGGATGCCGACACTGGTAGATGCCTTGTTTAGTGACCATGACATTTCTACTGATATTTTCGCTATATGTTTTGGGAAAAATGATGGGTATATGACTATTGGAGGCTATAATTCTAGTTTGCACCTCAGTGAGGTAGCCTGGGCGAACCTTCATGATGATACTTTTTATTCAATTAATTGGCATGGGCTAAAAGTAGACGGGAATAAGATTGAATTGTCAGCAAGTGATTTTTCAAGACAATATGGCACAGGTACAATAGTAGATTCTGGGACTACCTTTGTATATTTACATCAGCCACTTTATGAAGCTCTTTGGAGCCATTTTGAGTCAGCTTGCTCAAAGGCTGGGAAATGTGATGGAGAAAAAGTTTCTATTCCAAACGAGCCTCATTTGTGTTATAATTATGATGACGATAGCTATCCTGATATTTTCGCTTTTTATGATACCTTTCCTATATTTACCTTATTAATTGAAAATATTGAGGTGCAGTGACTTCCTGAAAATTATTTATTTGCATGGCCTTCATATCCTAGGAGTTACTGTTTAGGAATTTATAGTGATGGACAAGGATGTAATGTATTAGGAGGAATATTTTCAAGAGGTATGGACGTTATTTTTGATAGGACAACTAATAAGATAGGGTTTGCTGATTCAGAGTGTAATCCATTACATATTAGTCAGACTCATAATAATAGGACTTTTTATAATCAGACCCAAACAAGCAATAAAACTGCAGTTGAAGAAGGAAATAGATGGATTGTCTCAGCCGCTGTTGCTATAAGTGGAGCTAGCTTAGGATTGATTGGGCTTTTAATGTACAAGATTATAAAGAAATGCAGAAGAAAATCTATATTGGAGATCAGAGATGAGGAGAGTGAACCAGGCAGCTCAGTTTAAATTTAGAATAAAATATTGCTATATAATCTATTTGTGTGTATAAGGATTTAATTTAAGGTTAAGATCAATCATAATCTTATGTTTAATTAAGGAGATTTAATGACTCGTACTCTGCTTATATTAACATGTTAAAAAGTAAAATTTAAAGAATTCATATATTAATTGATATAGAGACATTTATAATGTCCAATAAAATGTGAAATTTAAGAATCAAATACTCAAAACTGAAAACATTAATATTTCTATTAATACTTTATTTTTTACTCAATTAGGTAGAATAGCATCTTATCAGCAGCATTTTTAAATAATTATAAATTGAGTATATAATAAAAGGATTTGGGATCTTTCTTTATTTTAAAATAAATTGCAAAAGGCACCTCTTGCCATTTGTTATAGTTCACTTAATTCCCCATCCGTTAGTGAACAAAAAAATTTTGTTCGCTAGAGGAGGGGGTTAAAATTAAATAGAATGAGCGAGAGATTTCATTATACTAATTATCACTTATATTAAAAAATATTTTTTGTTCGCTCACGGAGGGTGTATTTTAGGGCAAAAATAGGATTTTTCTAATGGTTTGCTCGCTCACAGAGGGTGTATTTTAGGGCAAAAAATAGGGATTTTCTAATGATTTTGTTCGCTCACCGAGGCGGGTGAGTTAAGTCTATTATTACATAATAAAAATTGGTAAAAAAGAAATTCGTTTATAAATAAACCCCAAATATCCCATCTGATAAAATTAAAAATGCCCAGATCATCCAGCTCTTAAAAGCTTAAATTATCTCATAATAAATTTTAGCTACATAAGTTTCATCATCTCATTTGATGTGATACCTGAAATTATCAACGATTAAAATGGCTTCTTATTCTTCTATTCTAGAACACCAAATATTGAAACTGGCTTACAGCTATTTCTGCTCGAAATTATAATCACATCCCGATTCTTAACTTTAAAATCCCAGCCAATCACTATTACAATCTTCTCCATTAAAACCGAAATTTATATATTCAACAGTCTCTTAAACTATCCTTAAAAAATCATAAAATTAGATTAGGCAATCCTATTTAGTTTCTTTGACAAGTTTACTTCAAAATGTGACCTCATTGCATTCAATTTATCAATACAAGTGTAATAGTCTTCCAGACACTCTTTTTTGCAACCCTGGTCTCTCGCTCCTTTCTTTCTTAAGCACT
Organism: Blepharisma stoltei; assembly: GCA_914767885.1. NCBI lineage: Eukaryota > Ciliophora > Heterotrichea > Heterotrichida > Blepharismidae > Blepharisma > Blepharisma stoltei. The sequence goes on along the minus strand of CAJZBQ010000063.1, from coordinate 228,849 downwards.
GCTGCCAATTATCATATCTCTTTTGGCATTCAACCTGCTGCACATCTACATCATTATAAGTCCATTCTTTTTGATCTGAATATGCTATTCGAGAGTACCAAGGCATAAATATGAAAAACTTTGCAAAAGTTTAAGTTAATAGAATTACACTTGCACTCAGTGTTATAAGTCTTGTTTTCCTTGAGGTCCAGCCACATTAACTTCTCTAGTCATTGCCAGCCTCGACACCAACCTCTTCTCTTCAAGCCAAGACTCTCAAGAGGCTTGAATTCTCTGATTTAGCTCGGTTTATAGGTCCAACCTGTTTGTGTCAGGTGTTATGACTTATCCCTGCTGGCATTTTTAATATTGTGCAAAAGTTAATTAAATATGGCCATTTAGGAATTAACTGCGCTAATGCATAAAAAATTAATGTGAGGGTATTGGATTATTTATATTGTATTTGTCCTGTCTCAGAATTATTTAGCTGAACTGGGTGTTAAGAGGAGAATAATCTGAAATAGTCTCCGCAGTGTAGGCTGAGTGTGTGGTGTTGACGGACTCTTCTTCAGTTGTATGCTGATGGTCTGAGTCTGAGCTGTCAGGCTCGGGGCCTCCAACTGTTACATGGTGAATCGCATCAGCAACTTCTAAATTATTGTTCATATACTGCTGACTGTTTCTTTTTCTCTTGGGGATGTCATAGTTGTTAATATCTTGCTTGGCTAAAGCTTCGAAGTCTTGCTTGTAGGTAGAAAGAGAACTTGGGGATCTTTCATTGTTTATAGGGGTGCTTAAGTCTTGTTTGAGGTTATTTTTGTAATGGTTCACTATATTTTTCAAGTTTAGGATTGTGTTCATTTGCTGCTTGAACTGAACCTGATTTTTTCTGCTGCTTTCATTCAGAAGTTCTAGGGCTTCTAAAGGAGATTCGATTGGTTTTAAAGCAAATTCCAAAGTAAATTGGACCATTTCTTGGTATAAACCATCAGAAGAGGGAAGCTCCTTCGTCCTTTTAAGGTTCTCTATCAAGGCATTTGCTTCTTGTACAGGAAGTTTTAGCCAGTTGTGAAGCGATTTTGAGCTGTTGTATGGAATCTCTCTAAGAGAGTTTATCTCTTCAACTAAATGGTTAAGAGTATTTTTGGAGTCATTAATCCTATGCAAAATTTCCTTAAGACCTTCCTCGATCGCTTTGATTTCAACCAAAGTGTTTTCGATGATAATTTTCTCAACTGAGTCGAGTTTGTGGACTTCTCCGCTGAGAAACTTAAGAAAAGCTTCTTTTGAAGCATAATCAGGCTTGCTGTAAATGGTGATCATCTCATGACCAACGTGGTTTCTATAGAGAGGGTCTCTATCATCTATGTGCTTTTCACACATATAAGTTTCAGGAGTGGTGCAAAAGCACTTGAATTTTGCCTTTCCTCCACAGCCAGGCTTATAGCAGATTCTTTGAGACATTTCTATTCTATGATTCTTATTAAATATTTAGGTTAGAATTAATGCCTTTTTAATTAGCATGGACATTAAGCCAATGATTAACTCTTAATGAATTTTCTGGCTTAGATTTAAATTATAGAAAATAAAAAAACGATAAATGTTAACAATTCATTAATAAATACAAAATTATTAAAAAATTCTGAATTTTATTGCTTTTTAAGGCAGATTTGGAGCGTTTGAAAATAATATATTACTGCTTAAACGAGATTATTCCAGCTAATTTAAAAAAAATTATGGATATTCAAAAATAACTAATTATCCTGAAAATTTATTCAAAATAATACAATTAAAATTCGAATTAGAAGTCTATTGGCAATACCGATAATATAATAATTTACAAAAATCGAGCCATTTGTCTCCATTAACCCATAATTATCCAAATAATAAATGTTAAAACCACATAAATTCAAATTTTAATTTCTGTTAATTAATAAATAATAATGAAGCTAATTGTGGAAAAGCCTGAAAATATCCTTAATAAAGTTAAGAGCGACTTCACACGCTCTGTGCGAAGAACTAAAACTGAATCTCCAATTCAACGAACAGTTAAAAAAACGATAAACAGAGGGCTCAGAAAAGATAAAGCGAGAACGCTGACCCAACCCGAGCTGTCATCAGAAAAAATTGATTTAATTCAAGAATTTATTTTACGGAGTAAAACCAACCAGCCTGAAACCCAAGAACAAAAAACTCATGAAATAACCCTAAAAGGCCAAAATTCTCCTTTGCCAGATAAGGCTGACGAGAGAAAAAGTGAAAATGTAAATATGAATGAAAAGCACCCCCAAGAAGAAAATATGAAAAAAAATTGTGGAGAAGTTAGCAGAGGAGAGCTTTTATGCCAAAACGAAGAAGCAGCCTTGTCTGGAGATATTTATTATAGTGTTAACTCTCCAGAGACTGAAAGTGAAATTGATTTTGAGCCATTTCCATTTAAATTCTAGCAGATTAATGGTCCAGCATCTTAATATATGCCTTATAGATATATATTTCAATTATTTTTCTTAAATAATGAGAGATTAATTAAAATTATGCCTGGCCTTTGGAATTATTTCAGCCCCTTTCCTTCTCCAGCCGCTTCAGGCTCGGGTGGCCCTCATTCACCGATGTCGCTCAACACCCTTTTCCTGTCGACGCCATTCGACCATTCTTTGTCCAACCCTACGGCAAAGGACACTTTTAGCCCTTTTTGGTGCTTATCAGAGTCTCCTTCTGGAGCAGCCTACTTTTTAGGCAGCATATGCTTCGCCAGAGGTGTGAGCTGGCAATGTGCCTTCAATTTTACACCTGTGGAAACCTTTATGGTGTTTTGACCCCCAAAAAACCTTTTGACTTCTAAAACATGGGATCCACTTACTCAGCTCTCATTAGTCACCTACGACCTCATACAACTCGCCATCATTTTAAATATGTTGAGAGATTAGATTAGATTAGATTAAAGTTATTAAAGTTAGAATGGTTCCAGGGTTTATTTCAGCCCCTTTCCACCTTCACTGACTTCAGGCTTACCGCCCTAAGCATCGGGCTGAACTCACGCCCTTTTCTGTATACATCACCAAAATCTCTCGGAGTGATGCACCTAGATACTTCCCCGTAAAAAACTGCTAGATGTCAGCACCATCTAACTGGAGATAGGATGCAGGCATCTCTTCCTTCAGTGGTGTTCCGACCAGGGATAAAAAATCTACCCTGGACGCGATTTCCAGGCCCAGTCCCTTGTAGACCCACAAAAACTCCTATGGTAGAAGAACGGTCAGAAAAGTCACCATTTTATTTGTTACATGTTGAGAGAAGATTAGAAAGTAAATGACTATTAATTCCAGCCATAAAAGCAGTAACATCTTAAAAAAGAATATCTAATTAAATAGAAGATTATACCAAATAAAAGCTATTGTAATTACACATTATCTCATCAATTAATATTAGCAAACAAAATCAATTTATGCCATAACAAATAATTTTAATATACCTAACTGATTTCTAGTCATCTCACAATTTTTCTTAGGTAATCTGGAATATTTAACGAACTCACTCTTATAAATTTCTAAACCTTCCTCCTCGTTTTAGAAAATCATGCCTGCATTGATATTTAAGCCAGCTTTTCCATGAAATTCCTTAATTCCTATTAATCATGGTTAGAGGCGACTTCGGAGGAGGCAGAGGAGCACCAAGAGGCCGTGGTGGACCACCAAGAGGTGGCCCAAGAGGCGGAAGAGGAGGTCCAAGAGGTGGCCGTGGCGGTCCAAGAGGCATGAAAGGTGGCTCTAAAGTCTTAATCGAGCCTCACAGATTTCCAGGAATCTTCATCGCCAGAGGCAACGAAGACTCCTTAGTCACAAAAAGTTTCGCCCCCGGGGAAAGTGTATATCAAGAAAAGCGAATCCCAGTCCAAGTCGGCGAAGACAAAATCGAATACCGAGTTTGGAATCCTTATAGGTCTAAAATTGCTGCAGCAATTTTAGGAGGAATCGACCAGATCTGGATCCAGCCAGGTGCAAAAGTTCTCTATCTCGGCGCTGCATCAGGGACAACTGTCAGCCATGTTTCCGACATTGTCGGGCCTGAAGGAGCAGTCTATGCTGTCGAATTTTCTCACAGATCAGGCAGAGATCTCGTCAATATGGCCAAAAGAAGGACAAATGTCATCCCTATTGTAGACGACGCCAGACACCCAATGAGATATAGAATGCTTGTACCAATGGTCGACGTGATTTTTGCTGATGTCGCACAAAGAGACCAGGCAAGAATTTTGGCCCATAATGCTCAGCATTTTGTGAAAAATGGAGGACACTTTGTGATTTCGATTAAGGCGAATTGCATTGACTCTACTGTAGAGCCGAGCGTTGTTTTTGAAAGAGAAATTGAAACTTTGAAGGAAATGGGATTTGCACCAAAAGAAATGCTTACTTTGGAGCCTTATGAAGTGGATCATGCAGTTGTCGCTGGAGAATACAAGCCATTTGAGTAACTAATCACATAAGTTTTATGGATATTTAATATGATTAGATGGATTTCCTTGCTTAACTCGTATGTGTATTGCTTACTTGTCTCATTGGCTAGCGAGCAAAAATATCTTGATTATTAGCAGATTAATTTTTTATTAAGAAGGCAAATTTTTGAATGAAATTTCTAAATTAATTTATATATTAAGGTCTTGAACACTAGTTTTCTAAAGTATTGCTATCTTCTTGATATTTCATTTTTTAACTATTAATTTCATATTAAAATGTAGTTTGTATTAAAAAATCATTTAAAGCTCGCTTAATAAAGGTTAAATTCTCAAAAATAGGAATTTTTCTAATGGTTCTGCTCACTAACCAAGGTGGGGTATTAGATGACTGGAAAAGCCTTAATAGCACTGTAAACCCAGGCTTATTTTATTTGAAGCATGAATATACGGCGGCTTCAGGTTTTTTTATAGGCCCAAATGGACTCGGATTAAGTGTTCATCACTTTATTGATGATGCCAAAAGAGAATTAAAGAAATGCAAATTGGTTTATAGAGACGAGGAATATGAATTTTCTGTGGTTTCATATGATAAAGAAGCTGATTTGCTGATCGTCAAAGCGAAAAAACTAGAAAATAATGCATTTTTGAGGCTTACTCCCCCCCTCCGTGAGTGAACAAAAAAATTTTGTTCACTCACTGAGGGGGGTTAATTTTTTTTTTTAAAAAAAATTTATATATAAATTTTTATAAAAAATTTTTTTTTCGAAATTTAAAAAAATCCTAATTCGCAAAAATTGGAAAGCAAATATTAATTCAATTTGCAAAATTTATGTTTTAAAAAGCAATTTGTTTAAAAATTAAACAGAATTAGCTCTATATTTCATTATATTAATTATCATTTATATATTAAATTTTGTTTTCCATAAAAAATTTTTCTATTAAAAAAATTTTGTTCACTCACGAAGGGTGGGTTTTTGGGCAAAAAATAAGGATTTTTCTAATGGTTTTGTTCACTCACGGAGGGGGGGGGAGTTAGTAAATTACCACCGAGAATAGGGGAAAGAGTCTGTTTATATGGGGTTTATGCGAATAATGTCAAAGTTTTTGAGCCTGGGTATATACTTAACACAGAATTCACGAAATTGGAATCTACTCGTATTCCTTGCTATCTTTCATCATGTAAAGGAGGATTTGGGTATTCAGGAGGGCCAGTCCTTAATCAAGAAGGTCTTGTAGTTAGTATGCACTTCTCTATATCAACACTATGAGGAGATATTTTTGATAGTGCTTCAATACCATGCGTTAAAATTTGTGGGAGTTAATTTATCCTCCTAGCTATGCAGCTGAGTCAGAATGTGTATCTAGCCAATTTTGTCGTGCAGATGATTATCCCTTATTTTGTTAAAAATGGCTTTAGTCTTGAAAAAAGTGGGAATTGGAAAGGGGAACTCAGAACTGCCTAGGACGTCAACTAGACCATTGGACAAGTCCATAGCACAATACCATGCTTTGCGTATTGGGCATCGAGTTTCCATAACGACGAGAAAATCCGATTTTTCGAATTTTCTGGAAGTCAACCTAGTTTCTGATTCCTTGAGCAAATCCTTGCCTACAAAGAGCAACGCAGATCAAAGCCTCTTCGGATGACGAGCCAGCGGTGAAGCATAATTGTAGGTGATTAGAGGCCTAAGTGCCTAAACTTCTCTATAATTGATTAATGCTAATGCTTCAATGCCAAGTACAAAAATTATAAGCGTACTCAATAAGGTAGCTAAAGAAACAGAAAACGGATGGGTGCTCAAATAAATAATAGAAAATATTCTAAACTCTAATAATTCCATCAAAATTTATTTAAATCATAATAATTAATTATTACATTATTTATAAAAAACTCAAATTTCGGCACAAATTTCCATATTATAATTATTCTAAAAACCTTAACTGCTTGCTGAGCTCATAATTTTCAGTATCAAACCTCCACAGCGAGAAATCGTCATATCTCGTAAAAAATAGATTCCCTTGAAATGATATAGGAGGGAAAACACTCCATCATTGTCCTTTTGGTATTCTTGTAAGTTCTTGAACTGTGTTTGCGCTGACTTCAATTTTCCAGCACTTTTCATTCTGGAATAGTAATAAGTGATCATTATTTTCTACTAGGGTGGAATAAGAGTCAGCCTCAGGTAGCTCAATATCACAATCCACAAAGCACAATCTTTCAGTGTCAAAAACGTCAACTTTATGTGAATCTCCACACATATACAAAAACTTCCCAAGCCTCGCTATTGTAAACGCACTCCTGGCTGTCGGCATGTCTGGCAGGATTTTCCATTCATTTTTAATATACATAAAATGGCTGGAGACAAGCGGCCCGTCCTCCTGTGGTGGGTGACCTTATATATACTAGACGTGATTTTTGGGTACGGAGAGCTACTCAAGGGAAGGATAAGCCTAGAGGCGAGAGGCCCAGCAAAATTTCCCTGATTTTGTGGCCTACCCGGGCAGCAGGTTTTCGCATTCTTTTTGCCAGTAGCGCTGAGGCCTAGACTCGGTGTCCGAAAGAGACAGGGTGAGCTACCTGCCTAAGCTACTTGGTGGCTTCGCCCCGAATCCCAGAAGGGGTTGAATTCTTTCTCGGAGATAATCCGGAAAAGAGGGAAGGTCGACAAGAGATTAAAATGTTACAAATCTCTCCAGTCGAAAAGGGTCCCTACCAAAAGGGTAGATCTGGCCAAGCTGTAGCAAGGTGGGGTAATTCTGGCCTTGAGTTGGAAATAGTGGTTCCCGGCAAAATCTGTATGACTCGGATAAGGAGGGAAAATGAACTACCGAGAAACTGGGGGTTTCGGCCCAGGCTCAAGAAGCCTTCATGGAGCCAACCCCGCAACGACAGCTGCAGAACGCGTAGGTTTGGAAGTGGGGACTATAAACACACAGCTTAATCTAGTCTAATTTCCATTCATTTTTAGAAAAATCATAAACTTCTCCAGACTTTAAACTTTCTCCATTAAAATATCCACCGAATACAAAAACACGCTTTTGAAAATAATAAAGGCCAGGAAGAGCTTTTTGGAAATGCATATTGGGGAGCTCTGAAAAATTGAGGGAGCCAGTATCAATAAGACAAGCAGAAGAGCTGAATGAGCTTTCATCTAAACCTCCACAGTGGAAAATCTTCCCAAAGCCGATATCGCATCAACTACCACCATCTTTCAGTTTAAAAGTAGCTGGGAAATTCACTTTTGAGACTTCCAGCTTATTCAGATTTACACATGTAAATTCTTTATACCTAGCCTTAAAATAGCATATTTTCTGGTCATAATGAGGCTCTTCAAAACTCAATTTCGCGATATTTGCAATAGATCTGACGGCTGGCTCAATATCTAAATCAGATAAATTTACTTTAAGCTCTTGGGCAACCGTTGCCATATTGTTCAAATTTGACCTTCTAATTAAAGAGTCAGCCCATCGAGTTTCGTCTAATTCCTTTTTATATCTTGCGTTTTCTAGTTCGTTGATCCATCCTTCATACTTAGCTTTTCCTGTCACTGCTTCTTCTTTAACTTCATTGAAAAGTTTGTCAATATGATTGACCAGCTGAGTCCTTGTCAAATCTAAATCGTTTGAAAACTTTTCTAGATTTGAAATATTATGACCATTCAGAAAGCTATCAATTTTTTTATTAAAAAAATATTTTATATTTCTATAAGCAATTACTAACTCCCCCGCCCTCCGTGAGAGTGAGGGAACAAAAAATTTTGTTGGCTCGCGGAGGGGGTTAATTTTTTTTTTAAAAAAAATTATATATAAATTTTAAAGAAATTTTTTTTTTTCGGAATTTAAAAAATTTCCACTTCTCGAAAATTGGAAGGCAAATATTAATCAATTTTTCAAATTGATTTTTTAAAGCGCAATTTATTTTAAAATTAAACAAAATTAGCTCGAGATTTTATGATACTATTTATCACTTATATATAAAAATTTTTTCTATATTAAAAACATTTTTTGCTCAATTATGGAGGTTGAGTTTTTGGGCAAAAAATAGGGATTTTCCTAAGTTTTGTTCGCTCACGGAGGGGGGAGTAAGTATTTATTTTCTCTAAATAAGCATAATCCTCAGTTCATTCATATAGAAATCAATAATTTGTTTTCTTCCTAAATACTCATTTAAATCAGCTGCACTTTTTAAAAATTCATCAGCACGAATTGGCTCTAAAGGATGTGAATTTTCGGGGTGTTTTTTAAAGTGGACTAATGTGCAGGGCTGGCAGAGCTTGGTCTTGCTACCTTGGCAAAGACAAATCATCTCTGCAGGCTTCTTTTCGCAGATAGTGCAGACAAAGGTTTCAATGTTTTCTTCATTAGCTCCTTGTATTGCATGTGACTTATGAACTAGAGTCACGTTGTTTATTATGTGATCTGGAAGATGTGACTCGCAGAAGCATTGAGGATGAGAGTTGCATAGGCACTCAAATTTTGCAGGTTTATTGCAATGTATGCAAGTACTCATGGAATTAGTTTATTAATAAATGTAAAAACGGAAAAAATAAAGAATAGAAAGAGATTTTAGGTAGAGATATTAATTTAGGAATGAAGGGTTAGGAGGCTGTGTGGGCTTGAGAATAGTGAAGAGTGGCTAAGCATTTTTAATAATAGTTAAGAAATTATAAGTATGGAGATATAAAAGAATAAATGATAAAAATATAAGAGTTAATACACTTTAAGAAGTTATTTCAAAGAAATATTTAGCTATTACTTTTTTACTAAAACGATTTTTAAAATGCTCTTCTGAATAATAATTGAAGGATATAGTCTTCGAATGCCTTTGATTTTATTGTTAATTTTATAAAATATTCAGCAAGATATATTTAGGAAGCAGTAATTTTTTGCAAAAAACATTTATTCGATACTATCCTAAAATTCAAAAAACGACAGTAGCAGGATTCGAACCTGCGCGGGAGATCCCAACAGATTTCAAGTCTGTCGCCTTAACCACTCGGCCATACTGTCTAGCTGGGTCTAATTCTCAAATTGTTTTTAAATACTCTTCTTTTTGCTGATTCCTTTATCAGCCTTCGATAATACTCATTATCACTTTTAATTTTCTTATTTATCTAAAGTGTTAATTTAAAAGCCTGTTTAATTCTTATTTACCATAATAAATCACAATTAACTTCACTTCTGTATAAAATTCTATTAATTGCTTGCATCTTTAAATTTAATTTGCAAAAATTATCATATATATATTTATTATTTTCTTCTTGATATCTTTAAGCATTTTTTCAGCATAACTGTTATTAAAGAAATAATTATTTTGTTTAAAATGAATAGCAGTTAAATGGAAGATATCGATTTTATCGATTCTGATCCTGAAATAGAGGATAGTCAAGTATTAGCAGAAATTCAAATGTTTGAAGATTTAGATGAAGAAAATGATCTTCCAAATTTGAAAGAAATGATAATAAAAGACAATAGAATAAAGCAGAGATTAGAATCAGAGAGAGAAAGATTACGAAAAGATTTAGCATTATGAAGAAGAGATTCAATCAATTGCGAATTTCCTGATAATAAACTGATGAAAATAAAGAAAATTTTAGATGACAGAGCTATCAAATTGAAAAATAAAGAAAAAAATTTCCTGAAAGTCGAAAATGACATTTTAAGACAAATTTGCCAGGAAAGAAATAGGGATCAACTTTCATACATTTATTCTCCTCAGCCTGCTGTAAAGATAGCAGCTCCAGGCCCACAGATAAATTGGAAAAAAATAAGAAACCCATACGTTAAAAGTATGATTCCTCTATTTCCTATAGCAAACAACTTACTCCCCCCTCCATGAGAGAACAAAAATATTTCGTTCGCTCACGGAGGGGGTTTAATTTTTTTTTTAAAAAATTCATATATAATTTTTTATAGAATTTTTTTTGTTTGAAATTTAAAACAATCCCATTTCTCAAAAATTGGAAAGCAAATATTAATTTAATTTGTAAAATTTATGTTTTAAAACGCAATTTTTAAAAAATAAACAGAATTAGCAAGAGATTTCGTTATACTAATTACACTTATAGACCAAAAATTTTTGTACGCGGTGGTTTTTGGCAAAAAATAAGGATTTATCTAATGATTTTGTTGGGGGAGTTAGAAAAATACGAAAGTTTGAGATACAGAAACTGGCTCTCAAAGCTCTCAAAAGACACTTATTTTACCTTTAAGTAGCATAACTTCTATTAAGTTATTAATGCCGTTTAAGTCATCTTCAATGCACATTTCTTAGCAAGTTTGGTGACATAAATATACAGCAAAATTACCAGAGCATCTAGTGCTGGAAGTAGCAGTATCAACACCATCTGTTCTGACATGAGTCCTCCCCGGTTTTTGCACACTTTATTAAAGGTAAAATCATTGCAGTTGTCATAGTTATGTTGGACTGTGAACGCTAACCCAAACGCTTCGTAACCTACAAGAGCCACAATGAGTGAAATAAAGAACAAATGTAGAAGCAGGCGAAAGAATGTAATATGGGTGAATTTATTGGGTGCAGGTCCAATGACATTGCCTTTTTGATAGTGCCCATTTCATCGAAAATTGGTTGAAAATTTTTAATAGTGAGACATTTGACCAAAAAAGCCTGTTAATTTTCGGCCAAATTTTTCGATGAAATTTACACTGTCAAAAATCCACTGTCATTTGACATGGAGCCGAATTTATTCTTTTTCGACCAAATCACCCCTAAAACCCCAATTATCAGCTGAGCGAGCGAGATGACGGACATAATCAGGTAAATATAGGATTCTGGGCCGGTGAAGTAAGAAATGAGAGGAAGAAGTCAGCATGTTAGGATAAGGAAGTAGCAGAAGTACTTGATTCGCTGGGAAAAAGGACCGGGGCCGATATCTTCGCTTTCGATGTCAAAGGTTTGCATTGTCCCGCTTTCTTCGTCGCTGGAGTCGCTATGAGATCCGCGAAGGGCAGCAGGGATTTCTTTATAGTTGGCTTCCATATTATTTGATTGACATGTGGGATTTATTTTTGAGAATTATATTTTCTCTAGGGCTTGACTGTAGTTATACAGAAAAGACACTAGGACCAACACCTTATGAAAAATCCTCAATATCTGTAGCTTTCATATTTTTTTTCGTAACTCTAAATAAAATCCAGTAATAATCATTTACTTCAATTTATTTTAAATTATCTCAATGCTTACTTTTTGCCTGAATTATCAAGCCTTTTCGTTTTGAAAACAATTTTTAACCCTTTTTATTGGCAATATATGAACATTATTAGCTTAGCTAAGAATTTATGCTGATTTGCCATAAATAAAAGCTTTTCTATATAATATCCCTTATTCAATTTAGATTTATTTAAAATATTTCACATGCGCAACTCTTGATTTTCTTCTCGTGCTCATAAATGATAGGTTCCACCAACACTACATTCTGCACAGGTTTTCGAAATGAGACTTTGCACTTTTTATGGTCGATTTGTACAGGACTCCCAGCAAAGCAGAAGATTTTCTCTGTGGGAATCGGCAATTTCAAAATTGGTTTCACGTTTCCATTAAAACTCAGTGTGCTATTTACATCTTGAGAGCCAGTCATTGATCTTTCCATTCTTTAGTAGTTGAGTTTCTTTAAAGTAATAAATATGAGAGATGGGAATGAAAAGTAAATGAGGCATGGATGAGGATAATAAAATATATGGCATTGTGATTGAGATTAAGTGTTGGCTATAGGGAATAACCACTGACTATGGCCTTGTCTGGCTGATAAAAGTCAATCTCATATCAAAGAGGAAAATAGAGTCTCCGTTTTATATTTAAGACCCAAGGGATTAGTTTCGATAGAGAAACTGCCTGGAAAGTGTCCTGCTAGTCCGATAAGGAAGGCAAACCTGTCTAGCCTATCTAGCAAGGACAGGAAAAACCTTCAGAAAAGAAACAAATCTTCTATTTCAGCGTAACCATTTTAATTCTATTAGCACTGTGAGGACTATTTAAATTAATTATATCGAAGGTTAGGGTCAAAATTTAGAAGTGAAGATGTGGGATATGGGAGACGTCAAACGGTTACACCTCATGATGAGATTTGAATTGAATTTGTGAAATAAACAAACCGGAGATATATAAGCATTAATGTCATCAGGATATCCTACAATCAATATAATCCAAGCTTCATATGTATATAATATCATGTATAAATTTTTCAGAATATAAATTTACCTCAAAACTATTATAATGCTGCCAAAAAGTTTTAATTTGATTTAATATACTTTTTTGCTATAATTTCTTATAACTTCCACGTGTAGAGCTCTATTCCACATGCTGAAAAATCTTTTGCATGTGGAAGCAATCCAATAAGCAGACTTCACATGTTAAAAATTTTTCATGTGTGGAGCAGAATCCCACACGTGGAACGCTATAAGAAATTATAGCAATAAATTATATTATATCATTAAAAATTGCGATAAACTGAAGAAAAGCTACATTTATTACCATTCCTAATTTTAAACAGCTGTTCTTATATCATCAAGCTCAACTTCGCCTTCTTTTTCCTGCTTTTTTTTCCTTTTCTGTAATTCATCATAATATCCAATACAAGTCATAGAGCAGCAGCATAAGCAAACTCCTCCTAATATAAAATATCACTCAACGCCTATCACAATTTCATATGCTAATAAATACATTACTTCGAAAAACCCTAAATAAATCATCGCCATAAGACCTACATATTCACCAAGAGATATAGAAATATATAATGATTTCAAAAATTCACAATAAGTTCATGGGCATGACTCAGGGTAACAAAATGGTAAAAACCGTCTTAAAATTTTTGAATTTTCGAATCCAATCATTATTAAAGTCATTATTATTGAGCCAGTAGAATTAACCAAGTAGGAAAAGGCAATTGATGGTTTTAGTTCTAAATATGCAGAGTATATGATTGATAAATTATACCCAATATAGCTACCAACTATAATGCCACAGATAAGGTAAAATTTGTTGTTATTATAGGAAATATAGCTGCAGAGTCCTTGAGAATATGTGCCATGGTTAGCAAGGATATTGAATTTTGTGTCTATTCTTCTCAGAAATATGCCTAGACTTCAAAATAAGAAAAGACCGACTAGAGATCCATAGAGAATTCAATTCAATATGCAAAATTTGAGCTTCAGTACTCAGTTGTAAGCTAGGATCAAAAAGCTGAGAAAAATAATTATGGATGTTGCCTTTTCCTCCATTTAAATTATTTATCTCATTATTCATAATCAATAAAAGCTAGCTTATTAATGTTGGATTTATTTTATGATTTTATATTTCATTATGTCAGCAAATTATTTTATTCTTGAAGTAGCAAATTCGAAATTTAAGAAACTCAGCTAGATATAAAATATTCAATATTAAAAACAAAAAAGAATTTAAAGATACATATAATTATCCTAAAGAGTTTTCACTCCTCATAGCGGAACTATTTACCTAATTAACTTAAACTTTGAAGCTAAAATCAACCCAAAATACAATTTCTACTATCTACCAACTCTATATATTGACTAATAATTTAAAACATTATTTATTCTTCAGCTATTTCACCGTTCTTCTTCTCAATTTTTTTAAGTGTCTTAAAATAGCTAGCAAGCGCTTTATCATACTGTTTGTTCATCACAGTCTTTTCGAACTTAATCATTTTTTTGCACATTTCGCAGCACGCATACATTTTAGTCTGCCAAGGAGCTCTTCTCACATTTGAATAATACGAAACAGGCTTCACCTCAATCAATATAAAATCGCTTGCCTTCCCTTTATTATTGCAGTATTTATGGTTTCCGCATTTTACGTTTTTAAACTTACAGGTCTCCTCATGATTTTTTATGTCCCCAAGTGTAGAAATCACGTCACACCCTCTTTTTGAATTTTTGCAGTAAATTTTCATCTCATTTATCATTGTACAAAGCACCCTGCTGAGCTTCCGAAAGTCAATTTTATTGCTGCACTTCGGACACTGTACCGAATCATTTGAGATATCTGAACAAGGAAAAGCTCCTCTTTTCTCTTTTACGCAAAAATTACAAAAAAGAGTGCCGCAGTTGATGCATTCTGAAGGCTCCCTTACAACTTTTTCGCAGAAGCCACACAAGAAGTCTTCAGGGACTTGTGACTCAAATCTTGACGGGTCATAGCCATGAGTCTCAGATGGCTTAGGCCTTTTGCAAGGGAGGTTCATGAATTCAATGCTGGGGAGGAAGACTGAGATTAGAGGACTTGAAATTGGGGATGGTAAAAAGTAGTCTGAAAGGTGATCATCAGGAGAATCTCTTATTTCCATTTTAAGTTTTATTATTCTAATATGGGATGCAATATGACTTGTGTCCAGCCTGAACATTTAAGTGGGCCTGTAGACCTTGTTTATGAAGACCAAAGACTGGCGCTTGACAGGAGACCAAGAGATTACAATGAGCTTTTTAAAGTTATAATGAATTTTATTTCTGAAGTAAAAACACCTCAAGATGTCATTTTGGAATATAGCGGACCTGAAGGAATAAACTCAATTATCCATGATTTGTCACTACAAGAAGCATATATACTGTCTGGTAAACAGAAATTGGTGATTGGAATAAAGTTATCGTTAGGCTGCCAAAGCAGGGTGAGCTCGCCTTTTCCATCACCTATGTATTCGTATTCAACGACGATGAAAAAGTCTTACTATTAGAAAGTATTTAATTTTTAATTATGCTAATATAAACTTCAAAGCAAGAATTAAAGCTATAGAAATTTATTGGTTAAACCGGTAATTTTTATTAAAGATATGCTTTAATTTTATATAAATAACTTATTGTAGCAATAATTTAAAAGATGCATAAGTATTTGGAGAATTAATTGAGGTTTAAAAATGCAATAAGAGGTTTTAACATTCTGCTATCTTGTATATTTGAAAATGGGTGCAGGTCCAATGATCGTGCAATTTTAATAGTGTGCATTTAATCGAAAATTTTTAATAATATACCATTTGGCCAAATTTAGCTTTTTTTCAGTCAAATGTCTATCAAAATGATTTAAAAAAATTTTCCTCTAGGAAATGCGCACTAGCAAAAATTTACAGTCGTTTGACATGGAGTCTTTGAAAATACAGAATGGTTAATCCAATCAAGCATGCATATAATGTTTTGACCACAATCATTTATATAAGCCACTCTAATTTAGAATTTTGTGATTCTTGAAAATAATGCACAATTTTTATAGTATGCAAGGCTGTACCCATACTTGTGCTGAAGCATTCATATAAGACTAATAAAAAATAGTTAGAATTTTTCGAAATTAATTAATTATTTAAATAAATTACTTACTCCCCCCCCCCCCTCCGTGAGCGAACAAAACCATTAGAAAAATCGCCATTTTTTGACCAAAAACCCACCCTCCGTGAGTGAACAAAAATTTTTTTAATAGAAAAAATTTTAATGGAAAAAAATTTTGATATATAAGTGATAATTAGTATAATGAAATCTAGAGCTAATTCTGTTTAATTTTAAACAAATTGCGTTTTAAAACATAAATTTTGCAAATTAAATTAATATTTGCTTCCCAATTTTTTGCAAATTAGGATTTTTTTTAAATTTCGAAAAAAATATTTTTTATAAAATTTATATATAAATTTTTTTTATAACCCCCCTCCGTGAGCGAACAAAATTTTTTTGTTCGCTCACGGAGGGGGGGGGGGAGAGTTATGACATTTTTGAAAAAATTTGAATTTTTTTTTCAGTTTAGGAATTTGTAGTTAGATTATTCCTAGTTTTTAGCTAGAGAGGTTAATGCAGCTTTACAACTAATGCCTTATAAAAAGTCTCTCGAGGAAGACTCGAACTTCCACCTCCTGAATTTCCCTTACAGGCGTGCACCATACACCACCGAGAGTATGACATTTTAAATTAAATTCAAAAAGTGTATAATACTTATATATATTTAACAAATTTAAATTCAATGGACCTTGTTTTCCAGCACAATCTGCAATTTCTCACTATTAAGCACCAAAATAATTTTATTTATTTTTGAAATTAAATTAGATTTAGTCTTACCCTAGCCATTTATTTTTTTTTTAATTTTGGCATAAGGCAAAAGATAATTAATGCTATATCCAAAAAATCACTGTCATTTTCTAGAGAATTAGGACATTATTCTAATCATAGCTGCTTTAAACTCGTCAAGATCCAAAACTCCATCTCCATTCTTATCAGCTTCTTTCAGAATATTTTGCCATTCATTTTCTCCAGCTCCCTGCCCTATAAATGCTTTGACTTCATCTGCCGTTAAAGTCCCACTGTTATCTTTATCAATTGCTTTAAATGCTGCTTCAAGCCTCTCTTGTGTTAATTCTTTTTGCCAGTTAAGGGTTGAGTTAATAAATTCTTGGTAACTTACGAATCCATTTGAATCTGTGTCACAGTTTTTGAAGACTTCTTCTATATGGATTCCAGCCAAATTAGGGAATTTTTCAAAGCCTCGTCTAAGCTCATCTTTGCTAACTCCCCCCCCCCCCTCCGTGAGCGAACAAAAAAAATTTTGTTCGCTCACGGAGGGGGGTTAATTTTTTTTTTTAAAAAAAATTTATATATAAATTTTATAAAAAATATTTTTTTCGAAATTTAAAAAAATCCTAATTTGCAAAAATTGGGAAGCAAATATTAATTTAATTTGCAAAATTTATGTTTTAAAACGCAATTTGTTTAAAATTAAACAGAATTAGCTCTAGATTTCATTATACTAATTATCACTTATATATCAAAATTTTTTTTCCATTAAAATTTTTTCTATTAAAAAAATTTTTTGTTCACTCACGGAGGGTGGGTTTTTGGTCAAAAAATGGCGATTTTTCTAATGGTTTTGTTCGCTCACGGAGGGGGGGGGGGAGTAAGTTTTCCATCATGATTTACATCTAAAGATTCAAAAGCTTTTTTAAGGTCTGCCAAGTCTTGGGATGGCAGTAAGTAGCTTGCTATAAATGCCATGGTAGCTTCTTGAAGCTTGTTTTTAGCCTATATAAAAAATACCTTGAATTCGACGAGCTTTCTGACTACTCGTGAGCTGATTTCGTTGTCGTCTATATTGCCATTAGCTCGCTCTTGGATCCAAGGATCATCAAATGCAGATTGTGCGTCAATTCTTTGCTCTGGGTCTAACACAAGCATTTTTCGTATTAAATCTTTGGCTTCTTCAGATATTTTACCCCATCTTGATCCTTTTAGCTTGATGCTGGCTTCTTTAATGCTGGCGAAGATTTCTTCTTTATTATTTCCTGCAAATGGTGGCTCCCCACTGAGCATAGTATAAAGCATTGCTCCACAGCTCCAGATATCGCATTTAGAGTCAAATTTCCCTTCAATGACTTCTGGTGCTGTATAGAAAGACACATCAATATTTTCAGTTATCGATGGTATTGATTTTATCCATTGATATATTCCAAATTCAGTAATTTTTAGTGGTGCTTCATCAGATTCATCTAAAAAGACCAAGTTTTCAGGGTGGAGGCCCCAATGAATAATGCCAGCCTCATGGGTCGAAATTAATGCTGACAAAATTTGGTACATAATTACAGCTGCTTGGTTTTCAGAGAACGGATTACAATCAGCGATCTTGCTAAAAAGGTCTTTTCCAGTGCAGTGTTCAGTGACGATATTGACAGTAAATTCGTCTTCAATTACTGCAAAAACTTTGACCATGTTCATATGATCAAGATCCTGTAGAGCCTTTAAAGCGTCGTTAAATTTGCTGATACTGTTATGGTCAATTACTGATTTGTTGATGATTCTTATTGCTTTTTCATAACCTTCTTGGTCAACAGCTCTTACAACGGTACTGAAGGAGCAAGACTCAATTCTCTCTTGGATAGAGTAAAACTCTGAGATATACCCAGACGTGGAGCACTCGAAGAGTTTGTCACTTTGAGGACGGTTAGTGTCTTGGATTTCAGGCTGAAGATTCATATCTACTTGAGGCGCTGGTGCTTGAATGCAACCCATATTATATATGGCTTAAATTTAAACTGACATTCAGCGTTAAATTAAATTTTGAATTTTTATTGGGAAATAATTTGGAAAAGCAAAAGAACTAACATATGTGAGAAGCTTAAAGGCATTATAGAAAAATTATAATGTTAATCTTTATTTTCTAGCTAAAAAATGTTAATAGATTTCTTTAGATAGTTATTATTTATTTTCATACCTTTAAGTGAAGATTCTAAGGAAAAATAAATTATTCTTGAATTATATTAAATTTATCTTCAGCAAATAAGTATAAATGCCAAAATATGAATAATTAAGTGAAATGGAGCTAAGCTCAGATATCATTGAAATTCATGACTCACCAGGCATTGGCAGCTTTTTAGACCTGAGAACTGTAAATTTAAAACAAATCCGAGGGCTAGGACCTCCAGATTTATTATATGTTGTATGAGAAATAAAGCAAACTGGAATTAGAAAATTTTTATCAAAACCAATTAATAGAGGATTATTTCACTTCGTATATGGCCTCAATATGAGCTCGACTACCAACATTGTGGATTATTTAAAAAGCTATATGTCTTCTAAGCTGAAAAATAAAGGAAAAGTTCTTGTTGCTTATTTCTGTGCTTTTGATTTGTTTTCGAAATTTGATCTGAGAGTAGAAATTAATCAGAATTTCGAATTAAAGTATTATTTAGTAAATTCTAATAATAACAGAATTCAAGCCGGAAACGTCCATTGACAAGGTGTTCACGTAAGTTCTGTTTTGCGCTATTTTTATGCAGAGCCAGTTATAGGCGCAAGATTACTAGACGGCCCATCTCAGCCTTTGCAGTTTCAATCGTTTATTGAATCTGCCATGACTTTTTGAGACAGGCTTGGTTTTGTGCTTGGAGATTTAAACGACAAAATTCGTTATGGTGAAAATTTATTATTCTCAATTAGCAGCAAATTTTTACTCCGTCGCAAAAGGTTCCAAACCCATGCAGCAATTTTCAAAAAACTGTCAGCAACTGACCCACTAATGCTGAATTACCTTGGAAAAGCTTATATAATGACTGGCAAATACCAAGAAGTTATAGACTCTACAACCTCTCAGTTATCAGTTTCTCCTTATTCTTTTTCTTTATATTATACCCAAGCATTGGCATATTATCATTTAAAAGACTATCCCCAAGCCAGAAGAATTTGCCAATATTTAATTGAATTGAATTTAGAAACTTTTTGTTTCTGAGAATTGCTAACTTGATGCTACTTAAAAGAAAAGAAATATGCTTCTGTGTTATTAACTTTAAACTGTTTTCCAGCTTATGAGTCTCTTAATGATGATACAAAGTATGATTTTAGAGAAGAAGACGTAATTATTCCGCCAAAAATCCCTATGAGCTGTGTGGGGAATATTTGAGTTAAACCGGAAATTCATGATTTTAGGCCATTTCAGGAGAGAGCCAAGTCGAAAAAAGACCAAGACACTTTAAAAAAATTACTGGCTTTACCGTCTAATAAATTAAGCCACTGTGGAAGAAGAATGTTTTCGATTATAGCAAGTATGGAAAAAGAAATGGAGTGAGAAAATTTGCAGAAATTGAAAAATAATTTGTTTATCCAAAACCAAGAAAAAAATGAGGATGAAGAGTCAAAGCTTAATATAAGCCAGGATTATGGTCTAAATGACAGTCAGAATCAGTCTATAGCAAAGAAACGTTTTTCTTTCTATGGCTCTGACTCCATTGCAATAGATTCACAAGGACAAGATATTGACGAATCAAATGAGCCAAGACCTGACGTTACACCCAGGGACTATTTTTTCTCAACACCAACAGATCATAGACTAAGCCACTTAATGCACCCTTCATTTAGATGTATAGCACGAAATTTAGACGATCTTTTTAAATGCCTTGTAAATGATTTAAAAGCCATTTACGACTGACAAAAACAAGCTACCGAGATTGATCTAAAGCAAGACCTCAATAAAAGTAAAATCTATTTAGACGTTAAAGTTCCTTTTGGAGGAGAAATTTGAGTCAGAAGAGGAGCTCTCGCAGAAAGACTTAAAAGGCCAAAACTGGCTGAAAAAGCTTATAGATATGCAGTTGACAGTGGATTTTCTATGTTTGCCTGGCACAGACTGATGAAAATTTATGTCCGCTCAGGAAATCCAAAAGCAGTTCTTGTATGTATGGTCGAAGTGCTGAAGCAACTGGGAGAGTCTGAATATGAAATTGATATGAGAAATTTGCCTCCGTGAATGGAAGTGGTTTTAGCTGAAATGTGCAGTGAATGCGGATTTAAGCAGCTGCACTCAATTGCTGTTGAGTTAAATGCAAGCACTTTCCCATGTTTAATGGCTTCTATTGATGCCCTGAGGCTGTGGAAAGCTGATGGCACAACCAATAGAGTTTAAAAATATTTTTAGCATCCTCTTTAGACACCTCTAGAATCCCTCCTATATCTTAAAATATAAATTAAAAATGAACCCGAACCCTCTAGCCTGCCCAAAATGCACCTTAAGATTTGACACAGAAAATCATTTGCCGTTAGTTTTGCCTTGTGGGGATTCTTTTTGTATGGCATGCATTGTTTCCAACCCTTTCCCTTTCTTTGAATGCAATCGTTGTGGGAAATCAACTGAGCTTTCACTAGCAAAGATCAAAGATATGCCAAAAAATAACGCAATAATTGAGCTGCTTCCTTACAGTTTTCAAGGCCTAAACAATTTTGCTTCACTAAGTATTTCTGAGCCCACAAATACACCTCCACGATCAAAATTTCAAAGCCCAATTTCAGAGCCATTTTTCCACTCTTTTACGCCTGGGCCTTCTTCTCGGGTCCTAAAATATGAGGAAACTCCAGGCAGCTCTGAAAACATCCACTACCTTTCTTGGCAAGGCTATAGATCTCCATACTCTACTGAGCATACACAAAAAATCAACCCATTCAGAACTCCAAGCACTACAGCTCCTTCTACTCCTATAAAAATGACAAGCCCAAATTCAATTAGTTTAAAATGCAAACGTCTCGGCTGTACAAATGACAGGTATTATATGGACGGGCAAGTATTTGAGTACTGCAGTATCAATTGCTATAACCAAGATAATTTCTAATTTCTAATTGCATATTAATAATATAAATTTAATATAAAATGATGTTAATTTATATGATATTTATTAAGAATAAGCTGCAGGGTTAATTTATAAGAAAATAAATCCTGCATTGATAGAAAATGGTTTATATGTATACTATGAAAACGATTTATTCATTTTGTCTTCTGCATATGACGACTGATCCATTGGCTCATCTAATAAATCATCAGGCAGTTCTGCGATCTTTACCTCTTCAATTGATTCTTCATTACCTTCATCTTCACATGAGCTATTCAGTCCTAATTGATAATGCTGGTATAATAAATTATTGTGTTCCTTATATTTTTCAATCCTTATTGGTCCCATTCCTGAAATCGCTAATAAATGCTGCGCGTCATTTATGCTTACTGGAATCCCTGTATTTATAGGTAATATAGGTAATCTGCCAGGGGTCATTGGGTATTTGAATACATCATATGAAGAATCTTCACTTGAGCAGAAACATGAAGGAATTAAATTTCATGGCCTTTTTGTGGTAAAGGTGAGCATCGTCCTGCCGCATTGAACAGACAATAAGTTGTTAGGCTCTAATAAAACTGGCCTTTTAATTTGAACTAAGGTCCCAAACTTGCTGTTTTGGTCTTCTAGATAAAATCCTCCGTTTTGGTACTTTATAGTTGCGTGGAGCCTTGATGCTGAAATGTCAGTTATCCTGAGATCTGATTCATGAGATCTGCCTATTTTAATTGAATTATTGTTGTATTCTTTATTTTCTAGCCTTCTTTTTATAATAACTATTATTTTCTATATAAAACCAATGCTAAAAGTTGCTCAAAATGGTATATAAACTTATAACATGAAGCCCTTTCCCCGAATTCTGGTCTTTTCTTAAAGATTCCAATATAATATACTGATTTGGCGGCTTTGGAATATCAATTAATTCCACAAGCTGCTGCCCCACAGCTAATTTATAAGGATAAGGTTTCATACACAGTTCGCAGCATAATTTTTTTCATGATAATGAAATGATACGGTCATTTGACTTGGTCACTAATTTAGACCTTAAGCAATGCTGTAAGCACTTAACGTGGATATATTTCATAGTCCCATCACAGTTACAAGGAGATATCAAAGGGTTAGACTGTGTATAAACTTCGCATAATTAAAAATGGCGTCTTCGTCTAGGCATGGCGTCCCAGCCATGCAGCCTCGACTCATATTTTAATTATATCCTCAAGGTTTTGCCATTTCAGAGATGGACAGCAATGCTAGGTAAGCAATTCTGGTTGTGTACAGAGCCTAGCCCAAGTCTACTTTCTGAGGTGGTTTTTATCTCGTTTGGAAGGAGGGCACGGAAGTTGGAAAGGGGAGATCAGCAAAGTTCTTAAGACCAATCGGGCACTCCCTAGCGCGAAACTGGGCGTTACGTCCCAGGCTACGTGTTTTTGCTTTTTGCCGACAGCAGCCCAGAAAATCCATTTTTTATGGATTTTCGGAAAGGCAGCCCATGCTCACTAGCAACTAGCTCATCCATGAGCCGTCGAAGCCGGCAAGGCTTACCCTAAACGCACCCTGGAGCAGCAAAGCAGGTCGGCCCAGCGGTCTGTGAGCATCATGCGGCGAAAGGTAAGCGATAGATCTGGTAACGGTCAACTCTGTAAGGGACGTTAAGCGCTATTAATCTAATGTTAATGCTAATGTGTATAACTTCGCTTAAACAAACCCTGCACGGGAGTTTATAAGTAATCCCTTGGGCTTCTTCGCTGGAATCTTCGTTATTTAGCCCTGCAAGGACGTCATTTAGGCTAAATTGAGATAATTTTTCATTACCTGTCCCTCCTGTGAGCTCTTTTACACGGTATTTTACCCTTCCAAGCCTAATGATGTCTCCTTCACAAAGCCTGTAGCCTTTGATTTTGTTGATCGGTTGTAGACTTTTTATGACAAGCCAAATTTTTTCGTATCCATTAGGACTTAGAGATTCTCCACCAATTGAATCTGATACTGTAATTATAAAAAGACCTAAATGATACTTACCATCGATTTTTTGGATTTTCGCAAGATATTTTGAATTTGGCCCAAGGTCTGAAGTGCCGTCTGAAATTAGGACATCTTCCCCTGACCGAAAAATATAGCAGTCGTGGCTTGTTTTGAGTGTGTCTTTGGTAATGGCGTTGTCTTCGTAATTAAATAAGGAGTAAGAATCACGTAACCAAGTATGTGATTTGATTATTAGTCTATGTGGAAATTACGTTGATCCCTGTTTTGACATTTATTAAAAAGAAACAGAAAAAACTGCTTTTCACAATGATAATAATTTTTATTTAATTGATTATTTTTATAGGAGTAAATATAAAAATCATAGGCCTTAAGCTTTTCTTATAGAAAATAAGTCATTATCATTTAAAAATGCATAAGCTATTCAATTAGGTCTATATAAATAGAAGCAAAATCTATAGCCTTATTTCCTCTGCTTAGACAGATAAAAAGCTCAACTTAAACATAGATTATTACTATCCAAAAATGGAATAAGGAGAAGAAAATTCTATTATCAAAATTTTATTTTAATAATGAATATCTTCGAAAGGGTCTTCAATCACGCCAAATGCTATTCCTGCAACAAAAAATTCTCCCTCACAAGTAAAGTCAGAAAATGTGAGCAGTGTGGTAAAATCTATCTAGGCCATCGTTTCTGCCGAAACTGCAGCTTAAAAGTGAAAACAGAAGGCTCCAAAAAATTATATGCCTATTACCTAAGGCAAAATATTTTTTTTCTTTCAAATAAATCTTCATTAAAAAATTTTTTTTTATTGAAAATAGAATAAAAGATACTGTCTTCAATGCCATTCCCATATGTCTCCTACAAAAATAACAGATGTCAAGATAGAGCAATCTCCACAGGCTGAAGAAAAAAGAGCACAATCTGTTGAGCCACAAGATCGTAAAGGAAATAGAAGGATGACAAAGCTGGCTGATCAAGAAGCCATGTCTAGGTCTGTATTGGATATTGAAACCCCTAAAAATTATAGAAGGGTCCCTCGGCAAACTACTGAGGTAAAATACATTGCGAGAAATGCAGGATTTTCTAGCAAAGAATTAGAAAATAAAGATAAAGTCAAAGAAGCTGTGACTGTAGCAATTACAGGGCTTAAGCCGCTGCCAAGTAAAGGGAAAATCGATGAGTCTTTAAGGAAAACTATAGTGGTGCTAGATAATGACCCACAAATATATTATGCAATTATTCGACAAGTTAGTAGTGCTGCGACAGCCACAGTATATGCAGCCAGAAGCTTTTCAACTGGCAAAAATACAATTTTAAAGAAAATCAGGCCAGAAAACCTAGCTCAATTGACACAAATTCAGGATTTTTAAATAAATTTTTGAAATAATTTATTAAAAAAATGATTTAAATATTCAAAAATAATTACTCCCCCACACAAATTCAAGACGAAATTGTGCTAAACCAGCATTCTTCTCACAAAAACATGCTAGAGTACTATGACTCCTTTTATCATGACAACCAAATCTGGATTGCTCACGAAATGCTTGACTTTACCATTGCTGAGCTTGCTAGCGACAGAGCTGGCTTTATCCCAGAAAAGCATATGGCCTACATAATAAAAGAATTGTTAATTGGTCTCTCATTTTTACACAAAGAAGGAAGAATTCATCGAGACGTAAAAAGCAGCAATATAATGATCAGTAGGAATGGAGACGTAAAACTAGGCGACTTTGGCTTTGCCGCACAATTAGTGCAAGAAGTGACAAGAAAAGGAAACATTACAGGCAACCCTTCATGGATGGCGCCTGAGCTTATCACAGGTGGAAACTATGATGAAAAAGTTGATATTTGGGCTTTTGGGATCCTTCTTATAGAGCTCGCAGAAGGCCGCCCTCCATATTCAACTGAAAACCCTATGAAAATTCTTTACAATATCGTCTCAAACCCTCCACCTACCTTACAAAACAAGCTGAGATGGAGTTTAGAATTCCGAGCCTTTGTAAGCTTATGCTTAACCAAAGAGCCTAGCCAGCGGCCTTCTGCAGACCAGCTTATCACTCACTCTTTTATTGAGCAATATCTGGAGCAAACTGCCAAAGAACAATTTGCTGACTACATCGCTGACTTTAGGCTATAAAGCCCAATTAATTTATTAATCACTAGACATTTTTATCATATAAATATGCTTTCTTCTGCATCTTTTCGCACCATCATTCACCGATGGGTTCCTCTGCGAAGTCCCTTTGACAAAACCAATTACATTGAAAATTTCATCCCCAAGGACAAGCAGCTATGGAAAAGGCAAGAAAAATGGGATGATCCTAACTACAACTGGCCTCCAAAAATGCCGAAATATACAAAACTTGAAGGAAAAGGCCTAGTCCAGGCGCTGGAAAACGAGTATTTACAGGAGATTAAAAAAACAAAAAAATACGACGAAATCAGGACAGGGGATTTAATTGAGGTACAAAATTATTATTCGCTATCAGGGAAGCAGCATTCGTCATTTGTAGGGGTCTGCACATCGAGAAGAAGAAGAAACTCTTTGTCAAATTCATTAAATGTTATTGGGATTGCCTCACATACGCAGCTCGAGCAGTTTATACCTTTGTATTCACCTCTAGTCAAAGATGTCCGTATGGTTGAGCGTGGATCTGGGAATTATAGAGCCAGACTATTCTCTATATATATAAAAATTCATCAGTAGTTCTCCCTATTTTTTATCAATATATATAATTTCATATATAAAAGATATAAATTATTTCAGAGATTTCGAGCTCACAAAATACACGGCTTTAATCAGAGGGTCTGAAAAGAACAAAAAGCCTACACATATTGCGAAACAAGAAGAAAAAGAAATGAGGTATAAACTTTTGACAGGAAAATTCTTTGATGATGATGGAGTAAATATCAAGCAAAAATTGGAAGAAATGGAGTTTAAACAAAAAGAGAGGCAAAAGCAAGAAGAAGAAAGAAGATTGTACTTGGAAGAACAGAAAAGAAGAGAAATTGAGATGCGTAGAGCAGGAGGAGGTGATGGAGGAGGAAAAGAAAAAGGAAAAGGGAAGGATGCTTCCAAGAAAAAATAAAATAAAAGTAGGATCTTTAATTTTTATAGGCTGGGCTTGAGGGGAGGAGATTGATTATGATATTTCTATATGAGATTTGGGAAAATTAATTTCTTATTATATAGATTTATTATCTAGCGATAGAATGATAATACAGAGTTAAAATAGTTTAGGCTTCAATTGCGAAAATATTTTTATCATAAAAAATGTCTCTTGTTGAGAAATTTATTTTATATATATCAGCCGTTGCGGATGTAAGAAATATATAATAAAGTAATTTATTGGCTTCTTCGCAATTTTACAAAGCGATTAGGATTATATAAGCTATATTGGTTAGCCTAAATATAAAACTATTAAATTTATCAAAACTTACGGCTAAATATGTTAAATACAGCTCTAAACAATTTAAAAATAATTTTCTTATGCTTTTACTATAAATCAAGTATTTTCCATTTACCTATTATGGTGACTCAATAAATCCTTTTTGGAGTTTTTATATTTTCATGTCTGTTTACTTATCAGTCCATATAAAAATAAATACTTCAATAAGCTGTTTTTGAATAAGAATCATCTATATTAAGTTGATTGGTTACTCTCTCATTTTAAGTAGAAAAAAAACATTTTCCAATTTAGAGAGACTAATTTACCCAAAAATAGAAATTTAATTATTTTATTCCAGGGAAGTTAACTCTTTTATTTAAATCTCTTCATTAAAGCTAATTAATAATTTCTAATTAGAATCCTGATTTTTTATTTTTTTTAAATTAGGTAAGATATTATCTTTTATTTAGGTCTTTCTCTATTCATGACTTCCCTGTATTCTTGAGTGGCAGCACAGCACCCACAGAAACATGAAATGAGGCAATCCATTATAAAACTCCCTTCTATGTGGTATTTCTGTCTGATTTGTCCACGGTTAACAGCTGATCCAATGCATCCTAAGCAGCATGACCACAGAAATGGACAGACCATCCCTGAACTTGTTGCTTTATCAACTGAATAGGCTTGAATACAAATTCCTCCGCAAGGGACACAAAATACAATAAGGCAACTGAACATATCTTGCAAACAGCCGCAAAGTGGTTCGTCAAAATCTGCCATATTAATATTACTACAATGATATCATTTAATCAATTATTCCTCTATTTATTAGTTGCAAATCATTTTTTTATATATAAATTAGTGAATATTTTTAACTCCCCATCCTTGGTCGAGCAGCTTTTTTCGTATATAAAATATATTTTTATACGCTAATGATAAGACATAAAGTACACAACTTATTGAAATATGCTAAAAATCCTGAAAGTTGCTTAAGAGTGATTTTTTGTAATACTTATAAGATTTATTATTATTATTATTATCAAAATATGTAGTTTATTTGTGGTGAGACAGGAAAGTAATAATATGAAAATTGCTCAATCAAGAATAAGTGTAATTTTTTCAATTTTCAAGAAATTTTTTTATTAAGAATGGAGGAGTAATGCATTATAAGCAGGTTTTAATTTAGTAAGAATAAATGCCAGAATTGAAAAGGCGTCAATCTATTATGTTCGCCAATTACTACTCTTAATAAATTATTTATTATTTGGTGAAGCTAAAAATTTAACTGATTTCAGAGTTAAAATAAAAATGTTTATAATGATGGCTTATGTTCTTTATTCAATTTTAAAAAGAATGAAATTTGATTTTTAAAAAATAGTGAGCATTTGTTTAACTCATTTATAAAACTTAAACATTTCAAGTTGTATTGGATCAATATATTTTTTCAATACTCATCTGCTTATAAACTTTCTTTTTCATTAATTTCAGTTTGGATTTTACTGCTTCAGAGCTGCTATAAATGATATTCCCTCAGTATCAAGCTTATTTGCCCACTCCCCGAGTTAGTTCGTCAGCTTGATATGGAAAGCCAATCTGGGGAGTTACACTGCATTATCTCATCTAAAAGGGTTCCTGGACTATATTTATCTTTACCATAATTATTAATAAAATTATTTAAATCTCCACATACTTATCAAATATATCATTTGGAATAGAATCTATGCACACTCGCACTTAGTTTCCATCAATCTTTATCACTTTTCGCACCGAATCCAATCCATTTCCCTAAACTAAGCAAGCAATTGCATTGAATCAGTTAAATATACGATAGCCTATACATTAGACAGCAAAAAAAGCATTTTTATTTATTATAAAAAATACTCAAAATAATTAATAAAATTTGTATTAGCAATTGCATTTTTATTTGCCTTTAATTGAAATCCACATGCTTACTTTAATATAAGTAAATCTTTAGCTTCATTAATTTTCATAGCCACATAGGTAGAGCCTCCATAATCAGGGTGATTTAATAGCATAAGACGCTTGTGAGCTTGAATAATAACTTCTTCAGAACTCCCTTCTCTTACTCCTAAAATCAAGGCTGCTTCTCTACGTGTCATTGGTGAGTTGAATGCTCCCATGTACATCTGGATTTTGGAAGAGTCAAAAGGAGTTCCAGCCGCTTTGTTCATTTTATATTGTCTGACACCTTTTATAAGGACCTTGCCAGCTGCTGCAGTAAAAACAAGAGCCATTCCAACTAGCACTGCATATTTTGACATTGTGAATAATAAAGCTTTTGTGATTAAAAAATTATAAAAATGTGAAAAACCTTTAAAGGCTAATAGAAATTATTATTTTTAAAAAGTAGCAGTTCAAATAGTGCGCGAGCAACTGGCAATCTATAAAATTAATAATCTATATTCATTTAAAAATATATATGTAAGATAATAGAATATTAATGTAATATTGCTATTGAGGTATTTTCAAAAAATTAATATAATTATGCTTATTATCTTTTTAAAGGGTCAATCTTCTTCTTTATCACTATTCCTTCAAAACATATTCAAGGGTTCAAGTATCAAAAATTGCACGACTTTTACAATTCCGCGACTATACAATTATTCAATATCACTTTTTCTATTATCATTTTTGCTAGCAGATTCTTTAACCTTCTGCAAGCACTCATGTCTTCATCCATTCCAAATTCTAACATTTATTTCGTTATCATTGTCTAATTATTCATTGACCATATGCCGTTTTTCTCTATTGTCCTAACTTTTTCTGGTTAAACATTCGCATTTTTATGCTTCGATGCAAATCAATTCGCATAATTTTATTCAATTACTGCCTCATTAAGATAAGCTTTATCTTTATCTTTAACATTCCCATGGTTAGTTGCTTTCCACAAATTATCTCACTTAGAACCTTGTAAACTTTGACCTTATTTTCTCTTCAAATTCCTCAAACTTTTCATTTTCTTCCTAGCCATTGTGATTCTTAAAGTCTTAGTAATATTCATAATCCTCATAATCTTGGTAATTTTCATCGCTATCATAATACTCGCAATCATCATAATCTCCATAATCCCTATATATCTCAAAATCTTTGTAGCTCTTGGTCTGCTGAGCTACCATTTCTGCAGCTAATATTTTTCTTGCTGCAGTGGAGCTATAAAAGAATTTTTATTTTAATATTTTCTTCTCTTTTTTACAGGGCCAATTACAGAGGCCTTGCTGTAAGTTGAACTTTATTTTTGGTAGTAAACTCGGTCATGAATTGAACTCTTCATCATAAAAACACAAATTAAAATCTAAAATCATTTTAAAAAAATTCCCAAAATATAGCATCTTTGCTTGATTGCATATAATGCTTGTAGTTATTCTTTGTGCCAATAATAATTAAGAAATTTTTATTTATAAATTTTATATGTCTTATATCTTCATATTAAGGGAAATAATGATCCACTAATTCTTCATTTGAAAACTTTCTAAAATTAAATTATCTTAAGATTGACTCTGATAAAAATGCCATCACTTTATATTATCTATTTCCAGCAAAAAATAAGGGCATATATACATTTTGAATTTAAATGCAAAATATTAAGATTTCAATAATATTTTTAAATTTTTTGGATAGAAATGAAATAATCCACTATGTATCTTAATTATTAAATTCAAATTTAATTTCCTGGATTTTTAGCTTTTATGATTAAATGATAAAAGCCATTTTCTGATAGGTATATGATAAAAGGGACTTCGTAACTATAAACTTATAACTCGATTATAAAGATTTTTTATGTAAAATGCAAAATTTATTTAACTTATTTTAACTGGTTAATATTTTCAAAATTAATATCTTTTAAGAGAGATGCTTGTTGACTAATAATTTAAATTATGAGCTTTTTTTCAAGTATTTTAATAACTAGCCTTTTCCAGTTGGTCAGAATTTTTTAATTTTTTTAAGTTAACTACTGCAAAATTTCAAATTTTATCATTGAAAATACAAAAATTATATATTATTATTTCCTCATTATTCTCAATTATAAAAATCTCTTCGTTCCTAGGTCTAAAATACCTATTAAATTTTTACTTGTAACCTTTAATTAAAAAAATATTCACATTGAGCCTGAAAATAATGGCTATGAGTTTTAGGAAATGAAGTCCGAGCTTAATAATTAGTAAATAATAAAATGTTATCAATGTTTGCTTCAGTAGATCAACAAGAAGAGCCCAGCTTTTGAAATAGCTTAGAAAAGCCAAGCAACCCTACTAAATCAAGTGTTCATATTAAAGGTACTTTAATTGAACTTACATCAACAGAGAAACTTAAAGAGAGATTTTTCTGTCTGTCTCAATTTTCATTACTCAGGTCAAAAAATGAGAGCTCGCCCTTCAAAAAGTCTTCATCTTTGAAATGGAAAATTATTGAGCCTTTCGTAGAAGAGGGTAATAGCGAGCAAAAATATGGTTTTCGAATCAGTCAAGGAGACATCTGCAGACACTTTTACACAAAGTCTTCAGAAGAACTTGACCAGTGGCTTATTCATTTATCCAAAATTGGTATAATGACTGACATTAAAAATGACTATACTTTTAAAAAAGTTCTGGGGACTGGAAGTTTCGCACATGTGTATTTAGCTGTTGACGTCGAGAATAGCCAAGAATATGCCATAAAATCAATTCAAAAGGCTTTGATTCAATCCAAAAGCAATTTTATGGCCTTGGTGAACGAAATAGATATATTAAGAAATCTCAATCATCCGGCTATTACCAAGCTGCACAAAGTTTATGAAAGCCCACATCATATTCATTTGGTTCTTGATTATGCACCAGGCGGTGACTTGCTCCACAGGATTTTAAATAAAGGTCCTTTTTCGGAAGAAAAGGCAGCTAAATTAATAAAAAACATTTTAAAAGTTTTGGAGTACTTGGATTCCAAAAACATAGCACATAGAGATATCAAGCTAGAAAACATTCTAATGATGTCAGATGACAACGACAATAAAATCAAGATAACTGATTTTGGGCTTGCAAGCCTCACAAATATTGAACTAACCCAAAATTGTGGGTCGCCTGGATATGTAGCCCCAGAAATCTTAAAAAAGAAGCCTTATGGCTCAAAAGTTGACGTTTTTAGTGTTGGAGTTGTTTTATATATAATTTTGTCAGGCCGAGCTCCTTTTGCTGGGAAAAATCCTAGGGAAACTTTAATTAAAAACCGAGACTGCACAATATTATTTTACGATGAATATTGGAAAAATATATCAAGACAAGCAATTAATGCAGTATTATATTTAACAAGATCTCAACCAAAAATTAGGCCAACTGCAAAAGAAGCTCTTGAGCATGAGTGGTTTTTAAAACATTGTGAAGATGTAAAAATCTCTCTTCGTAAAACTTCATCTGCAGCGAATATTTTTAATGCTGCCTCTGCTTCACCGAAGCCTACACAAGTGGTTCTCCAAGAAATGTCAAGGCAAAGACGATCCAGCTGCTTAGCTAATGGTGGAAGAGGTGAAAGCCAAGTTGATTTTACAACAAGGCGTATGAGCTGCTTTCTCAATAATACAAAAGGCGATAACCCAACTGAATTTTCAACAAGAAATATCCCAGCACACAATCATATATATATAAAAAATGCAGTAGAAATCCCGACGGATGAGAAAAAAGATACCAAAAAAATTTAATTATACTTAATTATGCTTTATAGTAAAATGTCATTCATAAAAGCTTTTATAGCTTGAATAAATAATCTCTATGCATAAATCTAATAATTTTATTGTTTCTATATGGATTCATAAATTTAATAACTTTGTTTTCTATATGAATTCTAATCAAATAATAATAAAAAAATATATCAAGGGCTAAACTTAATTAGAATGGCAATAATAGAATTAAAAAATATCAAATATAATGGGGTATAAAATTAAATTTAATTGTGCAATATGAATTGAATTTTTTAAGCGGAACTAAATTTTTTTAGGAAAAATATGAGATCATAGATATTCTTTTTGAAAGAAAGACTAATTTAAATAATTTAATGACTGATTTAAATAAATAATTAATCTGACCAATAGCTTTTAGATAAAAAATTTATGTAAAAATGGTCAGTATAAGTTGTGATTTTATAATTAAGTTTTTAAAATCATTATTCTATCTAAAAGATATTCAAAGACTCTCAGAAAGAAAACAAAATGAAGAAGTTATAGTTTTTTATTCTATTTCTTATTATTAATCAAAATAAAAAATTTCGAAGTTAATTGCTTTATATCTGAAGAATAGCTTTTTTTTATTCGAATAAAACAATATTTATTATAATATTTTAATGTCTGTGTTTGCAAGTATTGATGAATTAGCTCAAAACTCGTCAAGTTTCTGGCTACCTTATAACCAAGAAAACACCACTGTGCTCCTTCAAGGGTTCTTACAAGAATCAAACAATGCAGGGGTAACAGAAGAAAACTCATACATACTGTCAGCGAAGTTTTTAATTCGGCTGAATAAACTTTCAAAAACTCCTGAAGTTATGAGTAATGTTGAATGGAAGCTTATTGAGCCATTCATAGAAGAAAATGAGCTATCTACCCGCTATGGATTTACCTTAGGCCATAAAGAAAAATCCAAAGACTTTTATGTTAATAGTGAAAATGAGTTACAAATTTGGCTGGAAAGCTTGTCATCAGTCGGAATTATGACTGGAATAAAAGATAGCTTTACATTTGGAAAAATCATTGGGAATGGAGCTTTTTCAAATGTTTATGCCGCGACTTGTATTAAGACTGGAAAAGAGTATGCAATTAAAGTTATTCCCAAACAAAAAATTACAAAAAGTCTGGATTCGCTAGTAAGAGAAATTAGGATTATGAGAAAAATTAAGCACCCTAATATTGTTAATTTATACAAAGTTTATGAGAGTTTTTCAAATGTCTATTTGGTGCTTGATTATGTAAAAGGAGGAGACCTTTTTAATAGGATTATCGCAAAAAAAGCCTTACCGGAAAAAACTGTGAAAAAATTCAGCAAAAAAATGCTTGGGGTCCTTGACTATTTGAAAAGTAAAGAAATCCTCCATAGAGATATCAAACTGGAAAATATCCTGCTAAAATCCCATGACAATGACTATGATTTTAAACTTGCTGACTTTGGCCTTGGGGCAGAATTCAGCGAGAAATCTACAATGAGATGTGGATCTCCTGGATATATTGCTCCAGAGGTGTTAAGAAAACAGCCATATGGGATTGAAATTGATACTTTTAGCGTAGGGATCATTATATATATACTCCTTTCAGGAAAAATGCCATTTCATGGGTCCACTCCTCAAAAAGTGTTAGAGAAGAACAGAAGCTGCAATATTTGTTTCCATGATGAAAATTTACGAGATGTTTCTAAGCAAGGAATAGACTTGGTCAAAAAACTCACTTGCACTTTGCCAGATCTCAGGATTACCCCAGAAAATGCTCTCATGCATAAATGGTTTACAAGTGCAGATAATCGGTCGAAAAGTGTATATATAATAAAGAAACCAGAATTTAAGGGACTAAAATCAAAATCAGGTGAAATCTCAAAGAAGGCAAGTAAAGAATACTCAGACCTTAATGAGCAGAATTTGAAGAATTTAAGATGGAAACTTATGAAGCTAAATAGCAATCTATAAATTATGTAAAATTTTGCATTTTCTTATAATTGCAAAAATTTATAAATTTATCATAAAATCATAAATTTTCCGATTTGCAAAGCTTTAACAGTTATTCTCTATTTCTTTATTTTCGATTTTCCATGTAATCGTTTTTATTATATTGCCTAATTTTACAGTTATTAAAGATCAGTTGTCTGAAAGGCTTTGAATTTGACTTTTCCTTATGCGTACCCCGATAAGTTATTTTCTTCTAAGAGTCGTTCTCATTTAGTAATATCTCTTAGCATAAAAAGTGAAGCCTATCATTTTTGATGTTAATTTTATATTGCTATGCTAACCATGACAATATCAATTTTAAAATTATTACTTGTAAGCTTTTTGGGAAAATAAAAGTTATTTGTTGATTATCTTTCATAACTCAAAGCCAAAAGCCGCACATATTTCGGAATTTATATGGGTTGACTCGTTTTTGTTGACTCAAAAAAAATTACTTATTCCTTATAAAGTGAGATTAATAGCTTGCCATAGTCTTGTAATAAAATTTTGAATCAACCTTTATACCGATTTGAAATAAAAATCATTATTTTAACAAGTATCCAGAAGCTTTATTATTCCACTGAGATTGCTTCATAAGTAATTCTTTTTATTTTTAAGATCTTAAGCGATCAAATAAGCAAACACAGCCTTCTAGTTATTATTTATGATAATTTTGCGCTTCATATATTTGATTTAATTCCTTGTGGATATTTTGTTGAACTAATACTACGCTAAAAAAAAACCAAAGTCAGCGATTAATTAGAATCAATAATTTTAAAGACTAATCAAAGAATAAACTAGCTTAAGACTTTTCCCTCTGCAGCTGTAGAAATTTCTATTGAGTTGCGCATTATCCTGCTATTTTTTTATGCATTCTGTTGTAGTAAAAATGTCCAAATGCGCTTTAGATGAGTGCGCAAATGAAGCGAAATTTATTTGTAGCTCAGAATCCAATGTTTTAGTATGCCATGACCACGTTTGTCGCCATTTGAATTGTCCACCTCTTTCGCTGATTAATCCAGACTCTAGATATCTGGAAATGAGTACTATAGAAGAGACTCCAAAAATCAGTTTTCCCCAACAAAGCCCAGCCTCAAAAACAAATCTTGTAGGATTTTTATGTAATTACATACCAAATGATGATAAAATTGGCCAGGAAACTTACGACGCAGGCTTGGATTATCAAATAAACATTGATAAAGAAAAGTTTGTAAAAGCATATAAAAGCTGCCATGGCAAAAGTTTAATATTGCTCGTTGTTGTCTTAATAACTGCATTAGCTGTGCCTGTAGCCTTAAATATAAAAGAAGGACATGCAAAGTATTCTAAAAATATTTACTACAGAGGTGAATTCAAGAATGGTATCAAAGATGGGCAAGGAGTCCTTGTTTTTGATAATGGGGATACTTTTGAAGGAATTTTTATAAATGACAAAGCAACTGGGCAATTTTCTTGTAATTACGCTGATGGGAGAGTATATAAAGGAGACCTTAAAAATGGGCTGCAGCATGGGAAAGGAGTATTAGTTTTTAAAAATGGCAGTAAATATGATGGAAGCTTTGAAAAAGGACTGAGAAAAGGGTTTGGAATATTTTCGAATGAAAATGATAAAAGCATATATAAAGGCTCGTGACTAGACGATAAGCCAAACGGCTATGGAAATTTGACCTATACAAATAAAAGCAGCTATGAAGGAAAGTTTGTAAATGGGTTGAAAGATGGCTTTGGAGTTTTTATTCACCTAGAAGAGGGGTATAAATATGAAGGCGAATGGGGAAATGATAAGAAAGATGGCTTTGGGAGATTTACATTTAAAAATCAAGATGCATTTGAAGGATTTTTCATAAATGATGAAAGATCTCAAAATGGAACAATTTTATATAAAAGCGGAGAAAAATATGAAGGCGAGTGGGATGGGAAACGGAATGGTAAAGGAATTCTTACCTTGGAAAATGGCGATTCTTTTACAGGAGAATTTTATGATGACATAATGCATGGGAGAGGAAAATTTAATACCTCTAATGGAGATTTATATGAAGGTATATGAAATTATGGTAAACTTTACAACAAAGGCAAATATTTATTAGCAGATAATGAAACCTATATAGGCGATTTCAAAGACAGCCAAAAACATGGAAAAGGGATCTGCTATTTTTCTAATGGAGATATTTATGACGGAGAATGGAAAAATGATAAAATTTACTTCAGCGGAAAAATGAATTATTCATCAGGAGATTACTATGAAGGCGATTTTAAAGACGGTCTGAAGCATGGAAATGGGGAGTTTAATAAGTCAAATGGCGATAAATATATAGGAGAATGGAAAAATGACAAATTTGAAGGAAAAGGGAAAATAGTAAAAGCTAATGGTGAAATTTTAGAAGGTGATTTTAAAGATGAGCTGCTTGATGGATTTGGAAGCTTTTTTGATACCCAAGGTGAGAAATTTGAAGGATATTGGGAAAAAGGCAAAAAGAAAGGCACCGGAAAAATTTTTTACTCAAACGGAACCTCAGTTCTTGCAGAATTTGTGGATGATTTTATAAATCTTGCCTCAATCTGTAAAGAAACTAATGCTAATTTGTGTAAACCTTATTGGAAAGGGAACCTCACATATGATAGTGGAGATTTCTATGTAGGCGAGTTTAAATTTGGCTTAAAAGACGGATTTGGAAAATTATTATTTTCTAATGGAGATATTTATGAAGGAGAATGGAAAGGAAGCAAAATGCATAATAAAGGAAACTTAACCTTGGCAAACAATGACAATTATTTTGGAGAGTTTAAAGATGGATTTAAAGACGGATTTGGAATCTATCTATATTCTAATGGAAATACTTATAAAGGCTACTGAAAGTCAGATAAAAGAAATGGTAAAGGATTTTCCAATGAAAATGGAACAATTTATGAAGGAGATTTTTTTGATGATGCTAAGCATGGATATGGATTTATTTCTTATGAAAATAATGAAAGTTATAAGGGAGAATGGAAAAATAATACCATTCATGGGCAGGGGAATTATAAATATTCCAATGGAGATGAATTTACTGGGTGGTTTGTAAATAGCACGAAAAATGGGTATGGAGTCATGAATTATCATGATAATAGACTATATGAGGGATATTGGGCAAATGATAAAAAGAATGGAAAAGGGAGGTTTATTACTGGAGATAGCTGCTGGTACCAGTTTACTGGAATTAAAACTTTATATAAAGACTGCATCGTTTATGAAGGTGGATTTCTTGATGATAAATATCATGACAATGGAGTGTTCACCTATGCAGACGGCACTTTGATTTTGGTAGCATATGATAATGGTGCTCTGAAAGGCTGGAAATGGTATGAGCCAAATTTGGTTAGCCAAGGATAATTACATAATTTAATTTTTTCAATTAATAGTTTTATCATTTTCATGAGCTTTTGCCTTAGTTCAATTGCTCTCTTAATTGGTGCAAAATTTGTTTGAGAACAATGATTTGAGTCTGTGAAATTTTTAAGGATTTTGCGATATCTATTTTGCATTTACTTGAGCGTTTTCGCCCATATTGATTTGATGACCGTTTCTTATATGATACCTTGAAAAGCATTTATGCTCTTAGGCTCTTCGTGGAGAAATTTGTAGTTCAGGTATATCAAAAATTAAGCATCCAAGGAATATATTGCACCAAACTATTCATACTGTCTAAATAGAGAAATTACGATAGAATTTTATATAATTTCATCTCCATTTAAAAATTGATATAAATTACGTCATAATAAATCTTTTCTTGGCCTGCTACTGTTGAGAAGTCTAATGGTTTAGGCTTAATGGCTAATTAGTGGCTTAGAAATATAGCAGGCCATATTTGAGCTCTATAGCTTTTATCCTATTCAGCTATTCAGAGAATTAAATACAATTTATAAAGCAGTTCTAACGCTGATGTTAGAAATAAACAGCTAGATAATATAAATAATTTTGCTTGAATAATCACAAACCAAAAATTTTATTTTTTAAATTTATAGTTTTATATATTCTATTCCTTCATAACGATGACCCCCCCCTCAATCTTCATGTCTATTGCAACAAAAATTTCGAAAAAATCTTCATGCCTACTGCAACACAACATTTTTATATAAAACAAATTAATTCATTTTTCTCTAGGTGAGTTTCTCAAAAAAAAACATAAAACAGCGCTACTGTAGGTGTATCAATGACCTTCTCATCGAGATTTGGACGGCTATTGCCATCGCTCGCCATTTTATTAAACTTATCTAGCTAAAAAGTACGGAAAAATTTAAGACGCGCATCGAAAATTTGTTGCAAGATTTTAGGATTAAGATTATTACAGACAGGTGCTAGCAATATTGATGACGCAGTCATTAAAGACCTCCCGTACGGAAGGTTCTACTGCTTTTCTACTCCAGCCCAGAGGATCTATCCCTCTTACTCCCCTCCCCTGCGTGAGTGAACAAAACCATTAGAAAAATCCCTATTTTTTGCCCAAAAAAACCCACCTTCCGTGGGTGAACAAAAATTTTTTATGGAAAAAATTTTGATATATTAATGATAATTAGTATAATGAAATCTAGAGCTAATTCTGTTTAATTTAAAACAAAATGCTTTTTAAAACATAAATTTTATAAATTAAATTAATATTTGCTTTCCAGTTTTTGCGAATTAGGATTTTTTTAATTTTGAAAAAAAAATACTTTTTATAAAATTTATATATAAATTTGTTTTAAAAAAAAATTAACCCCCCTCCATGAGTGAACAAAATTTTTTTGTTCACTCACGGAGGGGGGGGAGTTAGGAGTGCCCTTCCGGTACCTTCTGTCTCCTCCTTGCCTTGGGAGTTCAGTCTTGAGTGGGCGGCTTATGGATTTCTGCGGCCCTGCTGCGGGCGATTGGAGCTTGATTCCAAGGATCAGCTCTTGAGTCTATTGGGTGTCAAAGTGCCTTTCTTCGGCAGCTACAGGAAAAAGACTGTTTCCCTGTGACCTGGGCTGAAACCTCCAGTTTCTCGTTAGAGGAATACCCATGGGTCCTCGGATCCAAGGACGCTGTTGAGCACCTCCATTTCCAACTACAGGAAAGCAGCCAAAATCTACCCGGATACACACACTTCTTGAGCCTGCGTCTGATTCTCGGCTCGGAGTCTGTCCCAGTTCGCTGTAGCCATAAGGTCTGGACTGCTGCGCCAAGAGGGCAGGTTGACACATGTCGCCATTTTAATGTATATAATTTGTTGCAAGAGACATGAAAATTATTATTTTTTTATATAAAATTTTATATTAAAAAATTGCATTTTTGTTGCAATAGACATGAAGATTGAGGGGGTCATCGTTATAATGCCACATAATTGCATAGTAGATTCTATTTTATTTATTTTATCCACGATATTCAAAATAAACAATTTTTCAATGTTTATTGTCTAATTAACCTCAAACTTACTAATTTAGTTTTATAAAATTTTAGACATCTAGAGCTTCTATTAAAAAATGAATAATAAAATCAGTTTTAAAGATTTACTTATAAATTTATACATTTAAACTATTTAATTATCCAAATTATAACGAATTAGCACAAAAATGCAATTAATTCGATAAGTGAATTTTTAAATATAAGCCACTATTATGCAAATATTATTTATAAAAAATTAAGCATGATCTATCGAATTTTTGCATATTTCAGCTTGATAATTAGATGGTCTTTTGAAAGGTAAACTATTAGAGACTAATACTCTTACAGAAATGTTTGGCCTGATAAAATTTTTATAAAAATATAAACTAGCTAAAATGTCCAATAAAAATAATAGAGCCTTTCAATAAACGAATAGGCAGAATAAATTTTGTACATTAAAGAGTTATAATGCTGAAATTAATAAAAAATAAGATTCTATTGAACTGTTTTATCTTGCTACCCCTTAAAGTGCTAGCAAATCATTGGAAAAATCCTATTTTTAGGGAAAAATTAACTCCTTTTCCAAGCGAGTAAAAATTTTAAAAACAAATAATCACCTTCATTAACTAGATGAGAAAGTTAG
Organism: Blepharisma stoltei; assembly: GCA_914767885.1. Lineage (NCBI taxonomy): Eukaryota > Ciliophora > Heterotrichea > Heterotrichida > Blepharismidae > Blepharisma > Blepharisma stoltei. The sequence continues at coordinate 188,260 of CAJZBQ010000063.1, read as the reverse complement.
CAATATCTCCTTATTTAGCATTTAAAATCTATCAAATAAATAGGCTGAGAATGATATGAATTCCTAGAAAAACAAAAAATTTTATTAAAATTCTCAAAGCTTAATTATATTAATTTCATAAGTTTTCTTCTTAGTTCATCAACTTTCTTCATGGGCATAAAATTTGTTTTTAGGACAATAGTTTTAGCTTGCAAAATCTCCAAAGATGCTGAAAGAGTTATTAAGTCTTTTCTTGAGCTTTTGCACTCAAACATGCTTATAGACTGATTAAATGGTTTTTTTCTTGGGAAATATTTTGAAAAACATTTATGTTTTAATGCTCTTCGTGGAGAAATTCGTAGCCCTGGGCATGGACAAGTCATTTTTTGAAGTAACTCAATGCATTCTTTGGAGATATTGTGCAAATTAACATCATGGAAATTTATATTGCACTCCCTGTTTTTCTCTAACACTTTTTCTTGAAAATACCCAAAAAATGGCATTTTCCCTGTAAGTAAAGTATATAAATAACCCCAGCTCCAAAAATGTCAACTTTGTACCCATATTTCTCTTTTCTTATTCCCCCTCCGTGAGCGAGCAAAGCCATTGGAAAGTTCCCCCTCTGTGAGCGAACAGATATTTTTTAATAGAAATAATTTTATAAAAAAAATATTTTGATATATATAAGTGATAATTATTATAATGAAATTTCTAGCTAATTCTGTTTAATTTTAAGCAGCTTTCATTTAAAAACATAAATTTTACATATTAAACTAATATTTGTTTTAAATTTTTGTGAATTGGGATTTTTTTTAATTTCGAAAAAAATTGCTACAAAATTATATATAAACTAAAAAAAAAATTAACCCTTGTGAAGAAGAGATTTAGGATTTCTGGGGCAATATATCCTGACCATATTTTTTATATTTTAAAATTCCAAAAATTATGTTTAATAAATAAATAATTTTTTTCCTATATCCTGGTGATCCACATCTTAATGTTAGCTCACCAGTTATTTTTGTTGCTAAGCCAAAGTCAGCTAATTTAAAATCAAGATTATCATCTTGACTGTCTAGTAAAATGTTCTCTAATTTAATATCTCTGTGCACGATTTTTTTTGAGTTTAAATACTTGAGTACCTTTAGCAATTCTCTGCAAAATTTAAGCACTGAAGTCTCAGGGAGGGTCTGTTTTTTGATAATTTTTTCATATAAGCTGCCTCCTTTAGCATAGTCTAAAATCATGTAAATATGGGTGTCACTTTCAAATACTTGATGCAAGTGAGTTATATTAGGATGATTGAGCTTCCTCATGATTTTAATTTCACTTGCAATTGATTCTATGCTTTGAGTAGTCAAGCTTTTTGAAATAGATTTCACAGCGAACATTGTTGAGCTTGTAACGCTTTTTGCCAAATAAACTGTAGAGTTCCCACCCCTCCCGATATTTTTTTCAAGTGTATATGAGTCTTCAATGTCTGTCATTATACCAATTTTTGATATATAGCTAATCCATTTGTTAAGTTCTTCTTCATTTTCGACATAAAAATCTTTCGCAGCGTTTTTACATCCGAGGGTGAACCCAAATCTAATATTATTTTTCTGATTTTCTTGAAAAGCTGATATTAGCTTCCACTCAAGCGATGCTATCATTTCTGGCTTTTCTGATAAATCCAGTTTTATTAAATGTTTTTTTGTTAGGACAAAATTTCGTTCTATAGCAACACCAATGTCTATTACCTCCAAAAGTTTTCCCCGATGCAGCTCTTGAAGGGTTAAATTGATATTGCTGTAGGATTTCCAAAATTCAGCCAGATTTTGAGAACTTTTGTCTAATGTTGAAAATATTGACATTCAATAATATAATTACAGATTTTATTAAAAAGAAGACCATATTAGTCTATTTTATCAGTTATTTTGACAGTAATATATTATTAAATCTTATATTTTTAAAATTTTCATTTATTTTCCAATATCACGAGCTTTTGAACAGAAATTCAGAATTCTCTACCTATTCATTTTTTTTATTTCAAAATTAAAACTTATATAACTCCTACCCAAAAAAATAATAAAATTGTTTTATTATCTGGAAATATTTTATATGATTAGATCGAAATTTACTTAATCTCTTTTATATTCTTATTATTAAGGAGTAAGAAATTTAATATTATATTATTAAGAATATTAAAGAAGTTTTCAATGCTTTGCCTTTATTTTTTAATCTTATTTTAATTGCTGCGAATTATTGGAGCACTTTATTGGATTTTTTTTGAAATATCGATTTGACAGAATTTTTAATTTAAGGAATAAATAATGATTTAAAATTAAATCGGGTTAAATAAAATAAATGTAAGCTTAAAAATCGATTAATTTAAATTTACAAATATTTTCAAATTTATATGCTTATTAGATGCCAATAAAACCAAATGAACTAAAATATGCTTATATTTTAAATTTTCAAGGTGCATTATATCAGAAGAATATTTTCCCTTTTAAATTTATCATTATCCTATTCTGGATGTTGCATAATAAAAATGGTCAGCAATGATTATATTAGGTTATTATCGTCTTTGAATGCCTGAATTTTCAGCCCGCTACTCATCTCATTATCCCCTAGGAATCGGCATGCAACCTTCCTCCTTCACAGTAGAGTCTTGCACAATTGAGTTGGACTTTCTCCTTGGATTCGGTCCCATGAAATAACTCCTATTATTGTGCAGGCAAAAATTGTCTAGCAGGTCTGTAAGGATTTTGCTTGCCTTATTCTACACTGATCATGCTTTATCTAAAAAACATTGGAGGTAAGCCCTTAGGCCCAAGAAAACCCCAAGCCCGATATACACCAAAGGTACCCTGCCTGCTTCTCAGCTTGGTTTCTTCCTTGCAGAGTGTTGAGAAAATCGCACCAAGAGGTTTATGTTCGTCTTCCACCATATAAATTTCTATATAGGTTAGTAATGATAAAAGTAATTTTGGGTTTGCCTACTTCACTTCGGTCTATTACATTCTGCTTTATTTACTCATAAAAAAGCTAGAGCATTTTTAATTAGTTTTCGACTAATTTAGCTAAAACTGGCAGTTTAATTCCTCTAAAAGCATTTGATCATCTGGCAGCTATCCATAATTATTCTCTAAATTATGGCTTTATAAAGATCAAGAAAAGACCTGAGAAAAGTTATTTTTATAAATATGACGTAACTCTTACACTGGATCGAAATCTTAAATATGAACCACTTAGTTTTCTCTATTTTAAAATTAAGTTTATTTTGTTATGCAGTCAGTATTCTTATCGATAAACCAAGTTGAGCAAGGCTCTTACGAGTTTTGAACGCCTTTCAACAACGAAGAAATAAAAGAAGTCTTCAAATGGCAGCTATCAGAGGCTAAAAAGCCGGGTTTTCTAATAGAAAACACTTACATTTTGTCTGATAAAGCCCTAATCAAACTTGAAGCTGGCTCGAAAGTCCCTGTAAGTACTGTAAATATCCAATGGAAGCTGATCGAGCCTTTTGTGGAGGAGAAAGACGACATTACTAGATATGGCTTTAGCCTTGGACACCAGAATGCAAGCCACGATTTTTATGTAAAGAATAAAGAAGAGCTGGACTTATGGGTTTTATGTGATATAAATTGGAATATTCCTGTGTATCATTTTTCATATTTTTTATCGAAATTTTTTCTCGTGATAGATTTTTAGCTTTTTTTCCCGAAAAATTTGTCTCACAAAGAAAAAGTTATTAATAAAAATTTTTGGGATGTCACACGAAGAAAAAATTTCTATCAAATAATTGGCAACTGGATTTATGGCTTGACAAACTGTCATACGTAGGGATTCTAACAGATCTCGAAGATGATTATGAGCTTGAAATAGTTCTAGGAAGAGGAGCCTACTCTAAGGTTTTCCTTGGTAAACATCGAAAAGATTGTAAAAAGTATGCCATAAAATCTATCGATAAGCTTGAAATCAAAGGAAGCCAAGAAAACTACGAAGCACTCATAAAGGAAATAAAAATTATGAGAAAATTAAATCATCCAAATATAATAAAACTTCATAAAATTTATGAAGATGAAGACCACGTACATTTAGTTCTAGATTATGCCAAAGGCGAAGACCTGTATACCAGAGTTCTCATGAAAGATAATTTCACTGAGAGAGACGTGGCTAAATTGAGCCAAAAACTTTTATGTGTACTAGATTACTTATACCCCCTTCAAATTGGAACACAAAAATCTGTTCCAATTTAAAGGGGACAATTTCTTTAAATTTTTTGTCTATAGAAAATTTATATTCTGTCAATGTATAAAAAAGAATTTTAAAAATTTAAAAATATAAATTGAAACGAGATTTTTGATTATTTTGAAGAATTAATACAAAAATTAATCGATCCAGCGTAAAATTATTATATAGTTAGTGACACTGACTATAATAATATTCTAATTGAGCTTTTCGTTAAACTAAGTCTAATCTAATTTTATAAAAAAAAATTATATCTATAAAATTTTTCTATTAAAAAATATTTATTTCATTTAAAGGGGGCTAAAATATCAAAAAATGCAAATTTTGTGTCTATATTTTGTTCCAATTTAAAGGCGGGGAGTTAAATTCCCAAAATATTGTGCATAGAGATATAAAGCTTGAAAACATCCTTATGGATTCCTATGAAAATGACTACGATTTTAAGCTTGCTGATTTTGGATTAGCAACAGAAGCCTCTGGAGATCTAAAGCTCAGATGTGGCACCCCCGGCTATATCGCCCCTGAGATTCTCAGAAGGCAGCCATACGGCACCAAAAGTGATTTATTTTCTGTAGGGATCATTATGTATATATTATTATCCGGAAAAATGCCTTTTTACAGTGAGTCAGTAAAAGACATCCTTGTAAAAAACACTGAGTGTATAATAAATTTCAATGACCATGTATGAAAATACGTATCAAAGGATGCTATCAACCTAATTAAAAGGTTGACTGATCCTAATCCCGAAAATAGAATCCCTCCTGAAGAAGCGGTAGGGCACAGATGGTTTTGTAAAAAACTAAAATCTATTAGTTTCAGATCCAGAAGTCTGAAAAGTCGCTCACAAGAAATCAATAGGGAAAGAGGAGATTTTCAGGTAGAATGTGTAAAAATAAAGACCAGAATACTCCCGAACAATTTTGTTCCAATAAAGAAAGCTAGGTTGCAGAGGTTAATTAAAGGCAAAGTTTATTAACTCCTCCCCTACTTTAAAATGGAACAAAAAATTTTGTTCCAATTTAAATGGGATAAGAAAATTTTTTTATAAAAAAAATTCAAAAATTATCGAATTAGATTAATAAATTTGTTTAATAAAAATGCTATTTGCTCATTATCCTTTAAACAAAGCAATATATAACTAAATTTTTATTGATAAAAAAAATTTTAGGAAATTTATCGATCAAAATGCTAATTTTGTCTAAATAAGATGCTATTTATACTCTATTCTTTAAAATAAAGCAAGAAATAAGTAAAGTTTCAATTTTTGTAAAGAATCCGTATTGAATTTATATCAAAATTATTTGAATAAAAATATTATTTTTATCTAAAATAAATTTAAATTTTTTAAAAAATTTAGCAATTAAGGATAATAAATTTTATTTAAATAAGATGCTCTTTATATACTCTTTTTTTAAACAAGAGCAAGATATAACTAAATTTTTAATTTTAGTTAAGAAGAAACATTTAACTTATACCAAAACTTTTTACATAAAACTTATGATTTTTATCTATAAAATTTTTTATTTATAAAATTGAATTTTTTTTCCAATTTAAAGGGTTAATTTACCAAAAAAATGGAAATTTTACCTATATTCTGTCCAATTTAAAAGGGGGGAGTAAGATTTATTTATATAAATTATTTTGTAATTATTTTATAAAAAATTAATAGGTGCAATTTTTTTAAGAGGATAATAAGGCTTAATTATTAAACTTGTTTGGACTTATTTATCTTCAATTGGCCTAAATCAAACTGATATAAAGTAAAAGTGTGGTCAACAAAATAGCTGAATCCTTTATAAATTGACCCATAGCCAATTGGGCATCCCATTGATGGCAGTGCTTCTCCTACAACTCTCCATGAACTTATATTATATTCGCATTCATAAATCTGTCCAGTCCATTCTATTAAATAAGCTTTGTCGTTTCCTTTGCAAAGCATTCTGCATACATCTGGCTTCAGATCAAGGACTTCTAAATAGGTATCATAATTAATATCGTAGCTATAAAGTTTGCTATGATGGTACCCAGACAGCAAAATCTGACAATTATAGACTAAAGTCGTTACTAAATGAGAAGCATCAGGCATCGGGCTCAGTTTTTCCCATTTTTCTGTCGTAAAATTATATTTTTCAGCCAAAGTCAAATAATTGCCACTGCACCCACCAAATACATAAACTGCCTTTTTATAGTAAACTGCTCCAGAATAGCAGCATGGAGCTCCATCTTCAAGCTGCTTTATGCGACTATCAGGATAAATTATATACGCTGTGCCTCTACAAGGGTTTCAGTTTCCAAAGCAAAAAACTCCAGTGTTAGGGATTTCGCACATTGCTACATAGTAAAAAATAGGATCAGCGACTTCTACTTCTACTTCTGTGGTGTTAAAAGTGGCTAAATTTACTCTAGCGATTTTCTTTGTGCTGTTCCTGAAAACTACAATTTCGTCAACTTCCATTTCAAAGCTTTCCCTTGAGATTGTCCTTGTCTCTACTTTTTCTTCTATTTTCGTTGGGGAGCATTCTGGGGTTTTATCTAATTTTACGTCTTCTATTGTAAATTTTAGATCTTTAAGCATTTTTACAGCTTCTTCAGGTGAAAGACTGAGTAATTCTTCAATAAAGCTTCTGTTTTCTTTACTCTCTCTGAGTGAGCGAGCTAAAGAATTTTCTTGCTCATCGGGCTTAATTTTTTTACGCTCTTTTTTATAGAGAAAAATTCATTTTTATATATATTAAAATGCGTGAATGGCTAACCAGTACGATTAGATTAGATTAGATTAATTAGTTTTAGCGGGTCATGGAGGTTTATTTCAGCCTCTACCCAGCGCTGCCAGCTTCAGGCTTTCGCCCTAAGCACCGGCTCTGTAGCTCACTCCATTTTCTGTCGACGTCACCAAAAAATGGTGACGTCGCCATCTGACAGGGAGACTCACCCAGGTACTCCTTTGATCAGGGTCTAGTGACCCGGCGCCGTCCTTTCTGGGGAGGGGGAAAAAGTAGCCTTCCGGAGTCTTCTTCTGGTCCCCAAGCTCCACTACAAGTTTCCTCACTTCCTTCTAGTCCTGAAGTGTGACTCCTGATTTGCGGCTCTGGTCTTCTCGTCTTTGTGAGAGGTAAAAAGAACCTTGTCGTGGTGTCCCGACCAAGGTAAAAAAAAAACCACCCTGGGCACAATATCCAGGCCCCGTTTACTTCTTAAACCCGTAGTCCCTGAGGGTACAGGAGAAGGACGGGTCGGATGGCTCGCCATTTTAATTGTGTAACCAGTACGAAGATTTCTGCACTTCATATTTTTCCAATAATTATATTTGCAGGCAGGGTTTAGAAATTTCTGATGTTGAGTTTATTTTCTGTATTAAATTTTGCTGCTCCTCCTTCATTCTATCGATTTCTTCTAAAGATTTTTTCATCTGGGAAACCAAAGCATTTACCTTCTCTGATACCTGCTTTATTAGGTTTTCCCTGACAGTGGATAAATCTGACGATAATTTGGCGAGCTGCTCAATCAGCGCTTTTTTGGTCTCTGGTTTTGGCTTACTCCACCCCCTTTCCGTGAGCGAATAAAAAATTATTATGAAAAAAAATTTATATATAAGTGATAATTAGTATATAGCCCGTTCCCGGCAAAGATCGGGCTAAAATGAAATTTCTAGCTAATTCTATTTAAAAATTGAAATATTTGTAAATTTAGTAAAAAAAAATAAAATAAATTATATTTAAAAAAAAAATTAACCCTCCTCAGAACAAATTTTTTTTTTTCGCTCACGAAGGGGAAGTTAGTGAAGAGATTTTCAGGATGATGACCTTGAAGGCTCTCATCTCTTAAATGCTCTACTATATGAAGCCCGCATGAGTAAACTGGCGGATTTGCACAAGGGCAGGTGAATTCTAGCTTAGAGTTACAATGATTATGCCAGCACTTCATTGAAGGTGAATTAATTATTATTCATTTCTGATGCATTTGTTTCTCCTACATTGATTTTCAAGTAATATTGGATATTATAGTTAATAAAATTTCTAGCTCTCCTTGCTTAGCTATTCAAGGGAGGAGTAAATAAAAATCTTAGTTGTCTTTAATGAAATAGATAACTCTCAGATATAATTTAAAACGTATTGTTTTGACTTGATTTAAAATAAAATCTAACTCTAAATGGAAATGCATTTTAGTAATTATCATTATTTACAAAATATTTTACCAAAAATTTACAGAGAGTTTGCCAAATTAAAGCTATAACAGTCTACTAATCTGAAGTAAAACTTTTGAAAGCAAAAATTGTAATTTAAATTTTATTTTAAATATGCATTTATAAGGTCTTTTTAAGCTGGCTTAATTACATTAAATAAAAGGCTTGATTTAATTTGAATAAATGCTTTAAATTCTTAAAAAATTATGCATATTTTGTAACGCATTTTGTATTATAGAGATTTAAAGTCTTAAATAATTAATTTGATACGATAGTAAGTGATTTTTGCTAACTATAATTCCTTTCGTTTTTATAAGCTAGATGCAGTCTTAAAGGATTTTATTTGGTGACAAAAATGGTCGAGCAATAATTGCATAAAAGATGAAATACTAACAAAAGAAGCCTTTCGATTTTAATTACTAATTTTATTAATCTATGAAATTAGTAATTTGTATTGAAATCTTCTTTCTTGTGCTATTTAAATAATATTGACTTTAAGTTTATTTAATCTTTTAAAAACATATAGAGCTTTTATTTATATTCTTATAATAAAAATTATAACTTAGAGAGGATCATTATAACATAACAGAAATAAATTTAAAGGTTAAATAAAAAGCTTTATCATTCCAAAAGTAAAAAGAAAAAAAGTTAATATTCTCAGCAGAATCAATTGCTTTGATTAAATTATCAATTTAATTGTATTCATGATTTATAATATGGAGCATCACACAGTTATTTACCAATAACTCTCATGGAAACTTATCAAAAGCATCCTAAAAAGCAGGCTTAAGCTCCAAAAAGACTAGATAAGACTTAAAACTGAAGGAGGAAAATATTTTCACCAGCTCAAAAAATATAAAATTTTTAATTTTCCTTGCGAACTATTATAAATCAGTTATTATCTTTATTTTCAATTTTTGCTCAAAAATCCTTACTTCTTTACATTAGTTTTTCTCTATTTTGCATATAAAAAATTTTCTTATGGTTTTGGCTGGCCATCTTTTTCTCATATTATTACCCTAATATTTCCTATATTATCAATTCGTCTATAATTAATGGCGTCAAATTTTCAGCTTTGGAAGCTTCTAAAAATTAATTAAACTCCCTTAAGTGAGGGGTTAACTTTTTAAAAACAAATCCCTAAAATTAATTTTATTTATAAATTTTAAATTTTAGAAAATAAATTGTCTATAACTTATATTTTAAATATTTTTCATAAGAAATTGAGCTCGTTCATTTTTTTTTCTCAAAAAATAGGGATTTTTCCAATGGTTTTGATCTATCATGAGAGAATAAGATTAAACCTAGGCGTTTATTTCAACCATTTTAGGTTTGCCAGACTCAGTCTGCAGAGGCTAGTCCGCTTCAATGGGAATAGACTGGAATGATGACTGCCTCAATTCAGAAAATTCGAAAAATCGAATTTCTGGCTGATTAATGATAAAGACGAAACTCAATGACATGGGCTCAACGCCCTTATCGCCTCAGAAATCGTTCTATCGGCTTAGCGAGAGTCTAAGTAGCACTTGGTCCTTTTTCATATGAAATCAATTAATCTGGATTAATATTTGGCTAGTCAGTCATTGCTTCTCGCCTAATCTGTCCTTATCAATATCAAGTGCCTATTTTCTTCTTCAAGATTTCGGCTGCTCACATAGACTCATGCTACAGAATTTAATAGAAATAATTTATCATGCCATTTTTAATGAATCTACTTTGAAAGTCAAACTCCTACCCTTCTCACTCAATAAAAGGCTTTCAATCAATGCCTATTTTCCGCAAATTTACTGAGGCTAAACAACATTATGAGCATTCACCTTCAATCCAAGTCGTGTTTTCAACATTGAGAAATTGCGACATGTACCAATGGTTTGATTTTACCTCTCAGACAGGTGAAAAATTCGGTATATTTTTCTGCAAAAATAGATTTTTATTAAATTTTTTTATAAATTAATAGTGATGATGCGCTAATTTCTGGAAAAAAACATAGGCTACCAAAATTCAGCCATGACAAAGACTCAGATACTTATTTCTACGAGAATTGGCATTATAAAGACGACTCTTATGTCGTTTCAAAAACTTGGCTTAAAGAAACCTATGAATGGGGAATTGTTGTTATCTACTCAAACGACCAAGAGCATCATACCCATTGGGACATCAGCACAGAAAAGCATAAAGAAGTCGTAAAGCCACGTACAAGGCTGGCAGAACCAAAATTTACTTCTACTGGTATCGAAGATTTTTCTGAGAAATTCTGGGGAAAAGAAAAAATCGCCGACTCCGAATCAGAAACGGATTTCCATAGAAAAAGCCCAGACATAGGCCAGGTACCTATTCACCAGCTAGAAATTGAAAAAGCTAAGCTGCTAAACTTGCTTAATGACCTGTATAAGCAGCAAAAAGCATTAATTGAGTCTTCTACCAATACTATAAAATCAATAAGGGCGCTATCAAGCAGTCTTTTGCAAGAAGCCAATAAGCTAACCAGTGATTTAAATAGCCTTATTGACCCAGATTTTGACCAGCCGATTTCTCTCACTTCAAAAATAACAGAACTTGTTTCTTTAGGAAACGTTTTTGAAGACATCAAAAAAAGGGCATATAAAGAAATCTCAGAATCCGAAACTATAGAAGAAATCAGGTCGGGCTCGCCCTCTCAAGGGTCAATTCCTACAATTTCCAAAATTTCTGGGATTACCAGACAGCCGACCAAGAAAAGTGTCAGGGCAAAGACCAAAATTTTGGACGGTTCCAGCAATGATGTCGACCCAATTGATTTATTGCGAGCTTTTAAGCAGAGAAAAGAAAATGATATAGAAAGGCTGCTGTTTTTAGCAGAATTAGCAGGAGATGACCACGTTAACGACTCAAAAATGATCATTGAGTCAGCCTGGGACGATCTCCCAGAGACTACAAAAAACCTTGATACCATTTTTAAACAGTTAATCTCTTATTTATCAGAAAACCAAGTAAGCGCCAAAATCCATGAGCTGATAGAGATTATTTCTAATAAATCCCGCCACCACCAAGATGACGATTTGTCAAGCTATGCAGTCAGGATTATATTAAGACTGCAAAAAGCTGTAGAAATTTTGACAGAAATGAAATGGCATAATGCAGATAAACATATATTAAAATGCAATGAAGATTATAGAGAGAGAGATTAGTTAGAGAGGTTAAGCGGGGATTATTTCAGCCCCTAGCCAGTCGGACTTCAGCTTCGTGCTTCATGTGGCACTAAGCACTAAAGCCACCTAACGCCCTTTTTTCTTCGGAGCCATCAAAAATGGTGACGTCCTCAGTCTGTCGGGGAGACTCACCCGACCCTGCTGGATCAAAATTTCGGCAAGGACTCTCTTAACCCCTGGTGGTGCTCAGGGTATGAGAGGATCGTCCATTGTCTTCTTCTGGAACCACCTGTGCCATTCGCAGGCACCATAATGCTCCTCCAGAAGTGCTTGATTGATGTTGCGCCGTCAGTATCTTGTCTGTGGGTCGAGGGGGAAGCCCAGTCAGCCCAAGCCTGCACCCCACCCCGGAGAATTGCCATCTGCGACCCCTTGGCCTTCCGGCCGTTTTATTTTTTTTTTACACGGCCGAATTCTGGGATTTTTTTGCTGTTGCTGAGCCAAAATGGATTTCCATCTTGCAAGATGGAAATTTGAAGATTATAGAAGATTGGGAGATTTGCCGAATGACTATATTATTCATCTAGGAGATAAGTACTCGAAACTTATTTTAAGGCTGTTAGAGTCAAGAATTAATAGGCCTATTAAAGAAGTGTTTAGAGAAATTGATGAAGAAATAAAAATTACGACGACGAAAAGAGCAGGGGTCACCACTCAGGCAGTTTCATATAGTAGAACTGAAAAAACAGTCATAAGTGGTAGCAATTCTGGTGGGATTTTAGACCTGATGGTAGAAGAACAGTCTGATCTTGTCCCGCTGCTGGAATCGTTTACCAAGTATTTTGGGACAGAGCAGCAGATTTCGACTGAAAAAGATTTAAGGATCAACGCCCAAACAATTTTGAGAAAAGACCAAGGATCGATTGACCAATATTCTGGGTTCAGGAGAAGCCAATTCAGCCTTTTTAAAGCACTAAATAACCAGCTTTTTATGTTTTTCCAAATGATTGAACAAATTGATAGAGAAAAAGCATCAGCTGTTCAAGAAGCTTTAGGCATGGCAGAAATAATAGTCAAACAGTCTATAGAACTCAGGATGGAATACGAGAGATTTAAAGAAAGAGAATTTAAATTAAAAAGAGAAGAAATCACGAATATTCGCCAAATCGTTATAAGGATTTTCGAAAGAATTTCTCTTGAAAAAGAAATTTATGATGCTATTATCAATAGAAAGCCTACAGACAACCATGAAGCAGAAATGATAGAAATTCTAAAAAGCATTGAAGAAAAACAATATAAATTCTTAAAATGCTCCTATGAGACCTTAGAAACGATGGCAAAACATTTCCACCCTAAAAAGCTGTTAGGTGTATCAGAGCTCAAAGAGAATCTTGCTTGTCCAAATGGAAAAAAAATTTCAGAACTCGTTAAATCAATATCATTAGGCTTTAAACTTTCTAACTCCCTTAAAAATTGAGAAAAATTTTTATTTTTATGATAATAACCCTTTTTTATTAGAGCGAAATTTAATTTTTCGAGTGACCACATTTTAAGATGAAAATAATAAAACTAGAAAATAGCTTTAATCCAAAAGCAATTGGAAAACCGAATCAATTAATTTAAATAAATTATATAACAATAATTTTTTCATTTAAATTGAAAATATATATTTGTGCTAATTAAAGAGGGTGTAAAGATCTAGAAGATGAAAAACAGCTTATTGCGAGCTCAACCCCATTAAAAGCTATCATTGTGGAGCTTATCAAATGGATTATTGAAGAAACGTGGCTTGATGATACAGAAGTTGAAGCAATTTCTTCAGTTTTGCTGAGGTTTTGTGGGACTGTAAGCGAAAAAGCTGAAGCTGATAGCTTAATCAAGGACAGGTCATTTGACCTAGTTGCAGACGCCCAAGGGATTTTTGACACTTTTAGCATGATCATGATAAATCTACAGAGGGTTAAAGATATCAAGCATAGGCAATCGAGGTTCCATCATATGCTGATACAAAAAATCAATGGATTTTTCATAAAAATAGAAGAAAGCTATGAACTTGCAGAAGAAATGATAGAAAGAGCCATCAGGGAAACTGATTTAAGCATCCTTATAGAAGATTCTAAACAGTCTAAAGACGAAATCGAGAATTTTGTAAGGGCGATTGAATGCAATAGAGAAGAACACGAAGTCAAGCTCTCAGGGGCAATTCAAAGATTTGTGTTTGTATTAGAAAGGTGGAAGAGGCTAGAAGATATCAGAAGAGAAATAAGGGACAGGTACTCGTCAATTATTAGCAGACTTAGAGTAGAAATTCAAAGCAAAAGAAGTGAGATCATAGATATTAAAAGCTCGATATCTAAAGAAAAGCAGCGCTATGAAACTACGATAGAAATGCTGAAGAAAAATTTTGAGGAAAAAGCATGCTTAATAGAAATTCTTCAGCAAAGCTTGCAGGAAAAAGAAAGTCTGCTGATTGAATATAAGAATAAATTCTCGACTTTTGAAATTACTATTACGAATATCAAAGAAATTTTGGAAAGCAAAGAAAAAGAGCTTAAAAAGGATTAAAATTGAGGGGAATTTAGCTGTTTTTTCTAATAAGTTTGTTTAGAATCTTAGGTTTACTTAAAGTTTAATTTCTTTATTTCTCAGTTTTTTTAGAGATATCCTTGACGAAGCTGAATTTTCAATGGGCTCAGCAAGCCCCCTGAATCGATTTGATATTGATCGCCAGCTTGGATTCTTAGACAGCTGCCCTTCTAACTTGGTCGGACAAACTTGAGCCAGGCACTCTTACGTCTCAGTCCCCACCGCCTCAGTTTGGTGGTACAACCCATTCTAAATTAATGCCAAAACTTATAATCAAAATTGACCAAAGGATTAAAATTGAGTACAGAGAACAATCAGAAAAAATCGCTATTTTTGAAAGCGAAAACGAGAAGCTAAAAAGCGAAATAAAACTAAAGATTAGAAGCATAGAAATTAAAGAAGAAACAATAAGAGATTACGAAAAACAATTTGAGACATTTAAAGAAACTATTAGGAAGAAAATTAGCAAAATAGTGAGACTTAAATACGAACTAGATGTGTCTGTCAGCGAAATAAGGGAAAAAAAGGTAGAAATTGAGAGACTTTTAATTACAATTAAATTCCACGAAAAAGAAATTTCAGACTTGAAGATCCAAATAACGATATATGAGAAAATGATAGAGAGATTGAAGCTGAAAATAGAGTTTTTAAGAAGAACTGGCTATGAAGAAATGGCTGTTATTATAGAAGAAACTTATAAAGAAGTTACTGAGTTGGAGCTGCAGCTCGAAGAATGTTGGAGATACAAAGAATTTTACTTTGAAGTCTCCCAAATAAGAGATTTGCAGATCCAAGAAATTAAGGAAAAAATCATTTATACTGCGCTTAATCGATTAATATATTAAGTATTATAGCAGAATTTATCATAAAATATTTAAAGATATCAGCTGTTCTTAGCATATATCGGCTATTTAGAGCAAAAAATAAAAGTTCTCAGCGCTTA
Source organism: Blepharisma stoltei (assembly GCA_914767885.1). Taxonomy (NCBI): domain Eukaryota; phylum Ciliophora; class Heterotrichea; order Heterotrichida; family Blepharismidae; genus Blepharisma; species Blepharisma stoltei. The sequence continues at coordinate 173,205 of CAJZBQ010000063.1, read as the reverse complement.
TCAATCTGAGCTCGTAATAAAAATTGAAAGGCTTGAAGAATATCAAAAAGAAGTAATAATCCTGCGGAGAGACATGGAAATCAACCAAAAGACTATCGGCTTCTTAACTCCCCATCCTTTTTCAAATCGCCAAGTTCGATCAAGATGAGGCAAAAAAATTCTTAAAAATGAAATATTGATAATTTTTTCCATATAAAATAATTTAAGCACTAACCACAAGAGATAAAATATTCAATATATATAAAATTTCAATGCTGGTATAGGAAGAGTAAGGGAGGAAAAAATCAGAGCTGAAATTTTCGCTCAAGAAATAATTGCTAAATCTGAGACCAGAATTTCAGAAATTTCAAGTGAAATGGTTATTATTAAAGCTCACTATGAAAAGCTATTACTCAAATATCAGTTCCATCTGAAAGAAAAATTGGTTTCAGTGATCTTTGCAGGGTTTAGTAAATACTCCTTTTTCTTCAGTCGCTGGAAATCATATCTATCTATAAAGATAAGGGTAGAAGAAATCATCGATATTGATACATTCCATTCTAATCTTACCCCATTCTTAATATTACCCAATACTATTTCTATTTTTAATACAAATTATTACAATAAAAATAAATTAAGCAGCCTACTTCATTTAAGAATCCATAATAATCCCTGATTATATAGATGACCGCCTTAAGAGATACTATGATATTGCTATCAGGATCATGAAAGAAGAAAGTAGACTTGCCATTGAAAGCAGCTTTTTAGCCCACTCACTTAAAGTTGCAGGAGTTTTAGACGAGCCACCAATCAGCACTTTATATGTCTTTAGGTTCTTAGAAAACTTCATGGACAGAAAGCACGAGCATGACTTCAAAGAGCTCAATTCTAACTATAGGCCTGTCTCTATTGCAGAATGCCTTGTAGACTACATCAAAAGAACCTCTGGAATTCCAAATCTTGCAATGTCTCGGCTTGCAGCCATTTTATCAACACTTAAAAAGCTTCATAAAGAAGGAAACTTATACGCAACGTTCTATTTAAGATTATTGCAGTATTTCCACCCAGACCCAGTCCCATACCATCTGTCTATATATATTGCAAGGGCTAGGCTTGATTTCCATCCTTTAGTTGAAAAACTGAGATCATCTCGAATGTCAGTGGATGCTGCCCAAAAGACGTCTGGAAAGACAGCCTATGAAATGGCGGCAGTTGGAGGATATGCATCTATGAGCGACGTTATGGACTTAATTTATGATCAGTTTAGAGATGATAAGAGCAGCGGGATGCGCGCCTTAGAACTTCTTAGGCCAGATATGTCTAATGATGACGATTTTGTGGCTTATAAAATCTTACACAAAATGGCAAGGCTTGGAAAGTCTCCACAGGCCATTTTCGATATGCTAGATAGAAACCATAATGGAACAATAGACCCGAATGAGTTTTTAAGAGGGACTCAACAAGAGCTTGACCTTTGGATCTCTAATAAAGAACTTGATGCTTTGTGGAGAGTCTTAGACCCTGAAGGCACCAAAACAATATCCCAAAGTAGCTTTATGGCTAAAGTCAACATGAAAAATCTTATGGAATGGGACCGTCACGATGAATGGATTCTGGGCGCGTCTTTTGATAGAAACTTTTTCCTCCGGCAGGTGTTTTGGTTAATTTTTTGACTTTTCTCGTCAGATATTTAATCGAAAAATAACAGTTTTCAAAAAGAAATTGTCAGGAAAATGATCCAAGAAAATTCATGTAGCCAAATGGATTGTCAGCAAAGCTCGCTACTTAAACACCTTAATTGATGTATTTAAATCCCGACAAAGATACGACACTGCACTGCTTCATTCTGAATTAGAATCCTCAGGGATTTCTTCTTTAGATATGAACGAGTTTAAGAACGTCATCAGAAAATACGACTCCTCTATAAGTGAAGAAAGAATGGCTGAGTTCTGGGTAAAAGTCAGCTCAGGAAAAAGCAAAATTGAGGTCTCAGACTTTGATAAATTGGTCATAAATCATGGCTTAGGAACCCACGGGATCGGAGTATTTGAAACCAAAGGACTTAAAGACGCCCAGCCTCCCAGAAAAAGCGAGTTTCAGATAGAGTGTGAAAATCTAGCTAAAAAAGCTGAGAGAAAAGGATATAATTATCAGTTCGGAGAAGAAGATATGAAAAAAGAAGACGAAGAATTCGAAGAGTGGGCTAAACAAAAAGATAGAAGCAGAAGCAGCTCAAGAAGCCATAGTCAGTCAAGCTCTAGAAAGCATAGTCATAAGAGACATAGCAGAAAAAGTTCAAGCTCAAGCAGTGATAGAGGAGAATAATTAATTTAACTCTTTTAATCAATAAAACTTATTAGTTCTTTCTAATTATATGATTTTCTATCAATATTTTTAAAATAATGAATCATACAAAATCATTAAGTACAGATTCTCCTTGCCCGAAGCCGTTTCCTCAAAGCTTATCCTTGCTAGTTGATATATACATAAAATGGCGGACGGCGACCGACCCACCCTCTCGGTGGTGGTTACCCATGTATATCCGGGCATGGTTTTTGGAGCCAGGAGTTAGCCCAACAACGTCTGGGACCTCGAAGCGAGAGGCCTAAGCGCAAAAGCCGCTGTTTTTGTGACCAGACCCATGGGCAGTTACTCGTGACTTCTTTTTTGCCAGCAGCGCTCAGCCCAGTGAGTGCCCGAAATGAGGCAGGGCGACTTACCTGCCTAAGCTGCTTTTGTGGCTCGCCCCGAATGGCGAAAGCTGTTGAGTTCTTTCTCGGGATGGCCGGAAAGAGGGGAAGGCGAGTTAGACAACTAAATGGGGGCCTATCCAGGTTAAAAGGTGCCCTTCAATGGGCAGATCTGGCGGACGACGCAGCAGTGTTGGCGTAAACTTAGGCGACGATCCAAGTTGGAAATGGAGGCGGTCAGCAAAGCCGGTATGAGACGGCCCTTGACAATGCCTCTACCGAGAAACCGGGAGTTTCGGCCCGGGCTTGGTGAACGCTCTGCCACCATACTGGAAAACCGTAGAATGCTTCCTCGGACGTAGTGGGGACCTTAAATACCTAGCGTTAATCTAATCTAATCTAATCCTTGCTAATTGATGATTCTAAAGAAAAATTCACTTCAAACTCTACCACTAACGAAATTGTTTCTAATTACCTCAACAAACTCCTCCCAAATCTCACAAAGCCTAAGCAGGATCTTCCAACTACCAACAAGTCGTTACTTTATCGTTATGAAAGTGACGGCTGTGTTGTATAGCTCCTGCATTTTAATAGACAATTATTGACCAATAATTTTAAAATAAAATTTGCATTTGTCAATTTTTTTGGACTGAAATGGCAGATCTCTTTATATAGGGTGAGATGCCGAATAAAACTCAGACTGTATAAGAGATAACTAAGGCCATATTTTTTTTTCTGTTAAGTTATATAATTGTCTATTGTGGTGGATAAGCTATATACGATTCCCATTCGAGGCGCTTTGACGATTCCACACAGTATAACCCACTTCCTCCCAGAATGACTCCTCCAGCAGTCCTAAAAGACATTGAAAACGCTGACGAGTATGGTAATCGATAACTAGATAAGAATATGCTTAAGAGCCTCCCTGCCTTTACTCCTGAAAAGTATGTGAAATGTGAATACACCTTGGTTGCGCCTACAGAAAACGTACTGATTTTTGATTCGAAATTTGAAAGTGGGAATCTGTGGAAAGCGATAAAAATCAGTGAAAATGAGTATATGCTAAATAAAATAAATAGGGAGAATTTATAAAGAATTTAGTATAGGGATTATTTAAAAGATAAAAAGATAACTTGTACTTGGAGTATGATTATGGCACGAAAGGACATACACAATGGTTTTATTTTTCAATAAAAAGTTATAAGAGAAACCATAGAGTTACGTTGAATATAGTAAACTTGAGCAAGTATGACTCTTTGTATAATAATGGAATGAAGCCACTTGTAAATTCAACGGAAAAATATAAAAATTCAGGAATACAGTGGCATAGGGCTGGAGAAAATATTTCTTATTTTAGAAACAACTTAAACTGTAAAGAAGACAGAAAGCGAAACCACGCTTACACCTTATCATTTATATATAACTTTGAATATGAAAATGATCTCGTTTATTTTGCACATTGTTATCCATACACCTATACCGATTTAAAAAACCTTTTAAACTCTTTACAAAATTGTGAAGAAATTCTAAGGATAAATACCCTTTGTCAAACTTTAGCTGGAAATGATTGCCCAGTTCTTACAATAACAGAATCAGTCACCACCTACGAATCCTGAGAAATTGAGCTTCAAAAGCTTGAAAAAAGCGCTGCATGAAGGAAGCTCCAAAGACTTAAAAGCATGAGGCATAGAATACTAAAAAAAGGTATGATATATGAAGATAGAAACTGAGCACAGCAAGAAAAAAGGGATTGTGATATCAGCCAGAGTCCATCCAGGGGAAAGCAACTCTTCTTATGCAATGAAAGGAGTAATTGAATTTTTGTTAGGAAATTCTAAAGAAGCTAAAATTTTGAGGAAAAATTTTGTGTTTAAAATTATACCTATGCTAAACCCTGATGGGGTTATATATGGGAATTATAGATGCTCTTTATTAGGAGTGGACTTAAATAGACGATGAATCAGACCAAATAGGCATCTGCACCCTACTATTTATTATACAAAAAGATTGATAAAAATGTTCTCTGAAGATATGGAGGTTGTTATGTATTGTGATATACATGGGCATTCGATGAAGAAAAATGTTTTTATGTATTCGTGCTGCTCAGTTGGAAGAGAAATAGAAGATAGGAGAAATAATGTGCTCATAAAAATGATACCATTGCTTTTGGAAGAAAAATATATAGAATGCAGATGTCAAGAACACGTCCTATTCTCAGAGTATGAGATCTAGATACCACTTGAGGCCAAAATGAGCAAACCTATGGGCACTGGGCATTTTTGCCAGATGGATTTGCCTCCATCTATAGAGTTGCATCTATTATGGACATTGGGAAAGAGGCATTTTAACCCTAAAGGCCGCAAGTACCGGAGATCGAGGTATACCCTATTGGTACTAGCTAGAAAGTTTACCACTAGCTGGAACTCCAGCTACTGAGGATGCAACTGTCAAGCCCAAAACTGTTTATTCAAAGCTTCGGAGATAGCATCAAGTACCAGGCCGAAAGCCAAAGCAAAGCTATATCTGACATCCCCAGGGAGATTCACCCGTAGCTAAAAGTCTTCTTCTAAGGCTCTTCTTGAGTCAGAAGTTAAATAAAGAAATCTCCTAATATTTAATTAACCTAGCCTACTTCTGGCAGAAAAAAACAAAATTTTTTCATTTAAAGACTCAAAATTCAGGATTGAAAAATGTAAAGAATCCACAGCCAGAATTGTTATTTTTAGAGAAATTAATTTATTAAATAGCTATACACTTGAATGCTCTTTTTATGGGCCAAGCCATCAAGCATCACTACAAAATCGAGACCCTTATGATGGAGAAGCTTCGGGAGATGCTCATATGGAGCGATGCCATTTGGAAAATTTAGGCTCTGATTTATGTAAAGTCTGTCTTATTTTTTGTAACCCATATTTGTTCAAAAAAAAGCTTAAAGAAATTTTAAATCAATATAGAAGGTCGGTGCCATTTATATCAGTCTTAAATGAATAAGAAAATTATTTTTTATTTACTCCCCCCCCCCCCCCTCCGTGAGCGAACAAAACCATTAGAAAAATCGCCATTTTTTGCCCAAAAACCACACCCTCCATGAGTAAACAAAAATTTTTTTAATAGAAAAAATTTTAATGGAAAAAAATTTTGATATATAAGTGATAATTAGTATAATGAAATCTAGAGCTAATTCTGTTTAATTTTAAAACAAATTGCGTTTTAAAACATAAATTTTGCAAATTAAATTAATATTTGCTTCCCAATTTTTGCAAATTAGGATTTTTTTAAATTTCGAAAAAAAAATTTTTTATAAAATTTATATATAAATTTTTTTTTAAAAAAAAAAATTAACCCCCCTCCGTGAGCGAACAAAATTTTTTTGTTCGCTCACGGAGGGGGGGGGGGGAGTTAGAATTTTTTAAAAAAATAGATTAATATTGTATAATTTTAATGTTAAAAAAAATAAAGAGAGTACAGAAAATACAGAAAATTTAGAAAAAGACAGCAGTGATAGTGAAATCAGAGAAGAGCAAGAAGAAAATATAAATGAAGAAGAATTTCACTTACTCATTCCATCATTTATAGAACTACACCATCCAAAATTTCCTAAAAATTGGAAAAATAATCTCCATCTACGATTTTTTATATAGTCAAGCATGAAACTTCCAAAAATATAACTGCCTGCCTTTAATATTAGTGATTATAATAGATATTCTTACTAATTGTTTCTGAACAAATTATAATATTATTTCTCAATATTTGCTAATATATCGAATTTTTGGTGGGTATATAATATGTTCAAAATAATTAAATATAAAGTTTTTAAGATTAATAATTTTTTTCCTAATCCACATCTTTGATCGAACAATAGTAATCGGCCTGATTAAGAGAGGAAGTTAGAAGAAGCTTTAAAAACTATACAAAATAATGAATCTCTTATGGATTTAGAGCAGCTATGAAACATTGATGAACTAAGTGATAACGACTCCGAATCCTCTATGTCTGAAGCTGATGATTCCAGATTTGAGCTTCCCGAAGTAAGTGTCCTCGCCAAAAAGAAAAAAACCGACAAAAAAATCCTAAAAAATTCAGCGAAAAGAATAACAGCGTCCTCAGTGCCTCCTCCTAAACATAGACCGATAATACCGTCAACATCAAGACTAGAAAAATATATCCCATTAAGGCAAATGCAGTTCGAAAAACCTCAGCCTACAACTGAAGAAGTACTTGAAGACCACCTTGAAAATATTTATAATCTCAGTAACTTTTATTATAGTTCAATCATGGGATAAAAAGCTATTAAAAGCGACCAGTTATTTGAATACCTCACTCCCCCCCCCCCTCCGTGAGCGAACAAAACCATTAGAAAAATCGCCATTTTTTTGACCAAAAACCCACCCTCCGTGAGTAAACAAAAATTTTTTTAATAGAAAAAATTTTAATGGAAAAAAATTTTGATATATAAGTGATAATTAGTATAATGAAATCTAGAGCTAATTCTGTTTAATTTTAAACAAATTGCGTTTTAAAAACATAAATTTTGCAAATTAAATTAATATTTGCTTCCCAATTTTTGCAAATTAGGATTTTTTTTTAAATCGAAAAAAATATTTTTTTTAAAAATTTATATATAAATTTTTTTTAAAAAAAAAAAATTAACCCCCTCCGTGAGCGAACAAAATTTTTTTGTTCGCTCACGGAGGGGGGGGGGGAGTCAGCAAATAACTCCCCAGCTAGAAATGAAGAAAAATTGCCTGAAATTGTAAAAAATGCCCAGCCAAAGCCACCTAAAAGTGAAAAACCGCTGTCTCCGACAGAATTTGTAAAAATAACTTCTACTGGTGGAGGCGTTGATAAGCAGTCCTCAAGGAGGAACTATAGAAGTTTAATAATCAAAGACGATTTAGATAACTCGAGAAGGCACGCTAAATATCTGGATTATAATCGAATTAAACGAGTGTCACCTGCATCTTTTATTGGGAGAGGAGCCGATTTTATGACGTTCAGAAAATATAAATAGAGTGTTTTAAATAATATTTATTTATTTTATAAGAGGAATATCTAGTAAAAGGATTATTTGCATTTAGTGGGTATGTATTTTTTAAATAAATATTATGAAACTACCACTTTTTGAGAAGGATAAAGCAATAGAGCATCAATATCTTTGGTATTCTCCTGATTTTGACAATGAAAATTGCGTTTTTTACCGTTTAGACCTTGAAAATTTCAATGCCAATAGACTTCAGAAATCTGGGTTTCTTTACTTATATGAAAACGATTTCCTTTGAGACAGGAGAATGAGAACCCGGTTTTTTTATATATGTAAGGATAATGATTTAGAAATCGGAGCTTATCTCCTCTCACGTGTAGGAGGATGGACTAGAGGATTCTGTAAATCTGGAAATTTTATATATAATTTTACAAAGACTCAATATATAGGAGTTGCTGGCTTTAGGTTTAACTTGCTTAAATGGCGAGCAGAATGGTTATCGATACTACCTAAAGATGCAAAAATCAAGTCAATTATTGAATTTGATGGCAAAATTGTATATAATACTATAATTATTGTTATACATAAATTATAAGGATCCACTATTGTTAATACTTACTAATCTAATTAAATTTAGTATAATTTCTACTTTACATTCAAAGTGGCTATTTATTTATGACTGTTTTACAAATTCTCATTCAAAAATTAAATCAATATTTGATCAGTCAGGAATGAAGCATTTTTATAAGAATAAAAATAAACTGTATATATTTGATTATGGGAAAAATATTATTTATGTCACTAAAAGTTGCTTTGGAGAATGAGAAGTTTTATCGAAAATTTGCGAAAATATTGACTATATTGGGACAGAATGATTTCCACAGCTGTATTCATATTATAAAGATTCTATCTATATATCGATTAAAGGGAAAATATATAGGTATGATTTTATAGAGTTTTGGATTGAATTGGATTTTAATATAAAGTTTTTTAAGGATAAAATATGCCAATAAATGAAAATTATCCTATAAATGATTCAACAAATTTATTCTATTACAAAATGATGAGAAAGGTCTTATTTTGATAGGTGAGATAATTTTAGATAAAGATAATACAGGAGTTACAGTTCCATCTTTTTGCCATTTTCAAGATAATTCTAAAGCTTCAATTTAATTAAAATATTTTGTTAACACTGAATAAATAGTAAACTTATATATGAATAATAAATTACACAAAAGTTACAATAAATATGAGTTGTTAAGTTTTAGAAAACAGAAAAAACCTGAAGAATCTGAATATCTTGATATTCTACTAATTTTCATGATGAAAGCTACTTCTTCAATTGCATAGATTACAAGAACTACCGAATAACAGATTTTGATAGAAATAGACTTAAAGAAACTGGACAACTATATTTGAGAGCAATTTTCTTTAAAGGAATCAAATGAGAAATCAATATTTTCATCAATGCTGTGGCAATGATTTTGAGTTAGGTAAATATCTCCTTTTACATATAGAGGAATTGACAAAAATGTATGAGCTAATTGTAGGAATTTGGAATTAAAATCGTCTATTTAATAATTATTATATGATGGCCAAGAAATGTTTCGAGTCAGGGTGTATAAATGAGGTTGAATATTCATGCAAATGCTCTTCTCCTGAGACTTCATCTTGCGAAGTGCATATTGGGAAGCATATAAACTTGCCTAATGGAGCTCATAACCTTGAATCAACATTTATTCAGCCTTATGAAGGGACAAAAGAAGCAATTCTTGAATTTCTTACAAAAGAAAATTCAAAATACAGCGAACTGAGAAGAAAAATCATAGATTTCTTTAGCCAGTGTCCATTTAATTTAAAGAGAAATTTAAGAGATTTCAGAAAAAAATTGGACGATTGCTCAGGTGAAATAAATGATTTCTTTGCAAAAATTTCCCAAGTTAAAAAATTATCAAAGTTAGAGCAAGATCCAATATTAGGATTATTAGTTTTACAGCCTGGAGAAGCTCTTGAGAAAGTAAAATTGATGACCATAGCCATGAAAGACTTATATAACAGTGCAAGATTCTTTTATATAATCAATGAAAAGTTAGCGAGTTTAAATAGGCCATTTGTTAAAGAAAAATGAGATTCACATCTTGAAAATATGAATGTGCAAAATACTCCTGAAGTGTATGATAAAACTATAGAATCAGCAAACGTTAAGGATTCAATAAATGAAAACATTGAGAGCTTAAAAGGGTGTGAAAACCTAAACAAGCCAGTAAAAAAAAGCCTAGAAAACAAGGCAAGCTTGCTTAATTCTCAAATAAGCATTGCTTCTGATAATCTCAACAGTAAATCCAATGAATTAGAAATCGCTTTAAACTTTACAGACACCTTAAGAAATAAAACAGCGGAAATTTTGAGTAGACCAAACAATCCAGAATTAGAGATAGATTTCCGAACAACTTGCTCAACAATTCAGACCAATTCTAGTCCTTATGATCTAACGCAAGCTTACCAAGATTATCTTAATGCTTATCAACTAAAGACATCTCTTTATAATATTAAAAGAGATAAAAAGACATCTCTTTTTAATATTAAAAGAGATGAAAAAATAAATTCTTATTTGCATATTTATAACACTGAAACTGAAGTCCAAGAAGTCAAAGTCATGCAGACTCAAATAAAACTTGACTCTAAAACGTGCCTAACTCAACTTCCTAATGGCAAGCTATTCTGTTTTGGTAATGGTCTACTTTCTGGAATTACAGTGCTTATTGATGTGAATGGTGGATTAGAAGTGCTGCCATCTGGAACTCCTTGCTATTTATCATCATGTATCTATTTCAACAACAGCATCTATTGCTTTGGCGGAAAGAATAAAGGCACTTTACCTCTATCTAAGAGATTTGATTTGGATCGAAATCGATGAATTCAATTAACTCTATTGCCGAAATCTGATTACAGCTGCAATAGTATAATATTTAATGGAAATATTTTGATTTCTGGATATCGAAATAGAAAGCTTTTATTATATTCAATTGACATTGACTCTTTCTCGTCAATTCCTTATGAGTTTGCAGAGAAGACCAGAAAGATCCTGATAAATGCAGAGAGACTATATTTGATTGAATGTCCTGGATCAATCTATGAAAGCGAAATTGGAAGTGACATGAATTGGAAACGAGTAGGAAAATCAATAATCGATTATGATCCTTCTCAAGTATATTGCTCATATAATAAAGGAGGAATATACATCTCAACTATTTCTGAATTGGTTAGAGAATATTATTATTTTAATTTAGATCAAAAAATCATTATCGATGTTGGTTATTATAATGCGCATGTCTCACTTAGAAGAGTAGGTAAAAAGATTGTAGCAAAAAAATGCAATAACCAGAATTTTAAATTCGATCCTCATTATCTATATGAATGAAATCTAAAAGGCAAAACTCTAAACAACTTACTCCCCCCTCCGTGAGTGAACAAAAAAAATTTGTTCACTCAAGGAGGGGGGTTAATTTTTTTTTCGAAATTTTAAAAAAATCCTAATTCGCAAAAATTGGAAAGCAAATATTAATTCAATTTATAAAATTTATGTTTTAAAAAGCAATTTGTTTAAAATTAAACAGAATTAGCTCTATATTTCATTATACTAATTATCATTTATATATTAAAACTTTTTTCCATAAAAATTTTTTCTATTAAAAAAATTTTTGTTCACTCGGAGGGTGGGTTTTTTGGGCAAAAATAGGGATTTTTCTCTAATGGTTTTGTTCACTCACGGAGGGGGGGGAGTTAGGAAAAAATCTAGAAGAAATCGAATGCTTAGACAAAGCAATCAAGCTCAATCCAAACGATCCTGATTTATATAATAAAAAGGGCGATGCTTTTGATGATCTAGAATGATATCTAGAGGCAATCGAATCGTATGACAAAGCAATCAAACTCGATCCAAACGATGATTTTTTATACAATAATAAAGGCGAGGCGTTTTCTAATTTAAAAAGATATCTAGAAGCAATCGAATGCTATGACAGAGCAATCAAACTCAATCCAAACAAGTCTGCTTTTTACTATGATAATAAAGGGCGTGCTTTAAATGAATTAGGGAGATATCCAGAGGCAATAGAAAGCTATGACGAAGCAATAAAAATCAATCCAAATTATGTCGATTATTATAATGATAAAGGCAATACTCTTTATGCTTTAGAGAGATATCAAGAAGCAATACAATGCTATGATGAGGCAATTAATCTTGAACCCAATAATCCTTTGTATTTATGCAGCCGGGCTAGAGTATTTAATTATCTCAGACAAGAAGCAGCAGCTTTGCAGGACTTTAATAAGGCTTATAATTTGATGCAAGAAAATCAAGCAAGTGACGTTTTCCCTGGGGATGAATGAAACCTTTCTGAAAAAGATATCAATTTTATTAACGATTTATTAGGTCGAGACCGTATTGAACTACTCAAAAAAATTCAGGTTTAGAATAAAACTTGATTATAATAAGCCATCATTATAATAATTATAGTCAAGCATAAACCTGCTTTCCTACTCTAAAGCTTCAATTAATTAAAATATTTTGTTAACACTGAATAAATCACAAAATTAAATACAATTGAATAATAAATTGCACAAAAGTTACAATAAATATGAAGTTGTTGAATTTTAGACAACAGAAAAAACCTGAAGAATCTGAATACCTTTGATATTCTACTAATTTTGATGATGAAAGCTGCTTTTTCTATTGCATAGATTTGAGAACTACCGAATAACAGATTTTGATAGAAATAGACTTAAAGAAACCGGACAGCTTGCTTTATTTGAGAGCAATTTTCTTTATAGCAATCAAATGAGAAATCGATATTTTCATCAATGCTGTGGCGATGATTTTGAGCTAGGAAAATATCTCCTTTTTCATGTAGAGGGATTGACAAAAAATGTATGCTATAATAAAGGCACTATATATTATTTTATGGAAGCCAGCATAATGGGATTACAGGCTTAAATATTAGCTTATATCGAGGAAACCTACAGTGAATGTCAATCGCAGACAAGGGCGTTTGATAGTCTTGCATTGAATTTAGCAATAAAATTATATGTAAACAAAAAAAATTTTGTTCGCACACGTTTTTGGAAAAAAAATTAAAAAAAAAAAATACAAATTAAAATAGTTTTAAACATCTTTTTAATTTAATTTGTAAAATTTATATTTTAAAATGCAAGCTGTTTAAAATTAAACAGAATTAACTAGAGGTTTCATTATAATAAATGTTATTTATATGCCATAATAATTTTTTGTAAAAAATTTTAAATTAAAGGATTTTTACCAAAAATAGAGATTTTACCAATGATTTTGTTTGCTCACTCACAGAAAATATAAGCCAAAAAGATATTGGCTCGACTGAGTATTAATAAAGGCCTTAAGGCCTAGCACAGAAAAAATTAGCTCGCTCATAAATAGTTTCGATCTCTTCCTTCCATCTCCTCTCACATGTAGAGGGCTAGACTAAAGGATTACGCTATAATTAAATGACTATATATAATTTCGCTGATACCCAATATATTGGCATTATTGGTACCAGGTTTAATTTTGAGTAGATGACATCCATAATGGTGTAGGGTGCCATAGAATATTAATAGAATCATGCATATAATTTGATAACAAAATTTAACTATGGTTTTAGATTCTAAATATTTATATATTTAAGACTGCTTTGCGAGTTCTTATTCAGAAAAAAATCAATATTTGCCATTCCTGGAAGCAAGCATTTCTATAAAAATGAAGATAAATTGTATATATTTGATTATGGAGAAAATATTATTTATGCAGCTAAAAGTGGCTTTAGAGAGAGACAAGTTTTATGAAAATATTGATAAAATGGAACAGAATGATTTCGCAGTTATATACATATTATAAAGATTTTCTTTATAGCTTTGATTTTATAGAGTTTTGAATTAAATTAGCAATAATTCTATTCTAAAAAATTATATATGAAGACAAAAGGACGTAGAATTTTAATATAGTTTTAGGCAGTATGATGAAAAAGGGCTTATTTTAATGGGAGTAATTCTATTAGATGGAGAATCAGGACTATCTTTTAGGCATTTTCAGAATTAATCTTACATTAAATCTAGCTTAATATTTTTACTACTATTTAAGAATTTTCGACTCAAAATATTCAATGCCCCCTGCTTTTTCTCGTAATTTAATAGGATAAATAACTCCATCTCCCACATTTTTGGCATTTATTGGTAAAAAATACGCAGCCCAAAAATTACCACAAATAATCTGGAAATTATTTTGCCCTCCATTATCAAATGTATTAAATTCTATAGAAGAGTAAATCTCCAACGTCGTTCTATTAGTAAAAAGTAATCACAAATGAAACCCAGATAAAAGTGTTAGCGTTAGGCCTATAAAAATTCCTCCACATGCTCCAATAATATTTGCCGTTGATGTAAATTCATTTTCTTTTATAGCTAACCATCCACAGCATACCCCAGCTATAGTGCTTCCTATACAAGCATATATTAAAAACTGTATAAAATACCGATAATTGTGAAATCCTACACAATTTCCGATTCATGGACAATGATGGTCCATTCTGAGGATACAACGGTTGCATATTCTACAATGATGAGCTCTTGGGGGCCGATTTCTGTCACACTTATTGCAAAATGATGATTTTGATATTAACTCCCACAATTTAAATTAAAACAAAAAATCCTGTTCAAACGTTTTTTTTTTAAAAAATATATATTTGAATTTTTCTTTATAAAAATTTTTAAAATCATAATCTTTGATATAGTCTGACTTAGTCTGTCATCCGTCCATTGCATTTTGTTAGATAAAGAAATCTACATAGGACAATTTTCCTATTGAAAAAAAATTTTCTGATGTAAAGGGGGTTAAAGTACCCAAAAAAATGCAAATTTTACCAATGTTTGGTCCCAATTTAAAGAGTGAGTAAGCAGTCTTCATCATTGTACTTATTATTGGAAATTTCTATACGAGATTCGTCAGATAAAAAGTCAAAATATGATGGGATAGATCCTGGGTCTGTTATAACAGACGAGATGTAGGACCAGCAGAGCAAAATGATATCGATATAGAATAATATGTAAAGTGCTAAAAGAGGTATTGTGGGTTCTTGAGTAGTGATAAAGGAATCGTGATAGCAATAAACAATTCCAGAAATGATAAAGAGGACTATGACTACTGGAATGCTTGATAAAATTCTTACAAGGTATCTGTCATTGTAAAACATTAATTATCCTATTTTAATTTGCAATTCAATATGTTTAGCAAATAATTTTTTTAATTATCTCAGAAAAATTGTCAAATAACTATTATCTTACTTAAAAGTTTAAAATTTATTCTCTCCTACTACACTTTCCATACCACCATTGAGTCTTACACCAGCTTTGATGCCAGGAAGCAAAATTATTCGAGTGTTAGGGTCCTCAAACTGTTGCCTTTTAGCTCTGCTAAGCAACTTGAGGCTGTAATACAATATTTATTTATGTATTTGTTAAATAATCAATTTGCAAGTGAATTTTTAATTATTCAAATATTACTTTTATTTACAAGAATAATTGCTCTAAAGATAAAATCTCAGCTAGTCGAAAATCGATTTAAGATAATAATGGGGAAGGAAAATGAGTAGTAACTTTTAAAAAGCGACTATCTTTTGAAAATAAATACCTTTGGCAATCAAAGCGTTGGGATATCCAGTATAATTACTCGATATACCCAAGGCTTTTTTAATGGATACTCACAGATCTCAATAGGAATTGATTTTGTAAGAATTACATAGAAATCCCGTAATATAGTTTTTCAAGAAAAGGAGTTAAAAATTATGGTTTGAGAATACGCGGCTACTGATAGATGCAAGTCAATTAAACGTACTTACATAAAAGAAACCAATGGAATAATGTTTGTTTATGACATTACTAATAGAGACACATTTAGATATATTTATTATTGGCTTAGAGAAGCAAAAGAGAATATAGATAGAGACTTTTTGGCGATTTTAATTGGCAATAAGTGTGATTTAGAAAGTGAAAGAAAAGTATTGTATAGTGAAGGGCAGGCTTTAGGAGAAGAACTTGGTCTTCCATTCTTTGAAATTTCAGCTTTGGATGAGACAAATGTAGAAAATGCTTTTTCTTTTTTGATAGAAAAGAATTTCGAATTATTGTCTAAATTTAAATAAACCTTGGAATAATATTATTCTATTTATAATAATAATTCGTTTTAAATCTAAAATCTGAGCTAGTCTTATTACTTAATATTATAATGAGGACAGAAAACGAGTAGTAACTTTCTAAAAAGCGACTATCTTTTTGAAATAAATACCTTTGGCGCTCATGAGGTGGGGATATCCAGTATAATTGCTCGGTATACCGAAGGCATTTTTCATGGATACTTGCAAGCCTCTATGGGAAATGAATCTGTAAGAATTACATAGAAATCCCGTAATGTATACTTTAAAATAATGAAAATCAGTTATAGGTTATAAATTAAATAAATTGAATAGTTTTTCACGAAAAGCAGGGTTAGGGTTAACTAAGTAGTTAAAACCATCGAAAGAGTCTTATGGTTCTTTTTCTTCTCGTTTTCCAATTTCCTGGCATTTCTCCTGGGTTCTCTTCTGGGTTTTCTTCCTGGCTCTCTCCTGCATTTTCTTCTAGGTTTCCTTCTGAGCTTTCTTCTAAGTCAATTCATATTGATCTAAATCCCGCAGCGAGCATCAATTCCCTATCATCTAGCAAAATCCTTCCTGCTTAGCCGCCCACAATAGAAATTCACCAATTTTGTCACTTTCCAACTCGTCACCTGTTTCCACTTCCCAGATTACTCTATTAAATGAGATCTCATCATTTTACTCAGCTCCATCACGCGGATTTCTTCTTCCCACATCTCCACCTCAGCTATAGCATCATCGATATATCTTCAATTTAAGAATTCTCACTTTAATAATCATATTTTCCGCAAGGGTCAAAGCAGCTTGCGTAATCGTAAAACTCCATAGTGGCAATAAAATAAAATCTTTTGATGAAAAGCAATTAAAAATTATGGCTTGGGATTACACAGTTGATGATAGATGCAAACCAATTAAATGTACTTTCAAAAAAGAAACTAATGGAATAATGTTTGTTTATGACATTACTAATAGAGACACATTTAGATATATTTATTATTGGCTTAGAGAAGCCAGAAAGAATATAGATAGAGACTTTTTTGCAATTTTAATTGGCAATAAGTGTGATTTAGAAAGTGAAAGAAAAGTATTGTATAGTGAAGGGCAGGCTTTAGGAAAAAAACTTGGTCTTCCATTCTTTGAAACTTCAGCTTTAGTTGGGACAAATGTAGATAATGCTTATTCTTATTTGATAGAAAAGAACTTCGAATTATTGTCTAAATTTAAATGAACCTTGGAATAATATTGGCATTTCCAGAACAAATGGTATCCTAGGAAATCTGGGTGGGATTAATATAGAGAAATTCTATTATAAAGCTTCTAATGGTTATAATGAGGAAACTTATTAGTTATTCAGATATTCAGAGGGTAAAAATAAGCCAAAATAATTTCAATAATAATTATGTTTAATTTATCTATTTTTAAAGAGTTTATTCACTGTTTACCTTTGGCATACCACCATTATTAAAGACAATTATTTATGCAAGAAACACAAAATTGCTTCTCATCAAATTGCATAAATAAGCCAGAAACTCTTTGCAAATGCACATTCCCAGCGACTTTTATATGCCTTACCCATCAAAGTGAGCACATAAACTCGTCAAACTTGCCTCATAATATAGAGCCTGTCTTTGTCAACTTATGCCAAGATACTAAAGAAGCAATACTAAACCATCTGATTTCAGAAAAAGCCAATTTAGAAAAAATGAAAACAATCGCTGAACAATTTTTCATGGAAAATGCAAATTATTACCAAAATCTTCATGAGAAAAAAATACAAAAAATTGAAGAAAATTTGGTAGCAATAATGAGAACATTTTCTGTAGTTTCTAATGTCGACAAAATTAGTAGATATGAAAAAGATCCTATTTTGAAATCCTTGTCTTTACCTTCATCTGAAGCTTTGGAAATTGTTAAAAAATCTATATATAGCTGCTGAGATTAATTTTTTAGATGTTTTTAAAATGAAATTTTGGCTATATTTTTTAAATAAATCCTAAATTAGTAAAAATAGTGTGATAGCGTATATAAAAATTCTAGATTTGATGAAAATATTATTGACGAAGGTATAAATAAAATGGTTGAAGATTTAGTAGAGAGAAAAATCAAAGAGCTATTGGATGGAAAAATTCAGATTAATGAAGCAAGAAATTATTACTCAAATATCTCAAATATTGATGAAGTGGCTAAAAAAGTTGAAGAAATTGAATGGAGAATAGATGGAATGGAAAAAAGCTTTAAGAACACCATTGAAAATGCGAATAATCATATATTCTGTTTAAAGAGGATTATCCAGAATATTAAACAACCATTTGTCATTTTTTTCAAAAAAAAATTGGCTGAATTAACCTCACTTATAATAAAAGACTTGAAAAACAAAGTCGATTATTTAAGTAGTCAAGTCAGTGAAAACAAAAATGCATTAAAAGAAGTATTAAAAGAAATAGAAAAAAGCAAACGAGATGTGCCTATAGCTAAGCAGCTCACTGGATTAAGAAGAAATAGCGACATTCTCAACCTCACTGAATCAGTCAGAGCAAATCTCAGTGTTAAAGCTCTTTCTCCAGATCTAAGACCATTAAAAAGACAAGACAAAAGTGATCTAAAACCTTACCAAATTGAGCTGAGTAGCCCTACTAATAATAAAAATGATTTTTTATCATACTATTCCCAAGTTTTTGAAGAACTAAACAACAGGATGATATCTCTTTCCGAAGTAGAAAATAAAATCGACAGCATGTTTTTAGAATATTTTTTAAAAATTGAACAAGAAATCATGACAATTGACGATTTCGAAAACTTCGGAAATTCTCGTGCAGAGCTAGAAAACGAGCTTAAAAGCTTAAAATGTTCAGAAGAGTATAAAGAAAAGCTTCAGTTTATATGTGAATACAGCAGTGAAATAAAATCACTATATTCTAATTGTTTAGCAAGCTATAATGATGTTGCTAAAAAGTTGGAAATACAAACGCAGGCTTTTATTGAGAAGTATTATAAAGAATTCAGCTTTGAAACTATCAAAAATCTATTTAATATTGATAGGCTGGGTACACTGACTAAAATGCATATTTATGATATAGAATCTCATGAGAAGCAGCAAAAATCAATAGATATTGATGAACCATTTAGCTCTGATACATGCATAGTCCAGATTCCGAATTATGGAATTTTCTGTTATGGGAATTCATTTCCGCTGACAGGAGCTGCTTGTGTTATTAACACAAATTCTTTTTCTGTAGAAAGATGGCTTCCTCCAGGAACTCCTTGCTATAACTCAGGTGGCGTATATTACCAAAACTCAGTTTTTATATTTGGAGGATGTGATGGCACCAAAATATTATCTTATTTTTATTTGAATTATATATAACTCTTTTAAAAATACTAACTCCCCCCCCCCCCCCCGTGAGCGAACAAAACCATTAGAAAAATCGCTATTTTTTGACCAAAAACCCACCCTCCGTGAGCGAACAAAAATTTTTTTAATAGAAAAAATTTTAATGGAAAAAAATTTTGATATATAAGTGATAATTAGTATAATGAAATCTAGAGCTAATTCTGTTTAATTTTAAACAAATTGCGTTTTAAAACATAAATTTTGCAAATTAAATTAATATTTGCTTCCCAATTTTTGCAAATTAGGATTTTTTTAAATTTCGAAAAAAATATTTTTTATAAAATTTATATATAAATTTTTTTAAAAAAAAAAAAAATTAACCCCCCTCCGTGAGTGAACAAAATTTTTTTGTTCGCTCACGGAGGGGGGGGGGGGGAGTAATAAATATTTTTAAAAAATAGAGCCATTATTAAATTTTATATATACAAAAATCATTATATTGCCATATAAATCATGCAGAAAAATTTGATTTATTAGAAAACAGATGAACCAAGCTTTCGCCGCTTCCTTTTGAATCCAGCTGATGCTCTTGTGTTGCCTTTAAAAACTCGATTTTCATAGCTGGCTACCATCTCCAAAAAATATACAAATTTGATATTAGAAAAAATGAATTTCTTGAAATTTCTTCGCTAAATCTGAAAAAATTCCTTTGTTGGAAAATTTTATTATCTGCAATGTCAAGACTTTATGTCCTTGAAGATAATGGATCGATTTTTGAAAGCGACGAACTTAATGAAAATATTTGGAATAATGTGGGAGGCTCAAACTTTGTGAGCTATAACCAAGCTTTTAGGACATTTTACAATGGGAAGTTTTATATTAGTCTGCACTATAACAATAATATGCATTGCTATAGTTTTGATCTGGGGAGAAAGGCACTTGAGGAGCTTCATTAAACTTAGTCTTAAATTAATATAGGGAATAAATTAAAAAAAATATGAAACAGAATACCTAGTAATAAGAGCATGCAAATATAATCAGTAAATAGATTTTTATGATTAAAATAAGGATCTTTTAAGCTAGGATTTAATTTTTAAATTGATCCTTTATAAATTATGATCTATTTGAAAACCTACACCAATTAAATACAAAGTTCCGCTCTTAAATTCTTTAAAAATGAGTTTTAAATCAGCTTCACTAAAAAGTCGTACAGAGTAGTTTCTATTTAGAGCTCTTCATGAAGGATACCTAGACCATTTAAAGCAAAGTCCTCTAGTCGGTATTGATGCATTTGTCCAAGAGGTAGATTCTTGGATAACAAAAGACGAATTTCATCAAGACTCAAAAACCATCACAAATACCCCTCTGCTAATTTCTGGCGATTCAGGGTGCGGAAAAAGTTCTTTTATCGCAAAATGAATAGAATTCCATACAAGGTCTCATAAAAAAGATAATGATTACTTACTAGTGCATTTCTCAAAACTATCTCCTAGTGACTCTGCTTATTTTGTTACTTTATATAGGCTTTACAACGAAATTCGAGTACTTTTTATATAGAAAGCTTATAACATTCCTCAAAAAGTCGAAATTATAGAGGACAAATTAAGGATTTATTTTTCCTTATGATTAGAAAATGCTGACTCAAGGCAACAAGAGTCTCAAATTATGAGGAAAAGTATAGTCGTTATTATTGACGGAGTCGATAAATACAGGGACAGCAATAATAAAGAAGAAGCCCCAAATTGGCTCCCTACAAATGTCCCAGGGTCTGTCAAATTAATTTACACATGTGATAATGACACAAGGGCTTTTCATCATTTACTCCAAAAATCAGGGTATCATTTGCACCTGCAGCCGTTTGACTTAAATAAAAGAAAAGAAATGATTAACCAGTATATTAATGCACTTGATGAAGATTTATTTCAAAAATACCAGCCAACTATAGCTGAACTCAGGCTGCATATAGCTCATGAATGCTGTGGGAATCCGCTTTTTATGAAGCTTTTGCTTAATTTTACGATGCCAAAAGAAGAAAATGTGCATCCTTTTAGATATGATAGTATTTTGGAAGTCAACACAAAAGAAAGGCTTTTTGAGAAAATTGTAGAATTTAATGATACTTATAATTTTAAGGATAGGGCGCTGCTTAATGTTTTAGCACAAATTGCTTTAAGCAGAACAGGGTTGTCTGAGGATGAGCTTATTCTTCTCTTTTGTAATAGAGCTTTTGTCGTCTTTATAAAGGATAAAGTTAAAAAATCTGATATATTAATTTATTTTAAAAATTTGTTCAATATAATATAATTTCTATATAAATTCCTAGGTATTTGATTTGAGGCAGGGTAAGAGCGGGTTTCATGTTTCCATATAGGGTTAATTTTCTCAATTTTTAATATGATTTTCAATGGATTATTTCGATCAAAGATGGAGGAGTTAGTAAAATTGGGAAATCACATAAGACAGTCAAAAAAATATTAGCAGTTTTCAAATCCTGCTTAGTATGCTATGACGGTTTTTATATTTTTTCTAATGATATTTACAGAAAAGTGATTTTATCAAGATATGTTCCTCTTCCCAAGCATTTTCACACAGAAATAATCGAAATCCTTGATAAAGAATCAATTACTCTTCGAAACTCTGATGAGCTTTTATATCATTTATATGAGTGTGAAGACTGAATGAAGCTTAAAGACCTTTTATCAGATTTAGAGGTCTTTTCAATAATGTTTACCCCAGACTACCGGCTTTCTTTATATTTTTATTGGTTAAAGCTAGAAAGGCAGCACTTCGACCCAGTCGTCGAATACAATAAAAGCCTAGAACATTTTGTCGTCCAATACTCCCCAAGTAACCAAGACCTATTTGTCCTTCTCCTTCAATTTTGTCGCTTTTTTAAAGAATTCGCTGATTTAGAGACTTCAGACTGTTGTGAGTTCCGGCATCCTCACTTAAAAGGCTATTACGAGCTTAAAGAAATCAATCTTTTAAATGAGATTGAAAATTTAAATGGCCTATTTTTCCCCACACAGCAGCCTCCATTAAAAGATGACGAAAATTTTGCAGTCGAAAACAAAGGATTTAGGCAGCAGTTAAAAGAAAAAATTTTAAATGAGCCTCATGAGCTGAGATTCCAAAGGAGAAAACTGGAATATTATTACTATAAAAGGTGGCTTTGAATACAATTTCCTTGATGCGGATTAGATGTATATTCAGATTTATCACAAATTATGAAGATGTTCAGTAGTGATAATCATGCAATTACGTGCCAAAATGAATATGATATGGCTATTTCGTCATTAAGGATACTAAAAGAGTCAAAATTAAAACCTAACTCCCCCCCCCTCCGTGAGTGAACAAAACCATTAGAAAAATCGCTATTTTTTGCCCAAAAACCCACCCTCCGTGAGTGAACAAAAATTTTTTAATAGAAAAATTTTTTATGGAAAAAAATTTGATATATAAATGATAAATTATATTATAATGAAATCTAGAGCTAATTCTGTTTATTTTTAAACGAATTGCTTTTTAAAACCTAAATTTTGCAAATTGAATTAATATCTGCTTTCCAATTTTTGCGAATTAGGATTTTTTTAAATTTCGAAAAAAAATATTTTTTATAAAATTTATATATAAATTTTTTTAAAACAAAAAAATTAACCCCCTCCGTGAGTGAACAAAATTTTTTTGTTCACTCACGGAGGGGGGGGAGTAAGTAAACGATATCAGCCACTAAGCAAGCAAGCCACAAATAAATCTCTACCAAAAGATTCACCAAAAAGTATGACTGTTAAAGCTTATGCAAAAGCTGCAGGGATTTTCCCAGAAATCAGCCAGGCGAATTTAAATAGCACGCTTAATGCGCTATCTCTAACAGACGACATTTCGATACCTAAAAGTATGTCTCGCCATAGCTCTGCAGGTCGCATAAAGCATCACAAAGTTTCTTCTGAGTACAATTTTGACCTTTCTTTTAAAGACCTGACCCCTTCTAATATCCTTGTAAAATTAGGCAATAAGGTCTCAAATTATTCCAATCATGAAATCCAAAGGAAAAAAAAAGAAAATTATGAGCTTCAAAAATATTATAATAAGCTAGTTAATGAAGTCAGAATGAAAAAAATCAAGCTGGAAGGCCTTAAAAGCCAAATCGCAAAATCTGAAGACAAAATTAAAGAAGGCGAAGAAGTCAAAGCAAAAATTGCCAGCATGCAGAAAAAAATGGCCACAATATTTGAAAAAATTAACCGCACCGAAGTCGAGTGCAGGAGACTTGAACAAGTGGTAACATCCTGCTTTAAAAACCCAGCTAAAAACGACGTATGAGAAAGAGGCTTAGAAAAAGGCATAGAAAATATGAAAGCTCTTATACAGCTTGAAGAGGTTGAAACCAAAGAATATGAGCATGAAATAGAAACCCTGGAAAACAGGTATATGCAATTTGATCGGTTTTTTGCTAGTGTGACATGATACATTTTCCGGGAAAAACCGTCAAATTTTGACCAATGTACCGAGGAAATTTCTCATAGCAAGTAAAAAAGCATGTACCATGGAAAACCAAATAGACGAGTTTCAGCTCTGATATAAAGACAAAGTCACCTTCCAAAGCCACACCATTGACAGAGTCGCTGAACAATTCATGCTAAAAACGAATGTGCAAGAAACCCTCCAAATGGGCGAAAAAAAAAGAAATGAAATAATTTCGAACTCAATGTTACCAAAACATGAAGGATATTATAAAATCAAGCTAAGGCAAAGACAGTCAATGCTGAAAAAAATTTCACGGCTAAAGTCAATATTGGAGTCAAAACTAGGAGAATTTGAAACACTAATAGAAAGGCTTCAACATGTCGTAAATATTCATGGCCCACAGGATTTAACATCAGTGATTTTGCAGTTAGAAAGAAATGAAGAGCTTTATCAGTCAAGATTTAACGTCGAAGAAAAATTAGATGAGCTTCAAGGACAAAAAGAAGCCTTAGAAGCCAAGCTGAATTTTTTACAAAAAAAAGAAGAGCAGCAAGAAGATAAGCATATTAGAGACAACATTGAAGAACTAAATGCAGCCGTCATGGAAGCTGAAAAGAAGCTAAATCACTTTATAGAAGCCAACCAAAGGCAAGAAATCGTTTATATCACCTGCAAAGGCACTTTTGAGCATATTTGAAGAACTTTAAAAATCAAAGAAAATATTGAATTTACCCCTGAAAACCATTTAAAAATTGCTCAAATTGTAGGAGATAAAGTAATAGAGGTCATAAACCAAATCCAAAACCGCGTCCTTACCAGCTCTTCAAATATCCAATGCTCTGATCTAGACTTAACCCCAGGCTTAGCCAGCTCTACTATGAATAATACAGAAGAGCACACCCCAGTCCATTATGAAAAATCTTTAGATGAGCCTTCTCCTATCTCAAATAAAAGAAGAAAAAAACAATTAATAAAGCCTGGAAACAGAAAAAAACTGTAATTTAATTTTTATTTATTCCGGAATTAATTAAACCTATTTTGGGACCATTTCTAAAGCTTGTCGCCGCACCCGCTTTGTATACTCATTTCTGTCTCTCATATAGAGGTTATAAGGTTCAGCTTGGGCTGGGCTTTGTGGGTTAGGATTGTCTAGTAAATCTTGGATTCCTATTAAAATTTGCTTTATTGTGATGCTTGGTCTTCAGTCTTGATCTTCATTGAGAATACTTAGACATACTGTGCCTGAAGGGTAAACGTTTGGGTGGAATAAAACTGGCTCAAATTTGCATTTAGGCGGTTTGGCTGGGTATTCGTCAGTAAAGTCCATAGAGAGCTTGTAGACTCCGCCTTCCCAGGGTGTGTTTGCTTTGCCAGGAATCCCACATTCCCATTTCATAAGATTACAAGAGCCTTCGCCTGTAGAAATAGGTTTCGCGAAAAAGCCGTGGGGATGGTCACGTCTCCAAAGTTTGCGTTCTTCTTGAAGTCTTCCTAATACTATAGAATTTCTACTAACCATTATAGGCCCCCTAAGTGATTTTTAAATTTCAGGAAGCTTGGATACATCATTTGGATGCAATTTTGAAAATTCTGAAAATCACTTAATTTATTACATAATTCCATCTTAAATAATCAAAAAATATAAAGAAAAAGCTGCTTATTTAAATGCATTATAATACTTCCAAAAGGCACCTTAGTTATATACAAACTCTATGCACAGTTAATTATTTACTAGTTACTTCCCCCCCTTTAAATTGGGAACAAAATATAAGCAAAATTCACTTTTTTGGTAAATTAATCCCCCTTTAAATTGGAACAAAATTTAATTTTATAATAAAAAATTTTATATATATAAAATCATAATTTTTATGTAAAAAGTTTTGATATAAGTTAAATGTTTCTTCTTAACTAAAAATTAAAAAATTTATTTATATCTTGCTCTTGTTTAAAGAAGAGAGTATAAAGATCATCTTAATTTAAATAAATTTATTATCCTTAATTGCTAAATTTTTAAAAACAATAATAATTGTTTTTTTGATAGAAAATGATATTATTTATTTAAATAATTTTGATATAAATTCAATGCGAATTCTTTACAAAAATTAAAAATTTACTTATTTTTTACTTTATTTTAAAGAATAGCATATAAATAGATATTATTTAAACAAATTAGCAATTTGATCAATAAATTTTCTAATTTTTTTTTTTTCATTTTTTTTTATCAATAAAAATAATAATTTTTGTGTGAATAGTTTTGATATCAATTAATAGTGTCGTATTAACTAATAATGAAAATTTAGTTATATATCTTGCTAATTTTAAAGGATAGAGAGAGAGTAAATAGCATTTCATTGAACAAATTTATTAATCTAATTCGACGAATTTTTGAAAAAATTTTTTATATACATATTTTTTTTTTATAAAAAATTTTATATCGATTTTTTTTTCAAAAAAATTTTCTTAACCCCCTTTAAATTGGAACAAAATTTTTTGTTCCAATTTAAAGGGGGGAGTTAGTTGATGGTATGCTGACACTTATGACAAACATATTTTATGTCTTTACATTTATTTGTCATATAAGGTATCATAAAGCATCCAAAAACTCCTCCCATTAAAAAAATCCCAACAGCAGACCAAAAAGCTGTTGTTGAGTTCGAATACTCCGACCTTGTCGTTGTCTCTGCATTGCAATATGCGCACCATCTCAATAATGGTCGATCCAAATCCACCTCATACGCATCAATTTCACTGTTTTCGTCAATAAATTTTGCCTCATGGATTTCTCCAGAAATTATACTTGGGAGTGAAAATCTGCTTTGGTTAACTTGGACGATGCTCTCAGGGGCTGGCTCTGATGCTCTCCCATACTCGTTTTGTAAATTTCTAAACTTTTCTTGGAGCCTTTGGCCTAAAGTACGAAGTTGGGGTGAATTTGTGACTTCTGGAGTAAAAGTGCTTGTTGACCCTCGGATATCAGGAGATTGCAAAGAGGGGAGCATGGTAGATACAGATGGATCAATGCTGCTCTGAAAGTAGCCAGGGGATAGGCATCTATTCTCAGTTTTCATATTTATAGCTGAAATTCCAATGGATTTAATGCCATAACGGACTGTAAATAAAATTTAAGCTAAAATTTATCCTGAAATTTTGAAATATTCAGTATAAAAATAAAAATTTGATAAATAAAAGCAGAACTTTTAAAATGGTATTTATAATACAAAATAGATAATTAACATTAAATTTGAATTATTTAATTATAAATCTCTATTTTTATAATATTTTCACTTAAATTTGTCTATTAAAATTAATTTTTAAAATAAATGAAATTCGTTTTCCGCACAAATAAATAATAATCCATGGGAAACCATTGTGTAAAGCGAGAGCAGCCTTGTCTTATTCAAGAAAACGAAACTCTTGACTATAACCCAGTCAAGATAGGCAACTTAATTTTTATTGACTACTCAAAATCTAATAGAAAATGTGGTTCAGTCCAAGAATTGATTTCTACAACCCCTGATTGTACGCCGACACAGTTAAATTGCTCATCAATTTTAAAAAACAATGAAACTTCTAAGCACTCAATTGTTGAAATTATAGGCATGGATCTTGAAACGTCTGAAGAACTTATAATGACTATTGAAATACATGAAAACTGAGCCTTGATTCAGTTAGGGAATAAAGAGTCTATCGAAAAAGTGTTGAATTTTGATAGAAGCTTAAGTTAGGCTTAATATTTAAATTTCTGATAGAATTCTGGTCGGTATACTAACGATTGAGCTCTCACCTAGGACGTTGCCAGTATCTCTTAGCTACTGAAAGACTTGCGAAAAGCTTTTATCCTCTTGGCTCATTTATTCTGATTGTTATTGGTCGCATGTGGACAGTCCGTACCTTTATAGTGCGTAGGCTTGGACTTCCTGATCTCAGCCTTCACTTATTCTGCTCCAGCTACTTTGTCTTGAACCTCAGCAGGACATCGTGGGGATTTTGACAGAAGCAACATAGAACTTCATCATGATCTTCAGGCAAAACCGTTTAGAACAGGATTTCATGGGATTTTGGAGCATGTTAATTATTTGATTGGCTTACCCTCCTTCTAAATTGGAATAAAATATATATAAAAATCCTATTTTTTGGTAAATTAGCCCCTTTAAAATTGGAACAGATTTTTTGTTCCAATTTAAAGGGAGAGATAGGCCTTGATCCAAATCAAGAAAACTACGGAAAGTTTCTTTATCGGCAAATCAAGC
Source organism: Blepharisma stoltei (assembly GCA_914767885.1). NCBI lineage: Eukaryota > Ciliophora > Heterotrichea > Heterotrichida > Blepharismidae > Blepharisma > Blepharisma stoltei. The sequence continues at coordinate 145,309 of CAJZBQ010000063.1, read as the reverse complement.
TATTAATTGGATAATTCGTTTTTTTTTAGTAATTCTCTATATAAATCTCACAAATCTAAATCTTTATCTTTGACTGGCCTTTTTGAGAATTTTTATCTGTAAAATTTCCTTTAAAACTAAAAATCATATTTCAATATCGGAGCCACTTTAATTTGCTTATATTTCAGCATAAATCTACTTTTCACTATAAATTATTGTTTTCTAATATTTCTCTCACTATCACATATATTTTTCATCAATTTCTTTTATCTAAAAAATCATAATTACCCAATAAATTAATTAACTAATGAGTGCAGATTCCATAGGCCTCGACCCAAAATACTTAATTACTTACTTATACATTAATAGGCGTCTGCCGTATTGTTAACGCAGTCACCAAGGACCCAATAGTAGGGTTCAACTGCTTTGCGACATAGTCCCAACCAGTTATGAAGACCGGCCAGGGGACATATGCCTCCTCCTTCCCCCGGAATCCCGCAGCTTAAGTGTTGAGTGGGCAGGCTATGGATTTCTGCGGCTGCTGCTTGAGTTGACGAGAGTTGGCTTTCCGAAATTCCAAAAAATGGAATTTCTGGTCACCTTTCGGCAAAAAGGGAAGTTCCAAGTCCTGGAACGTAACGCCCAGTTTCACGCTAGGTAATTGCCCGATTGGTCTAGGCGTTGCCTGTAGACTCTGCTGGGCTTACCCTTTCCAAACTTGGACTCCCTTTTCCTCTGGGGTGAAAATCCATTCTGGTCGTTAGACATGGGCCAGGCTCTGCTCTGCAGAATTACTTACCATGGCTTTGTTGCCCATTTCCGGAATGGCAAAACCTTGCCGGATATAATTAAAATATGAGTCGAGTATGTATGGCCGAGAGGCCATACTCAGACGAAGACGCCATATTTTAATTATCCTCGACCCAAAATACAATGGAAGATACATAAAATCCCCAACAAGCCTAACTTCTCGATCCCAAGTAAGAGATCTCCAAGAAGAGCTTCATCGCAAAGATATAGAGCTACAATTAATCCAAGAAGAGCTTAAAAAATCAACGGAATCTGTAAAGCAATACCAAGTTAAAGTGGCTGAGCTCTCTACTAAACTTATTTCTAGAGAAGACGACTTCTACGCCCTCTCTGAAAAAATCGAAAAACTTAAAGAACAGCATGATTATAATCTGCAAAGCATAAAAGACCAGTTAACCAACTATAATATTGACATTTCTTTGCTGAAAGGGACGAATTCTAATGAATCAGAAGACTCTACGCATGAAGCAGCAAAACAGATGAGCGGGAGTTTATTGATTTCTCCAATACTCCGATCTCCTAGTGAGCCAGTTGATTGGAAGTCTCAGGAATTTCAAAAAGAGGCTGATATATTGAAAGAAAAACTGGTTTTAGTTACGAGAGAAAGAGATGCTTATAAAGCGTGGAAAGAAAATCACTTAAAGGAAAGCCAAGAAATGGAAAGCTATTTAACTAGCGTCAAAAGTAAAATGAGAAGGATAGGGAGAGCACTGAAAAGTTTTACAATGAAAGGTGCACAATTGCATGGACAGCTTGATACGAATGACCCTGCAGTAAAAAAATCATTAAATGCGTTTTATGAAGAAAAATTAGAATTAGAAAGCGTGATTTCTGAGCTTGCAGGACAAAATGAAAAATCAAGCAGAAGACGAAAATCTCCAGACAGATTAATCCAAGAATTATCAAAAAAGAAGCAAGAGGTAGAGCAGCTAGCTTATAATCATGCACAAACTGTAGAAGATCTTCACACAAAGCTAGAAGAATCTGAGCAGGCAATAAGGATTTTAAAGCAGGAAAAAGAAAGCTTGAAAAATGAAAATAAAGAATTTAAAAATATTTTCATCATGCAAAAACATCAGCTAGATCAAATTAAAAAAGAATATTTTTCAGCTGGAGAAAATAAATTTTCTATTTTTTAAAAAATTTTAAAAAAGTAATATTTTTTTTCAAATTAAAAAAAATTCCGAGAAAATATGATGATTGAGTATAAGATACTTGTAGAAGCTAATAAAAGCTTGGTAGAAGAAAAGGATAACTTGATTCTCCAAAGGAACCAAATTAATGAAAAATTCCAAAAAGAGATGAAATATGCTAAAAGATTGTCTGCTGATATGGAAGAATTGCAAAGTAAAATAGTGAAGCTTAATGGGACGAATAATGTACTGGAAAGCCAAATTGAGTTTTATAGAAAAGAATTAAGCTCTTTTGAAGAAAATAGACAAAAAGGAGAAAATGATCTCACTAATAGACATACTTTTGAGATGAAAGACGCTGAAGAAAAAATAGCAATGAAGGAGAAAGAGATTTTTGAGCTAAAAATTAATATAGAAAGCCTTCAAAAACAAATTGTTGATATTGAAGAAGAAAGAAAAAAGAAGCCTACGCTAAGTTTAATGCAAATTGGTTGTATATATATAGAGCAGCCTTATAAATCCCAACAGGTCATTGAAGAATTAAGCCACCAACTCACAGAAAAAGAAAGAATTATCAATGATTACATATCAGAATTAAAATTTGCTAAAAATAAGGTAAAAGAGCTAGAAAAATCATTATCAGAAAAAGAAAAAATAATTTCTGCCTCCAAAGAAACTTTTGAACACAAACTCAAGCATAAAGAAGACGAAATAACAAACATAAAAACACAAATAGAAGAAAGACCTTCAAGAATTGGCGGAGTAAGAAAGAAAACCATAGCAGCAACCCTAGGCGAAGCCAATGAAATGGAAAAATCTTTCCAAAGTGCTGACAGTTCAGCTGTATCCCAAAAAATTAATTCTTTAGAAAAAGATATGAATGACCTACAAAAAGAGAAAAGAAAATGGGAAAAAGAAAAAAAATCTTTAGAAGCTGAAAAGAACAAACTTTTTGAAGACTCACAAAGCTCGAAAGGAAGAGTTATGATGTTGGAAGCTGAAAATAAGGATTTAATGAAACAAATAGTGGAACTTATGGATGGGATTAAACAGTATGAAGAAATCATCCAAAGGATCGAGACACAAAACTCTCAGTCTGAAGTAAAACCACAGCCTATCGTAGTAAAAAAATCAGGAATAAAAAAAGTGTTTTCGCTTGATATAAGAGGAATTGCTAATAAAGCAGCAATTAATGAACAAAACAGTCAAGTAGAAAAATTAAGAAATGAACTTAAGGTAAAAGGCGACCAAATGGCTAAAGAAATTGATGGAAAAAATAAAGCAATCCAAAGCTTAAAAGAGAAATATGAAAAAACAATTAATGAAATTAGTAAAGAGCTTGACGAGAAAAAAGATGTTTGCGAAAAACTGCTAAAAGAGAAAGCACAGTTGGAAAAATCAGCACAAGAAAAAATGAGCGTAAAAAATCGCTGTGAAAAAAGAATTAAATCTTTAGAAATGGAGCTTGGGGAAAAATTGTCATTGCTTCAGCAGGTTGAGAAGGAAAAAGAAACGCTTAGTTATTCTTCAGAAGAAATTAATTTACTTACTCCCCCCCTCCGTGAGTGAACAAAAAAATTTTGTTTACTTACGTAGGGGGGGCTTTAAAAACATTTATATATAAATTTTATAAAAATTTTTTTTCTTCGAAATTTAAAAAAATCCTAATTCGCAAAAATTGGAAAGCAAATATTAATTTAATTTATAAAATTTATGTTTTAAAAAGCAATTCGTTTAAAATTAAACAGAATTGCTCTAGATTTCATTATACTAATTATCATTAATATATCAAAATTTTTTTCCATAAAAAATTTGTTCTATTAAAAAAAGTTTTTGTTCACTCAAGGAGGGTTTTGGGCAAAAAATAGCGATTTTTCTAATGGCTTTTTGTTCACTCACGGAGGGGGGGAGTTAGCAAAGAAAAAGAAGCACTTACTAATTTCCGTTCTTTATAAATAAATGTTTATAAGGTGAAAAACACGATAATAATTAACATTTTTGGATAAATATGATAGTAATCATTTATTTATTTTTAATTTTTTTTTATGAAAAAAAGATTCAAGAATTTTATTTTTATTTCGCAAGGGTAAGAAACTCACACAAGCAAATCAAGAAAACAAAAGACTTATAGACAGGTTAGCTGAAATTGAAAGAGTAGAAAATCAAAAATTATCATTTGAGCCTAGAAGTGAAGAAATTGAGCCGATATTAAAAGAAAAGGATGCAATAACAAAAAAGCTACAACAAGCAGAAGAAAGAATCAAAACACTGAATGAAGAAAGGCTAGGAATTGAAGATCTTTCTAAGCTGCTTGCAGAAAAAACTGAAAAATTAGAAGAAATAACAATAAAATGGCATCTTCGAAATAGGCTTTCTACGAGAATAATTCCATCCTCAAGGAAATTATTATGGGGAGACCCTTATGCGGAACACTACAGATTTAAGCACAGAAGGCCAGGAGGTTTGATGGCCTGGTAAGTCGTAAGGAAGTTTAAAAGTGCTCCTTGTACAGATGGGGAAGAATGCCCAAGAGTTCAGTACAAAAAAGGCAGGTTATAATTATGGCCTTTCTATAGAATCAAACGACATGCTAAACACTAATTTTGCAAGTAAAATTAGAAGAAGAAAATAGAGAAATGAATAAACTGCTTATGAAGGTAAAAAAAGAACTTTTTGACTCAAAAGACGAAATTAGAAAGCTCGTCAAGGATAAAAAAGAATTTGAAAATAAATTTGAAGAAAATGAAGAAAAAATCAGAAATTTAACACACACAAATGAAGAAGCCCAAAAAAAGATCAAAGATTTGGAAAATAAATCGAAAATTGCTGAAAAAGATAAAAAACAAGATCAAGAATTGGAAACAAGAATTGAAAATTATGAAAAAATAGTTAAAGAGTTTGAGAATCTCCAGAAAATAAATGGGGAAATTGAAGCAAGGCTACAAAATTATGAGAAAAAGGGAAAGCTCCAAGATGAGCTTCTAAAGCAAATTCAAGAGCTTAGTATTGCAATGCAAAGTTCAGAAAAAAGAAATAAAGATCTAGAAGAACGATTGAGATCGAACCAAGAATTGGAGTTAAAGCTTCAAAACTCTGAAAAACTAAATAAACAATTATCGGATGAAGTTTTTGAAATTAGAGAAAGGCTTGGAATTTTAGAATTTGAAAAAAACGAACTTTTGATTGAAAATGATGTTGTAACTGGATCTCCAGAAGAAGACAGCTCAAAAGTGCTTTTAATAAAAATTTCCAAACAAAAACAAAAATTAAAAGAACTAAAAAATTTAATTCCCAACAAAAATGCAATGAATCAAATACAAAATCAAATTTTATTCTTTCAAAATAGCTTAGTCCCCCTTTGAGTGAAAAAAACAATATATTCGCTTACAGAGGTGGCTAATTTATTTTTTTTTTAAAATTTATTATATTTTTTTTTTATTTCAAAAAAATCTCACTTCGCAAAAATTGGAAAGTAAATATATGTTTTAAAATGCAAGCTGTTTAAAATTAAACAAAATTAGCTACAGATTTCATTATACTAATTATCTTTATATATCAAAATATTTTTTCATAAAAAAAATTTTTTCGCTCCGTAGGGTGGGTTTTTGGGCAAAAAATAGGAATTTTTTCCAATGCCTTTGTTCGCTCACAGAGGGGGAGTTAGAAAAATCAATTGAAACAAATATTAGCAAGGAGTGAAAAGTTACTTGTGTCTCCGAATTTGCTGATTTCAAAATTCTTAAGCATAAAAGCTGCGTGGTCTGCTAAGAATAGCAGCTCTGCCTTAAGCATGAAATTAAAAGAAAAAGCTATTGGCCTTGAAGCAGAGAATAACAGTTTGAGACTTCAAATAAATAGCATGAAAAAGCAATTTGAAGACTCAAAAAATCAGCTGGAAAATAGCTCAAAATCAGAAATGGGATCACTAGAGACTCAGCAAAAAATTGAAAATCTTGAAAAAGAAAAAGCTGATTTAAATGCCATAATCAATAGATTTTCAGCTCAAAAATTCCCTCAAAAGGTAGAAAAACTAGAAAAAGAAAATTTCGAGCTCAGCTTAATAATAAAAAAATTCTCATCTGAAGATTTTCCTCAAAAAATCGCCAAGCTTGAAAAAGAAAAATCAGATCTCACTTTAATTATAAATAAATTAAACTCTGAAGACCTCCAGCTAAAAATAAGCAAACTTGAAAAAGAAAAAAGTGACCTAAATTTCGTAATGAAAAAATTATCATCTGACTATGAAAAATTACTCTCAGAAAAAGATGATTTAAACAAAAATAAAGCATTAATCGAAGCAGAAAAAACAAAACTATTAGAAACAAGAGATAAATTACTAATCCAATGCAATAAGCAACAAGATGAATTAGAAGAATTAAAATCTGTAACAGAAGGGATTTCAGAATTTCAGCAAAAATTTGATGAGCTTGTTCAAGAGAATATTCGCCTAACCAATGAAATGCAAAAAGCTGGACAAGTCCATGAAGAAGAAGCTGATAAGCTCAGGCAACAATTTGATGAAATCAACACAAAATACGAAAGCAGAGAAAGGCTGATGAAAGCTTCTTTAGAAAATAAATCGAAACAGGTGTCAAATTTAATTGAAGAAAACGCAAAATTAAAAAATAAAATAAATATTTTTACAAGTGAAAACCCAGACGGAAACCTAAAAGACGAGTTAGAAAAACTCCAATTTAAAAATATGGAGCTTGAAAATAAATTGCAAGAAGAAATAAAATATAATTAAATATGGCGTCTTAACTTGGGTCTGGCCTCTCGGCCAGACAGTTTCGAGCCCTATTTAATTATATCGGCAAGGTTTTGCCTAGCTAGAGATGGACAGCAACATCAGGTAAGCAATTCTGGCAGTGTACAGAGCCTGATCCCAGTCCGTTCTCGGGTTAGGATTTTACCTCGAGGGAAGAGGAGGCTTGGAGTTGGAAAGGAGAAGCCCAGCAGCGCCTACAGGTAATCCCTAGGCCATTCGGGCAAATTTCTAGCGAGAAACCGGGAGTTTCGCCCCGGGCTACAAGTTTTCCTCTTTTGCGAAAGTCGGCCAGAAATTCCATTTTTTTGAATTTCCCAGCAGACAACCCTCGTTACAGAGAAAGTAGCTCAATCATGAGCCGTCGAAGCCGGAACATCGCGAGGAGGCGCGCGTTGGAGATCAAAGCTAGTTGTCCCAGCAACTAGTGGGCCCCGAGCGACGAGAGCGTGGTGGTAGTCCTGGAAGAGCAACCCCGTAGGAGACGTTAAACGTGATGGTTAATAAGTTAAGTTGCAAGAAGAAATAAAAAACCACGAAGAAACAGAAAAAGTCAAGGAAAGTTTTAATGGGCAAATAAAAGAAATTGCTGGCCAAGTCAATGAATTTCAGAAAAAAGTGAGTGGCTTGGAGTTTGAAAAAGCACAAATGGAAAAAATTATAGACTCAATCGCAAAAGAATTAATGATATCTAATTCTGAGCTTCAAAAAGTTAAATCAGAATATGCAGGATTTAAAGAAAAAGCTGGAGTTTTGCCTGAAGAGAAGACAGAAGAAGCCCAAAGCCATGATGAATTTTTACATGAAGAACTTTCAGCTAGTATTTCCAATTTAAAAAAAGAAAATGAAATTATAAGAATTGAAAATAAAAGACTGAAGCGATTTTTTGATAAAATTGAGCCTCATTTAACAGAATCAGACCAAGGCGCCGTTATTGATTTAATAAAGCAAGCATTTTCTGAGTTTAAATTGAGAATGCTAGTTGGAAGCCCAAAGTATGATAAACCTGCCCAATTCCCTGCTGTAGATTCCTTGGAAGCTTACATAAGTCCTCCAAAAATAATTAAAGAAATCCCAGAAATTTATGAAGAATCCTCATCATTTGTATTTGGCGATGAAAGTTTGTTTAATGCATCAAGTTTTGATTCTTCGATTAAAATTAAGCCTGAAGCACCATTGGCAGAGGACTATAAAAATATTATAGAAAAGTATGAAGAGGACTTCATTGAAAAAGAAAGAATTATTAAGGAGCTTGAAGAAAAAATTAAGAGACTAGAAAATGGAGAAAAGTTAAATGATTTTGCAGTTTTAAGTATATAAATATTATTACTTTAAAATTATAAATATAGATGTGTTTTAAAATAGAAGCTTTTATAATGATAGAGATAAAAATTTATGGATAGAAAGTAAATTATACCTCAATCAGCTAAATTATTTTAATTTAAAATTTCATTAATAAAATTTCTACACATAGAATTAATTGCATAAAAAAAAGAATAATAAGTATCCAAGTAGAGTTCTCAGCTCAAATTACAAATGCTCTACTATTTTCAAACTCTCTCCATAATAAAAATTAAAACTTCTCAGATTCCTGCTTACTAACAAACACAATTTCTCAATGTAAAAATCTGAAGCTCAATGAGCTTTCAATGCTCTATTTCATGCCGAATGCACAGTTTATAACCAAGCTGATATTTAAAGACTTTGAAAACAAGCTTTGATAAAGTGTATAGAGTGTCTATTTCTCAAATATTACCTATATAAATTTTCTAACAATGCCATTCGAAATTTTATAAATATTAGAGAAATTAGCTCTATAATTAACAGAATGGCAAAAAATGAAATCCACTCCAATTCAGCTTTAAATCTAATTATCTATAAAAAATATCTGGGAAAATTTTCAGCTAAATAATTTTTATTTTTCCATATATTTTTTTATAATAATAATAATAAATATGCTAATTTTTCATATTAAATATTATGGCAGTTCAATATAATTTTCGATAAAGAAAATTATTAAAATACTTACATATGAGGAGCCACGCTTTTAAATAAATAATAAGCATCGTGATATCGGTTAAACGATAGCATATACTTTAAGCTTTGTAATTTATTTATTTATTAGCCAAATAAAACTGTATTAGAAAAACTCATTCGTTTAAAAATATTTTATCTGAGCAGGTTGTTTTATTATCTACCATTCTAATAATATAGCTATAAAAAATAACGCTATGCTTGCTTACCTGCTATTTGGTGTGATGCTGCCCATTTCTTTTGCTGATGCTTTAAATTTAATTTTCTTTCACACAGACACCTCTTCAACAGCAGCCTTCGATTTTCTCCAGCAAAATCAAGCACTGTCTTCTCATTATAGTTTAAGGCTTCTTATATGATTTTTAGTAGCAATCCTTTGCCTTATTAAAAGACTGCGTGAATGCCAATTTTTTTAAAAGTTCTAATTAAAAATTGGCATTTATTCATCTGCAATTTGGATTTGCCAATATTAAATTATACTTATATGGAAAATTTTACGTCTTGTGGGTTTATATTAAAGCTAAGGCATTTTCCTCAAAAGAACAATAATTAGGTTCAATCTGTATTTATACTCAGCGACAAATTCTGATCAATTATTGGTTCTTTTTGATTTATTAGAAAACCCAAAAATTTTGATTGACTTAGTCGATGATAGAATTAATCATTATGATCTATCACAATTATGTAAAAGGCATGAAGTTATTCATTTAGTTGTTGAAGACGATTTAAATTATTTAACAGACTGAACTTTTTCTGGGTCGACATCAAGGGTTAATTATTTAGAAGCACTCACCATTTTATTCGGCTACTTTAATTGGAGTCAAGGAATGATATTCAATTCGAACCAAAATACCTTTATTAAAGACTATTTGCTAGATTTTTCGAATAGTTTTAAAAATGTTATTATTGAGCCAAACTCAAATATAAATGACATTGTTGGCAGAATAGCTGTCCCATTGGGCTCTACAATGTATTATATTTTTGGAGATGAAGCTCATAGCTCTTCTATCCAGCAAGCTCTTATTGAATAAAAAAACTTGCTAATGCTGGAAATGGAATCATTTTAGGTAAAGAAAGCTATTTTAATCCTATAATTGGCGGGAGTCTTATTATTGCTGAAAAAAACCAAGAAAGCACGACTTCTAAAGAAATGTATTTTTCTACTGAAATATTAGAAATTATTAATTTAATTGATAGGCCGTTGGCTGTTGATGATCCTTATCAAATAAAAAATACTTTGGAAAAATCATGCCTTTACCGTTTGCCAAAATACTTTTTCATTAGTGAATTTTATAAATAACTCAAATACTATAGTTGGAAATTTTAATAATACCAGCATTTCTCTTACTAGCAAGATCATTTTTCCAGGAAACACGATAACTCCTCCTATATCTACCAAGAAAACTCTGCCTATCAGTATTAATGCTGGAGCCACCAATTATGGCCAAGCACCATCCCTTAATGTTCCGATATATGCAAGAGGAACTTCACTCGCTATCAAATGGATTAATGAAGGCCTAGGAATCCTTGAAAATTTCCAAATGAGTTTATTCACTTATTACTGCGGAGCCACGATTTATGATCCGATTTATGGCTATAATTGTTTTTTAAAAGATATTGACAAATTTGGCTTGGCTGCAGTATCTTCATATGCATCGGGAGTTGTATTAGCGAATCTTCAAACATTTAAACTTTTAAATATCACGGTTCCAATCGTTAGTGCTACTGCTGCAGCTACAGCATTAAGCTCAACTTCTACCTATCCATGATTTTCAAGGGTGCAAGTTTCTAACTTAGGATGAATACCTCAAGCACCAAGCTTATTTAAAGCCTTAGGCTGGCGGCATTTAGCAGTCTTATATCAAAACGAATCTAGGGGAATTTCTACATCCCTTGCATTTCAACAAGCTATTGAAGAAAATGGAGAGATTAAAATCGTAAAATCAGCAATAATACCTCCTTCTTTAACAAGAGATCAGATAGGCGACTACTCATATATCTTGCAAGAAATTCTCGACACTAATGTAAGACTTATAATTGTATTTATGCACGACGACTTATTTGGGGTAGTATTAGAAAAATTTTATGATTTGGGAGTTAGGAATGGTGACTTGATATTTTTTTCTATTGTTGCTGCTGCAGTTACTGATATTGGAGCAAAAAATGATACTTATAGGTACAAAAGAATTGAAATTGGCTGTCCTATGATAATATTTCAAATGCCGGCTTGGGTGGGAGCATTTGGAGAAAAGATTTATAACGGCCTAATAAATGACTATAAGACAGTTCCCCCTGGTCTTTCGTGTAATTATTTTGACGCTACATTTTTAATAGCAAGTTCTACAAAAAGCGAGGAAAAGATGCAAGCATTCTTTTTAAATTTGCTTTTCAAGTCGGGCGTAAATCGAGAGTAAGCGCAGATGTGCTTAATAACATGGAAAAGAGAGCAAAAGTAGAGTCATTTTCTATTAAAGATAGCTAATAATTCTCGAACCTTATTATAAATTTAATTGTCTTCTCGAAAATTATTCCATTAAAATCAGGATTGATGTAGCTTGAATAATGATAAAAATGCTATGGCTAATATTATTATGCTTTTAAAATACAAAATTGGTTGACTTATAAAATTTTATACATTGCATAGAAAGTAAATTATAGCTCGATATGCCAAGTTATTAAAATTTACAAAAAATGCATTTTAATCAATGGAACTCCTGCTTGCTAGCCAATACAAAATACTTAACGTAAAAATCAGGTGTTAAATAGTCTTTTAATTTTCAATTAATTGCCTAATGTCAGTTTATAATATATTTGGCATTTAAATATATTTAAAACAAGTTCGATCCAGTGCGTAGATTGTGAATATTTCAACAGAATTTCCTAAAAATCACCTATATTAATTTTCTAGAAATATTAGTAAAAATTTTCTAAATATTTGAAAAATTAAGCTCTGTCCTAGTGGCAAAAAATGAAACCCCCGTTTTAAATCTAATATATATATCTTTGCTAGTAATAAAATATAGACTATCCCATAAAATTTCTATACAATTTTGATAAAATCTTTAGCATTTTTGCTAATATATACCTTATTATGCAGCTTGCATATAAAATTTTGATATATATTATTTTTCAGCCCATAAAATAATTTTTAAAATTTTATAATCTATATTTTTGACAAATCGATAGCTATGTGTTCAATCGAGAGAGTAAAATTTTAATTTACCAATATATTTTTATCACAACCATAATACATATTAAATTGCTCATATTTAAATCTTTATGGTATTTCAATATAATTCTTCGATAAAGAAAAATTATTAAAATATTTTCATAAGAGCAACTCGTGCTATTAAAATAAATAATAAAGCAATGTGATATCGGCTAAAATGATAGCATAAAGCTTTAAGCCTTAAAATTTATACTTAGTCAAATAAAACTGAATTAAAACAATTATCCACCTAAATAATTTTAAATGCAAGTAGTTTTTTTTATTTATTTATATCATTCTAATATTTGTAACTATAAAAAATATGAATGCTATGCTTGTTTACCTATGATTAGGTGTGATGCTGCCCATTTCTTTTGCTGATGCTTTAAATTTAATTTTCTTCCACACAGGTACCTCTTCAACAGCAGCCTTCAATTTTCTCCAGCAAAATCAAGCACTGTCTTCTCATTATTATTTAAGGCCCTTTATAGATTTTTTAGTAGCAATCCCTTTACCTATTAAAAAGCTGCGTGAATGCCAATTTTCTGAAAAGTGCCAATTAAAAATTGGTAGTTATCCATTGACAATTTGAATTTGCCAATATTAAATTATACTTATAAAAAAATTGACATCTTGTAGCTTATTTTTTAAGTTAAGGTATTTCCCTCAAAAGAGCAATAATGAAGTTAAATCTATATTTATACTCAGCGACAAATACTGACGAATTATTGGCTTTTTTTGATTTCTTAGAAAACCCAAAAATTTTGATTGACTTAGTTGATGATAGAGTTAATCATTATGATCTATCAAAGTTGTGCAAAAAATATGAAGCTATTCATTTAGTTTTTGAAAACGATCTGAATTATTTAACAGACTGAACTTTTTCAGGGTCAACTTCTAAGAGCAATTATTTAGAAGCACTTACCATTTTATTTGGCTACTTTAATTGGAGCCAAGGAATAATATTCAATTCGAACCAAAATACCTTTATTAAAGATTATTTGCTGGATTTTTCGAATAGTTTTAAAAATGTTATTATTGAGCCAAACTCAAATATAAATGACATTGTTGGCAGAATAGCTGTCCCATTGGGCTCTACAATGTATTATATTTTTGGAGATGAAGCTCATAGCTCTTCTATCCAACGAGCTCTTATTGAAAAAAAACTGGTTAATGCTGGAAACGGAATTATTTTAGGTAAAGAAAGCTATTTTGATCCTATAATTGAAGGGAGTCTTATTATTGCTGAAAAAAACCAAGAAAGCACGACTTCTAGAGAAATTTATATTTCTACTGCAATATTAGAAATTATTAATTTAATTGAAAACCTTGAAGATCCTTATCAAATAAAAAATACATTACATTCCCATTATGATCAAAAGACCTGACGAACTTCAATGATAGGATAAAAAATTCTGAAAAAAATATTGATTTATTAATTACAATATTTAACATCTGAAAATTGCTTGATTATTGGTTGAGATCAATTTTTCTAGAGAATAGCTCTATAAAAGATGCAGGGAGAGTTGGAAAAATCATGTTTTTACCACTTTTGTCAAAATGATTTTTTATTACTCCCCTCCGTGAGCGAACAAAATTTTTTTAATGAAAAAAAAATTTAATATAAATGATAACTATTATAACGAAATCTCTAGATAATTCTGATTAAGCTTGCATTTTAAAATATAAATTTTAAATTAAATAAAATTTTTCTTCTCAATTTTTACAAAATGGATTTTTTTAATTTTGAAAAACAAATTATTATAAAATTTATAATAAATTTTTAAAGAAAAAATTAAATCCGAACAAAATTTTTTTGTTCGCTTACGGAGGGGGAATTTAGTGAATTTTATAAATAACTCAAATACTATAGTTGGAAATTTTAATAATACCAGCATTTCCCTTATCAGCAAAATCATTTTTCCTGGAAATGCAACAACTCCTCCTATATCTACAAAGAAAACTCTGCCTATCAGTATTAATGCAGGATCCACCAATTATGGTCAAGCACCATCTCTTTATGTTCCAATATATGCAAGAGGAAGTTCAATCGCTATCAAATTGATAAATGAAGGCCTAGGAATTCTTGAAAATTTCCAAATGAGTTTATTCACTTATGACTGTGGAGCCGCGATTTATGATCCGACTTATGGCTATAATTGTTTTTTAAAAGATATTGACAAATTTGGCTTGGCTGCAGTGTCTTCATATCCATCGGGAGTTGTATTAGGGACTCTTCAAACATTTAAACTTTTAAATACTACGGTCCCAATCGTTAGTGCTATTGCATCATCTGTAGCATTAAGTTCAATTTCAACATATCCATGATTTTCAAGGGTACAAGTTTCTAATTCAGACTTTTCATCTCAAACACCACATTTGCTTAAGGCCTTAGGCTGGCGGAGTCTAGCAGTCTTATATAAAAACGAAACTTGGGGAATTTCTACATACCTTTCATTTAAACAAGGTATAGAAGAAGAAGCAGGGATTAATATCATAAAATCAGCAGCAATCCCTCCTTTTTTAACAAGAGAGCAAATAGGCAACTACTCATATATCTTGCAAGAAATTCTCGACACTAATGCAAGACTTATAATTGTATTTATATACAACGACTTATTTGGCTTGGTATTAGAAAAATTTTATGATTTGGGAGCTAGGAATGGTGACTTGATATTTTTTTCTGGCATTGCTGCAGCGCTTACTGATATTGGAGCAAAAAATGATGCTTATAGGTACAAAAGAATTGAGATTGGCTGTCCTATGATATCATTTCAAATGCCGATTTGGGTAGGAGGACTTGGAGAAAAGATTTATAATGGCCTTTTAAATGACTATAAGACAGTTCCCATTGGTCTTTCGTGTAATTATTTTGATTCTACTTTTTTAATAGCAAGTTCTATAGATTTTATGATAAATAGAGGTCAAGATTTTACAGATGGGTATAAGCTAAATCACACTATTAGAAATATTAAAATTATAGGGTGCACTGGAAAAGTAGCCATTTCGAAAGGCAGCAATGATAGAGAATTGGATGCTTTGAGCATAGACAGCAATATTCTAATAAACAATACTATCTCACCTTGCCATATAGGGCTAGGTAGCCCTTATAGCACACAATATTTAACTATTGCTAACCCCTTTTTTTATGACAATAAATATACCACGATAAAACCGCCTGATTTAAGAAACCAAGACTTAAAATGTCCTTTCCCAGATTCAGAAATTAAAACTTTTTATAAAGGCAGATATCTTGTATTCGGAATTTGCATTTTTATGGCATTATCTACAAGTATTATAACTTTTTATATATGAAAAATTTTGATGGAACGTAAAAATAGAAGAGCTAAAAGAAAAGCATGAAATTTCATTAGAAGATTACATAGTAGGTGCGACCATTGCTATTGAATTTTTCCAATATATCGCTATGGGCCCTGACTTAAACCAGATTAATAGTTTTTTATGAGACGTTGGGGAGGCTCTTTCATTGAACCTCGGAAATTTTATAAAATTGACTAATGGAGTATTCTGAATTGTCTGTGATGCAGTATTAGGGTTATCAGGAGCTTGGATAATTTTATGTATAACTGTTTTTTATAGGCTTGATGAAAAATATAACCATATCTTTATTTTTAGATCTTTAGGTCAGCTTGCCGAATTTCTAATGCTGATTTTGGGAAATTTATGCTTTATTCCCTTTGTTTCTGTGCTATTAGATGTATTTGTGTGCGATGAGTCAATAGGAGACAGTTTCACTGATTCTTTTCTTGCAAAAGACTGCTATCAGTTTTGCTGGAAAGGCAACCATATAGTTTATGCAATTTTATCTGGGATTGCAATTTTAATTTATGAGCCTTTAGCTGTCTTTTGAGGCCTCTTTGGCAAGAATTTCAACCAGTTTTGCATGTAAAAACATTACCTTTATTTCTTATGGTAAAAACGATAACTCAAATTGTATTAATCGTTCTCAATAAAACAGTAAAAAGAGCAGAAGCAGCGACTCATAGTTTTTTATTTTTGCTTGTCCTGCTTTTATATGTTATTTTTATATTCAGAGATAAACCATATAATTATCCAAGATTCAGCTGGTGACACGGAATGAGTATCGTTGGAGTTATATGGCTGAGCTCTATATCAACTATGAGTATTTTATTAAATAACAGTGGGTTTCCTTGAATCTCTTTAGTGGTTGCTGGGTGAACTATTATTTTGATTATTGGATTTTATGTACAAAAGAAAAAATATCCAAGTCTGCTATATAAAAAGAAAGGCAAAGATACAGGCACTCTCTTTAAATTTGCTTTTCAAGTCGGGCGTAAATCGAAAGTAAGCGCACATGTGCTTAATAACATGGAAAAGTGAACAAAAGTAGAGCCATCTTCTATAAAAGATAGCTAATAATTCTTGAACCTAATTATATAAATTTAATTGTCTATCGAAAATTATTCCATTAAAATCAGGATTGATGTAGCTTGAATAATGGTAAAAATGCTATGGTAATATTATTATGCTTTTAAAATACAAAAATGGTTGACTTATAAAATTTTATGCATTCATAGAAAGTAAATTATACCTCGATGTGCCAAGTTATTCAAATTTAACAAAAAATGCATTTTAATCAATTAAACTCCTATAAAGTAGCCAATATTCTTAACGTAAAAATCTGGGTCTCAATAGTCTTTTAATGCTCAATAAATTGCCTAATGTCAGTTTATAATATCCTTGGTATTTAAACATATTTAAAACAAGCTTTGATCTAGTGTGTAGATTATAAATATTTTAATGGGCTTTCCTAAAAATCACCTATATTAATTTTCTAGAAATATCAGTAAAATTTTCTAAATATTTGAAAAGCTCTGTCCTTATAGAGAGGCAAAAAATGAAACCCCCGGTTTAAATCTAATCTATATATATCTGATAGTAATGAATATAGACTATACCATAAACTTTTCTATACAGTTTTAATAAAATCTTTAGCATGTTTGCTAATATATACCTTATCTTGCAGCTAGCATAAAAAAATTCATATAAATTTTCAGCTTATAAAATAATTTTCTAAAATTTTATAATCTATATTTTTGACCAATCGACAGCTATGAGTTCAATCAAGGATCAAGAGAGTAAAATTTTAATTTATCAATATATTTTTATCACAACCATAATACATATTAAATTGTTCGTATTTAACTCTTTATGGTAGTTCAATATAATTCTTCGATAAAGAAAAATTATTAAAGCACTTGCAAAAGAGCAATTAGTGCTATTAAAATAAATCATGAAGCATCGTGATATCGGTTAAAATGATAGCATATAGCTTTAAGCCTTAAAATTTATTTACTAGTCAAATAAACTGAATTAAAAAACTTTTTCACCTAAAGAATTTTTAAATCAGCAGGTTTTTTTTTATTTATTTTCATTCGAATAATAAAATAGCTATATAAAATATGAATCCTATGCTTGCTTACCTGCTATTTGGTGTGATGCTACCCATTTCTTTTGCTGATGCTTTAAATTTAATTTTCTTCCACACAGATACCTCTTCAACAGCATCCTTTAATTTTCTCCAGCAAAATCAAGCACTGTCTTCTCATTATAATTTAAGGCCCTTTATAGATTTTTAATAGCAATCCCTTTACTTATTAAAAGGCTATGTGAATGTCAATTAAAAATTTGCAGTTATTAATCTGCAATTTGGATTTGCCAATATTAAATTATAATTATAAAAAAAATTGGCATCTTGTAGCTTATTTTTTAAGTTAAAGCATTGTCCTCAAAAGAGCAATAATGAAGTTAAATCTATATTTATACTCAGCGACAAATTCTGACGAATTATTGGCTCTTTTTGATTTATTAGAAAATCCAAAAATTTTGATTGACTTGGTTGATGATAGAGTTAATCATTATGACTTATCACAATTGTGTAAAGAATATGAAGTTATTCATTTAGTTGTTGAAGACGACCTAAACTATTTAACAGACTGAACTTTTTCTGGGTCGACATCAAGGGTTAATTATTTAGAATCACTGACCATATTATTTGGCTATTTTAATTGGAGCCAAGGAATAATATTCAATTCGAACCAAAATACCTTTATTAAAGATTATTTGCTGGATTTTTCGAATAGTTTTAAAAATGTTATTACTGAACCAAACTCAAATATAAATGACATTGTTGGCAGAATAGCTGTACCATTGGGCTCTACAATGTATTATATTTTTGGAGATGAAGCTTATAGCTCTTCTATCCAACAAGCTCTTATTGAAAAAAAACTTGCCAATGCTGGAAATGGGATCATTTTAGGCAAAGAAAGCTATTTTGATCCCATAATTGCTGGGAGTCTTATTATCGCTGAAAAAAACCAAGAAAATACGACTTCTAAAGAAATTTATATTTCTACTGCAATATTAAAAATTATTAATTTAATTGACAGCTCGTTGGCTGCTGATGATCCTTATCAAATAAAAATAACATTGGAAAAATCATGCCTTAACCGCTTTTGCCAAAATACTTTTTCATTAGTGAATTTTATAAATAACTCAAAGACTATAGTTGGAAATTTTAATAATACTAGCATTTCCCTTATTAGCGAAATTATTTTTCCAGGAAATACAACAACTCCTCCTATATCTACCAAGAAAACTCTGCCTATCAGTATTAATGCAGGATCCACCAATTATGGCCAAGTGCCATCTCCTAATGTTCCGATATATGCAAGAGGAACTTCACTTGCTATCAAATGGATTAATGAAGGCTTAGGAATTCTTGAAAATTTCCAAATGAGTTTATTCACTTATGATTGTGGAGCCACGATTTATGATTCGACTTATGGCTATAATTGTTTTTTAAAAGATATTGACAAATTTGGCTTAACCCATGTGTCTTCATATCCATCGGGAGTTGTATTAGGGACTCTTCAAACATTTAAACGCTTAAATACTACCGTTCCAATCGTTAGCGCTGTTGCATCATCTGCAGCATTAAGCTCAATTTCAACCTATCCATGATTTTCAAGAATACAAGTTTCTACTATAGGCTTATCATCTCAAACACCAAGTTTACTTAAAGCCTTAGGCTGGCGGAGTGCAGCAGTCTTATATCAAAACGAAACTTGGGGAATTTCTACATATCTTGCATTTCAGCAAGCTATAGAAGAAGAAGGAGGAATTACAGTCATAAAATCAGCAATAATACCTCCTGCTCTAACAAGAGATCAAATAAGCAACTACTCATATATCTTGCAAGAAATTCTTGACACTAATGCAAGACTTATAATTGTATTTATGTACGATGACTTATTAGGGGTAATATTAGAAAAATTTTATGATTTAGGAGCTAGGAATGGTGACTTAATATTTTTTTCTATAATTGCTGCTGCTGTTACTGATATTGGAGCAAAAAATGATACTTATAGGTACAAAAGAATTGAGCTTGGCTGTCCTATGATGATATTTCAAATGCCGGTTTGGGTAGGAGCATTTGGAGAAAAGATTTATAATGGCCTTGCAAATGACTATAAGACAGTTCCCCCTGGTCTTTCGTGTAATTATTTTGACTCTGCTTTTTTAATAGCAAGTTCTATAGATTTTATGATAAATAGAGGTCAAGATTTTACAGATGGATATAAGCTGAATCAAACTATTAGAAGTATTAAAATTATAGGGTGCACTGGAAAAGTAGCCATTTCGAAAGGTAGCAATGATAGAGAATTGGATGCTTTGAGCATAGACAGTAATATTCTAATAAACAATACTCTCGAAGTTTATCATATAGGGATAGGCAGCCCTTATAGCACACAATATTTAACTATAGCGAACCCCTTTTTTTATGACATCAAATATACTGCAATAAAGCCACCTGATTTAAGAAACCAAGATTTAAAATGCCCTTTCCCAGATTCAGAAATTAAAACTTTTTATAAAGGCAGATATCTTGTATTCGGAATTTGCTTTTTTATGGCATTATCTACAAGTATTATAACTTTTTTTATATGAAAAAATTGATGGAATGTAAAAATAGAATGCATTTGGCATTTTTGCTAAATCGGGAAATTTGGTAGACATTTTTTTCTTGAAGGAAAAATCGTCAAATTTTGATAAAAATAAAAAAAATATGAACTAAATACCCCGAAAAATTGTCGTATTAGTAAAAAGTTCGAGGAAAAATAATGCTCCTAAATAGAAGACTTAAAAGAAAAGTATGAAATTTCATTTGAAGATTTCATAGTAGGGGCGACCATTGCTATTGAATTTTTCCAATATCTAGCTATGGGCCCTGACTTAGACCCGATTAATAGTTTTTTATGAGACATTGGGGAGGCTCTCTCATTGAACCTTGGAAATTTTATAAAATTGACTAATGGAGTATTCTGAATTGTTTGTGATGCAGTATTAGGGTTATCCGCAGCCTGGATAATTTTATGTATCACTGTTTTTTATAGGCTTGATGAAAAATATAACCATATCTTTATTTTTAGATTTTTAGGTCAGCTTGCCGAATTTCTAATGCCGATTTTGGGAAACTTATGCTTTATTCCCTTTGTTTCTATACTATTAGATGTATTCGTATGTGATGAGTCAATAGGAAACCGTTTCACTGATTCTTTCCTTGCAAAAGATTGTTATCAGTTTTGCTGGAAAGACAGCCATATAGTTTATGCAATTTTATCTGGGATTGCAATTTTAATTTACGAGCCTTTAGCTGTCTTTTGCAGGCCTCTTTGGCAGGAATTTCAACCAGTTTTACATGTAAAAACGTTGCCTTTATTTCTTATGGTAAAAACAATAGCTCAAATTGTGCTAATTGTTCTCAATAAAACAGTAAAAAGAGCAGAAGCAGCGACTCATGGTTTTTTATTTTTGCTTGCATTGCTTTTATATGTTATTTTTATATTCAAATATAAGCCATATAATTATCCAAGATTCAGCTGGTGGCAGGGAGTGAGCATCGTAGGAGTTATGTGGCTAGGCTTTATAGCAACTATTAGTATTTTATTAAATAACAGTGGGTTTCCTTGAATCGCTTTACTCCTCAGTTGAGCGAGAAAAGCAATTAGAAATATCATAATTTTCACCCTTTTATATATAAGTGGCAAATGTATAATAAAAGCAATGGGTAATTTTGATAGATTTTAAATAAAGCATAACTTATAATTAAATTGAATGTTTTAAATTTTTAAATTGGCATTTCATAATAATAAAATGGCTACTAAGGAAGCGGTTTTCAACAACGACCCTTTTTCGTCCGCAATTTTATTATTACAGGGTCCACTTTTCCACGCAGATCTTTATCCAATATGCCAATATGGAATTATCACACAGAGTAATTCAGTTGCCCAAGGATACTTTGAAGACATATGATTTTGACTGACTAGCAGCCTATTGGGGATTGACCTTAGGCCGAACACTGGCTAGAACTAGGCTCTTACTCCCCCCCCCCCCTCCGTGAGCGAACAAAAAAATTTTGTTCGCTCACGGAGGGGGGTTAATTTTTTTTTTTAAAAAAAATTTATATATAAATTTTATATAAAAAATATTTTTCGAAATTTAAAAAAATCCTAATTTGCAAAAATTGGGAAGCAAATATTAATTTAATTTGCAAAATTTATGTTTTAAAACGCAATTTGTTTAAAATTAAACAGAATTAGCTCTAGATTTCATTATACTAATTATCACTTATATATCAAAATTTTTTTCCATTAAAATTTTTTCTATTAAAAAAATTTTTGTTCACTCACGGATGGTGGGTTTTTGGTCAAAAAATGGCGATTTTTCTAATGGTTTTGTTCGCTCACGGAGGGGGGGGGGGGAGTTAGCGAGATCAAATAATTGTAGGTTTTAAAGCATTTAAAAATTTAAATAACTAGTTGCAAAAAATTGGGATTTCTTTTTTCCGAAAAAACAATTATATTCTTATTGAAAGCGAGTAAATATTTGGGGAGCTAGTAATTGCTGGATGAACTATTATTTTGACTATTGGATTTTATGTACAAAAGAAAAAATATCCAAGTCTGTTATACAAAAAGCAAGGAAAAGATACAAGCATTCTCTTTAAATTTGCTTTTCAAGTTGGGAGTAAATCGAAAGTTAACGCACACGTATTTAATAACATGAAAAAGTCGTCGAAAGTAGAACCATCTTCTTTAAACGATAGCTAATAATCCTCGAGCCTTATATGGCGCAGCTATCATAAAAAACATTACTATGAATAATTTATTTACCTGCTATAAAATACTAGCCTAGCACTTTTCTCAAGCTGTATAAGATTTTGCATATCAAAACAAGAAAAAATTTGGAAAATTGTCAATATGATTAAAGAAAATTACAGTGACGGCCAATAATGATCTATAAAAGTGCAGGAGCTATATAAATTTAATTGTTTATCGAAAATTATTCCATTAAATTCAGGATTGATGCAGCTTGATTAATGGTAAAAATCCTGTGGTAATATTATTATGCTTTTAAAAATACAGAATTAGTTCCCTTATAAAACTTTATAAGCATGGACATTTTTCATTGATTCTCCATCAAGTTTAAAGCTTTTCTGATGAATAGTTCTATCCTATCTTAAATATATTAAATTTCTTTCAATACTCAATTGCACCATATTGAATGGACAGATAAAAATATTTAAAGAAAACCCTTATTGAATTTCAAATTCCAAGGATTTTCAATGAATGTAATATGTAAGAAAGCCGATTCAATTAGAATTTACATTCTGTTAAGGCTGCAAAAATAGTGGAATTTCAACGAATCCTTGATTAGAAATAGGATTTGCCAAGATTTATCATATTTTTGAGAGAATCACAATGCCAACAACAATATGAGTTAGCAGCTTAGCCGTTAAATGCTTATTTAGATTTAATGAAATAATTATTTAGGTTATGGGGATTTTTGTCTCTATATTTCTATATAAAAATTAATAAGTAGAATTTATTTTACTTTAATAATTTTACATAAAAACTTTAAATATCTGAATTATTTAGCACCACCAGTCAAGAAACCTGGGTAAATAAACAGCACAATCGCCATACCTCCCAACGATAAAACAGCCAATATTTTTTTCAAGATCCCAAAATCCCACAATGACCAGCCAGACACATCAAAAGCAGTTCCTTTTAAGAAATCACTAACTCCTCTACCTTCCTCTGGCGTTTCCAGCTCTGGATCTCTATTCGGCTCATCTTGTGCCTCTCCAACCGGCCTTTGATTTGCTTCAGCCAAGCTTAAAATATAAAACGAAAACATCAATTTCCCCCCATTTGTCCCGGGTTTATTCGGCAAATGCAAATCTGTCCAAGACTCCTCCACACTTAATTTTCCTTCTTTAAGCACCCTGCTAAAATATCTCGATAAATCCAAAATTACTTCAGAAACCACTTGATCGTCCCCAAAAGTAGAAAAATCGTATGCATTTACACGGAGTCTTGCAAATGTACAAGGCAGCTGGAAATGGAATTTCATTCTCCAGTTAAAAACGCCGTGGCCGTCACTTGAGCCCATGTGGGCGTCTGTTTCTTTTTGGACTGATTCCTCAATCCAGCCTGCACAGTCGAAGGCGACTCTGAAAAATATATCAGTAACTTCTTTGTCAGGCCTTCTAGGGATTCCTTCACATTTGTAGACGATAAAACGAAGCTCATATTCTTCTGGAATTGGTTTTGCGATCTTTGAGACTGGGATTAGCTTAATCCCCCCTCCTTGAGTAAACAAAAAATTTTGTTCTCTAGAGGAGTTTAATTTTTTTTTTTTAAAAAAATTTATATAAAATTTTATAAATATATTTTTATATTTTTTTTCGAAATTTAAAAAAATCCCTAATTCGCAAAAATTGGAAAGCAAATATATTTATTTAATTTATAAAATTTATTTTTTAAAACGCAACTTGTTTAAAATTAAACAGAATTAGATCGAGATTTTATTATAATAATCATCATTTATATATAAAAGTTTCTTTCTATAAAAATGCTTTTGTTGCTGGGTTTTTGGGCAAAAAAATAGAGAACTTTCTAATGGTTTTGTTCACTCACGGAGGGGGGGAGCTAGCTTCTTGGCTGTCTAAGACTTCTAAAAACAGTTCTATCATGCCTTGCGCTGTCTTTTTCCCTCTGTTTTCTAAAGCTCTGTATTCTACAGGCGCAACATGCTGGCTTACATCTAGTCTAGCCGCATCTCTTTTGACATTTTTCCTTATCTTTACAAGCCATTCTCTCAGTTTAGGTTCTTGGGTTTCTTCAATTTCTCTGTCACAATGATTTTTTAATTCTTTCATCATAAGTTTTTTACTTGTATAAGGATCGCCAAAATATCTGTCTTCTAAATCAATTATAGTAGAGCCAATAATGTTATCGAACCCATACTCGTTTAAATTGAAAATACTTATTTGGAGTTTCCAATCAGATGGGATTTCTGCTTCCATCTCATAACTCCTGAAAAACTCAGGGTTTAAATTTTTCAATTCTGGCTTTGTATCGTTGACATATTTCCCATCAACGTCTTTATGGTCGCCTATTATCAGCTGTGGGTAACTGTTGGCGCTTGATAAGGCATCTAAGCCTCCAGAAAAGGCGATTCAATCAGGGGCATTGTCGACTGCACTTAAAGAGAGTCCTCTTAATATATGCTGCTATAAGCTGAATTTTCTGTCATAGTAAAAAAATATAAAAATAATTGTAAATTCTTAATAAAAGGTTATATAAACTCTTACGTCAAAGTTGTTTTCGCCGAAAATTGACATGAGGGTTTCAGTTCCTCGAAATCCTGGATGGAAGAAATTAAAATCATTTGTAAAAGTATCAGGGTCAGGGAAACTGGTATTTGGGTCATATGGCTTTCCGTCCTCAAGAATCCTTATATATACACTTGACTTTAATATAGCACCAGTAGGCTCACCTACCCTAAATGCTGATAATTTTTCTGTATTTTTAGTTTTTCTGAACAAAAAGTATCGTTCATATGGTAGCTCTAACGCTTCTTCATAAGGCCCTTGTTTATAAATCGGTCTATTATACTGAAACCCGTCCTCATCCAATACTTCATCTTTTTTCATGAACCTCTTTTCTGTCATCACCCCTTCTTTTACCACATCTAGCTCTCTTTCTTTTTTTCTTATTTCCAGCTTCAGTGTTTCTTTTACTTCACCTTTTTTCTCAGTTTGCTTTTTGGCTTGTGCTCGTAAAATCTCTAGTTCACTATTAAGTTCTTTTTCTTTGTCTTCTCTCAGTCTAATTTCGATTTCTTCGTCAACTTCTACTTTGTCAAATTGGATTTTTTTGGTAAGGCGGGAATTTTTTGGATCAAAAATATCAGACATGTCCAATTCTTTGCCTTGGGTGTTGTTGTCTTCTTCATTAGCAGAATCATCAGGGATACAGTCTTCTGCGTAATCAGTATAGGACTCATCTCCTGTCCTTCTTAATTTTTCTTGTGGGACTGATCTCAGTGGGACTTGCTCTATTAGCTCTTTTACTGTAAAATTTCTATTATAAAGCTCAAGTGCCTCTCTTTTGATAGCTTCATCTGTGATCCAATGGGCATAAGGCATAAGTGGAATAAACGTATAGCACTCATTTCAGGACAAAAATGCAGTATCCTTAAGCTTTATATATAAAGCAGGTAGATAAATAGGTGTCACTGGCAAAGTGACGTTTTTGAATTTAATTATTGTCAAGAAATTCGGATTCGACCTGTCTTTATTTTTTACTTCAGAAACGGAGATTTCTGCTTTTACATCTTTTTCCATAGTGTAGCCTGGTATAGTAACTGTGATTTCAGGCTTTTCATATTTTGGGACTAAATTTCTGATCCCTATAATAGCGAACTCAATGTCACATTTCATTGTCGCTTCTGATTCTCTTTTACATGGATTATTTGAGCTATCAATACTTGATTTTGCAATAAAAAATTCTGCTAGAACTCTTCCTTGAGAAACCCCTTGTTCTCTTGCATTAATTACATGGAAAAAATGAGGCTGACTCCATTGGTTTTCACATACATAAAGTGGCACCGAAAACTGCCCTATTTCATCAGTAGAATCAAACCATTTCATAATGGTTGATTTATTATAAACTTCTAAGCGCAAATTTTGTTCAAAATGCAAGTCTTCATGAAGTTGCAGAGGCTTTACCCCTGACCATTTCCATATGGGATATTTTGTATGGGCGCATTGCTCTGAAATTTCATCAGGTAAATTGATAACGGAGTCTCCACAGTAAATTTTCAATGCAAGATTTGTATCTTCATCTTCTAATGAAGGTGCCATATCAAGGCCTCCATACACATTTCAACAAAGCCACCTATCAGCTTTTCTTGGTTTACTTTTAACTACCCCTGATTTCTGCCCAGACCCTTCATCAACTTGATAGCTCATTGACACCAGTACAAGTCCAGGAGAATCTGAGCCGACTTCTGAATGTGTATCAAGTGACCTATAATTAAAATATGAGTCGAGGCTGCATGGTCGGGAGGCCATGCCCAGACGAAGACGCCATATTTTAATTATATCCGGCAAGGTTTTGCATTTCAGAAAGGGACAGCAATGCTAGGTAAGAATTCTGGTGGAGCTCAGAGCCTAGCCCAAGTCTATTTTCAGGGATGTTTTTTCCTCATGGGGAAGGAGACACGTAAGTTGGAAAGGAGAAGCTCAGCAGAGTCCGTTAGGACCAATCGGGTAACTCCCTAGCGTGAAACTGGGCGTTACGTCCCAGGCTTCGTGTTTTCCTTTTTGCCGAAAGCCTACCAGAAAATCCATTTTTTATGGATTTTCGGAATGGCAACCCATGTCCTCAAGCGAAGTAGCTCAATCATGAGCCGTCGAAGTCGGCAACACCTGCGACTAGGTGCACCTTGGAGAAGCAAAGCTGGTCGACCCAGAGGCCGGTGGCCCGATGCGCCATAGGCAGGTGGAAGCTCTGGGATGGGCAACCCCGTAAGGGATGTTAAGCGTATAAATTTAAGTAAGTAAGTATCAAGTGACCTAAAAGGTAGCCAAAATGGGTAATCCCTCCCTATAATTTCAGAAGCTGGCTTTCTTATATACCCAATTCTTTTTTCTCCACCCAAGAGTCCTTCTGAATAAAGATCTAAAAATACATCAGGAGCTTGAGAAGGGTCAATTGGGAACGGTTCTTTAATTTCAGCAATTTGTTCGCCTGAATAAGCTGATCCCCATTGGAAATATTCTATAGTCTCATTAGTATTTGAGTCAGTTGTTTCTCTTTTCCCTGTTTTTTTGGACCAAACATTAAATGGCCCCATCGAAATACGGATTCTGACAGTGTCGCCACAGTTTTTGGCGTTTTTGAGCTCAAATAAAATAACGCGGAGGGAGTGGATTTTTGCAATAGGCTCTCTATAAGGAGCAGCTCTGGAAGCACCAGTTTCTGGGTCATCATTAGGAGAGACAGTAAGTGATAGGAGAAGCCTTCCTTTATAGCAAGTCCCAATGTAGCTTTTTTTCTTTGAGCCGACCATTTCTTTGACACCATCCCAAATAGAGCTTTCTTCAAGATTCTGCCCATAAAGAGGGATCCATCTGCAAGGCATTACGCCACCTCTGCTGAGCAAGTTTGTGATGTTAAAAAAATCGTGGTCGCTGGGGATTTCTGGGATAGTTGCAATCATGATATCTCTTGCTAAAGGCCTTTGGTCCCACACCCTGACAGTAATTCTGTCATTTAAAATTGGTTTATACGCGGGGAATGATAATTTTATTTGTTTTTAAATAAAATATTAGAAACTGACTATAATATTATCCTATTTCTTATATAATTTAGGCAATAATTTATTTTTTTTCCTATAAATTAATAAATAAATAGCATACATTCCAAATTGGGTCATTGGTTTCTTTCATCGTATGAGTTTTATCCACAAACCCACACGTCCTTGCACTGACAAATGCATTAGGATGGTTTCCAAAATGTTCAGCTTTATAAATATTCACTGACAGCTGATAGCTTTTTCTTGCAATCATAGGAGCACCTACAATTTTGACACTTTGAGCTTTTAATTTTTTTAATTTTCTTTGTTCTGGGGTTAAAAGTTCGTCCATCATGTCATCGTCGCTTTCATCAGCATCTTCTTCTAGTCCCATGTGTTCACCTATTGCATGCGCAGGAGGGATATCTTGAGGCCCTACAATAAAGCAGTTCATAAGTACATAGCCTCTAGGGCTTGAACCGTGGTCTGGATGCAAAAGCGTGATTCACATCCCATAAAACTCGTGATTTGAGTTTCTATGTAGAGTTGCTAAACCAAATGAAAAAGACCCAACAAGCGAATTTTTGAGAAATTGATTGTGGTTCAAGCACTCGATTTTTAGTTCCCATGTCTCCAGCTCCATGTCTGTTAGCATTAATTTGGAAAACGTAAACGATTGATTTCAGCACGGATTAGTGTTATCTTCATTTGCTGTTGTAGCTTGAGAGCCTGCATTCCCACAAGTTACTCTTATAAATGGGTCACAAGAACCTTCACTATTTATGCCAGCTAAATCTCGTGCTTCGATAATTGTAACTTGGCATAAATACTCCTTTTTGATAGAAGACATATTTATAAACGGATATAGAGCGAAACCTAAAGGATTTTAAATTTTTTGATAATAAATTGATAGAAAAATAAAGGAAACTGGGTTTTAGAGTATTTATAGCAGTCTGGAATTTTGAATAAAAAATAATGGAAGAAGTAGGATTTGGGAAAAAGAAAAGAAAATTTTAGAAAAATTGAATAAAAATTGGTGAGATTACAGAAATATAATTAAGAAATAAAATTTTAGGTATTTTGAATAATAAATCTAGTAGAATTTTGTGATCGATAAAAATGACTGCTGTGGGATTTGAACCCACGCCCTTTCGGAATAGCGCCTTAAGCTACCGCCTTAGACCGCTCGGCCAAACAGTCATATCTGATTTTAATTCCTAGAATTCCTGTATATATTCATGAAACTTTATTTTTCATTTTCTCTTACATTTTGCAATACAATAAAATCTAAATAATTTAGTTAATTATTAAATCCTAATTTCATTTTTTTGCTCTTATGCCTTAGAATTATTACCTAAATTATCCAGAATATCTATGCATAAAATAGCTGATGATAGTGATCTGTCTTCCAAGGGTATGTAAAATTGGAGATTCCCAAAAAATCTTGTCTGCTGCCTTAACTCAGAAGTGGCGGCCAATAGTGAATCGTCCTGCAGCTACACTACAAACCAAGAAAGCCAAAACTATAAACACATCATTAATTTAAGCTAAATTATCCAGCATTTCATCTTGTAAGACTACTCAAATATATAAAGCTTATAATAAGTAAAAAAATCTCACCATAAAATTTTAAATTATTTTCCTATCAAATGAAATGGGAATTAATTCTCCAGTTAATCTTGCAGAGCCAAATAACTGCACATTTACCACAAACATAATGGCTCAAAATCATATAATATTTATACATTAATATCATGATAGCTTCCTCATCACTTTCAGAGGTAGATAGCGAAAAGGAGGATCAGGTAAGTCCTATGCTTGGCTCAAGACTTCATGGCAAATCTTTTGCTCTCAGCCCAGTGCTTTGTCAGCCTTCTGTCCTTAGTCATGGGAGCCGTGGAAGATGTGGTAGTTTCCCCTTAAATTTGCCCAGCAATAACTCTCCTGAAAAATCTCCCCGAAAATGTAATTTTTTATTTAGCAACAATATCCCGCCCCCAAAACGCAATCAGGAACTACAGTAGCTTTTCCATAATTGGTACAATCAACGGAATTACCAAAAATCATAACCAAGATGACTATTTAATTATGCCCCAATTTTGTGACAGAGACACCAGACACTTATTCGGAGTTTTCGACGGAAATGGCGAGTTCGGGCATATGGTTTCTTCATACATAAAAGAAAAATTGCCCTATAACTTAGAAGTAATTTTGGATACCGAAACAAACATGTCAAACGCCTTAAAACAAGCATTTTTACAGACAAATGAAGAGCTTTTACAGCTGGAAAACGTAAATTTTAACTCCTCAGGGAGCACCGGGATCATTGTGCTATTAGAAGGAAATAGCTTGTTTTGTGCATATTTAGGGGATTCTAAAGCAATTTTAGGCAGAAAAGAAGGAAATAAAATAAAGCCAATACAAATGACGAGGGAGCATAAGCCAAGCTTACCAGAAGAAAAAAGCAGAATTGAGTCCTGTGGGGGCAGAGTAGAACCGATTTTAGATGAAAATGGGAACAGAAATGGGCAGGATAGGGTATGATTTAAATACGAAAAATTCCCAGGACTTGCTTTTTCAAGAAATTTCGGCCATAAAGCTTCAACGAGGATTGGGATTGTAGCAGAACCGGAAGTGTATGTCTATGAACTTGATGTAGAGGATGAGTATATTATTATAGGCACCGATGGGCTTTGGGAGTTTATACCGAATGACGAAGCATTGCAATTAATGCAAAATTTTATAAGCTCAAGTGAGCTCGAAAAATCAGCCGAGAATTTGTGCTTTGAATCGTATAGGAGATGGAAAGCAAACACGAGTCATTCTGATGATATCACCGCAGTTATTTTGGATATTTCAGCGAAGTAGATTATTCGTGTTGATATTTTAAAGACTAAAATTATTATTAAAAATTTTGTGAAGTATTTTTCTCTATTTCGTCTGAATATTTGGGAAAATAGATATTGATTTTAAGCTTATTGATTTAATATTTAATTGAAAATGTAAGATAACCACATAAATCAAACCCAGGTTTTGGCTTGTTTGATATAGAATAATTAACGTAAAACACTCAAATGTCAAGCAATTTAAGGAATAGATGCTGGTATCAGTTAAACTATTATAAAACTTAAAAAGAAATTTATATTCAAATTTATAATTGAAAATTTAGAAACTGAAGAATTGCACTTTTCTATATTCATTAGATTAGATAAAGTTTGAGTGGGGCTCGGGGTTTATTTTAGTCCTCGCTGTCTTCAGGTTTCTTGCCCTTTTCTGTCGATTTCGATATTTCTTGGGGAGATGCTCCCAGGCAATTCCTTGGAAAAACTCCTAGAGGTTGGCATGATCCTTCCGTGATAGGAGATAGGATACAACCGAATCCTCCTTCTAGTCCCCATTATCCTTCGCTTCGAAAAGTGTGGTTGAATTGATTCTGGCTTCCTTGTCTATGCTGCAGGGTAAAAAATAAATTTGTCGTGGTGTCCTATCAGGGATAAAACCTGGACTAGTTTCAGGCCCTGCCCTCTTAAACCTAAAAGCCAGGATATGGTAGAAGGACAGGCTGCCATTTTATTTGTGTTTTCTATATTGAAGAATCTAAATCCAAATTGATAAATTTTTTAATTTTTGCTAATTCAACCGTTAGGAGTATACCTCTCTATATTAATTTTCATCAAAAATTAACTGAATCAGCTTAAAACACGCTTAAAAACACAAGTATAATAGCTTTTGACGATCTAAATTCCATTAATATCCTATTAATTTAATTTCAAAATTAACTACTTTTTTAACGTTCTTTTTACTGTTTCACCCTATTATTTCACTGACTTTTAAATCAAAAATCAGCAGAATTCCAAATTCCTCCCAAAAAATTAAAAAAATAAACCTTACGTACGACAGCTTATTCATAAAAAATCACCATTCAGATTACCATACTATATCTAATTATTTTGGCTTTCCCTTTCCATTGCCAACAAATTTTGTACAGCTGGGTGATCAATCCCAAGAATAGCGATTGCTTGCTCTTTCGTAACGAACCTCCCTTTGATCCTTAACCTCCCATCCGCCACTCGTTTTCGGCAGTCATAGGAGATCTTTTTGTTCCACGTCCTCCTCTGCCTCTTTTCCAGGTACTTTTTGATCTTTTTCCGTCGCTCTTCTAAAGTAATAGTGCCTATGATATGGTCTGGCGTCAGTTCTACAGGTTTGTGAATGACAACTATTGTGTCTTTTGAGGCAACGGGCTTTTTTTTCTTTTGCTTTTGTATCTGAGTCTCGTAGACCTCGTAGATCAGGGTTATACATTAAAAATGGTGTGATGAGCCAGCTTGCCCTCTTAATACCTGTAGTTGGGCGGCTCAGGGATCTTATAGAAGGTAAAATTCGTTCAGTAATGTGTATCGGTTAGGCTTTACTTGGTTTGATGAAGTGGAATATTGTGATGCTGACAGTATGCTCACATCAAGGTCAAGGTTCTGCCTCGTGGGGAGATAGTGATCAAGGTAGAAGAGAGGTTTCAGCAACAACACCAGTGAGATTCTCCTAGTCGATTGGGAAGTTTCCCATCTCGATATCAAGTGCCATGCCATGTGCTTCGAGTTTCCATCTTGTCCGGCAGGTGACCAGAAAATTCTTTTTCGAATTTTCTAGAAGTCAAACACCATTGTAGTCCAGCACCTCTAACTCACGAACAGTGAGTGAAAGATCTCTTCTGTGAGGAGCAAGGGAGTGGTA
Source organism: Blepharisma stoltei (assembly GCA_914767885.1). NCBI lineage: Eukaryota > Ciliophora > Heterotrichea > Heterotrichida > Blepharismidae > Blepharisma > Blepharisma stoltei. Next base: position 112,953 of record CAJZBQ010000063.1, on the reverse strand, counting down.
AGCCATTACAGACTGACAAGCAAGCAGTGAAGCATTAAGGAGGTAAAAATGGTTCACTTAACGGGCCTACAGAGAGCTTTTCTATGATCTTAATTGACTTTAAGTTTAAGATCAAGGGGTTCAGCTTTACGTCGCAATCGTCTTGGGTGAAGGATTGTGTAAGAGTGGACTCGTCAAAGTGCTCAGGCATAGATTCTATGCTGGGCATGATCTGAATAGGAATTACATCAACATGATGGGCGTAGGAGTGACTCAGTAAGTCAACAAATGAAAGCTTACGCTCATTAGGGTGCATTAATTCGGCTTGCATTGAGTCTAACATGAAATCAAATTGGCATGTGTACTCTGATCCCAAGTATTCGTCAATGCATTCAACCATTTTAGAAAATTTATTATGAAAGGGCATGAATGGTACATATTAGTAAATTTTTGATTTTAAGGTAAGATTAAGAATACCAGCCCAGTCTCATATACCTAATTCGAATATGGAGATGGAATGCTGCTCTTTAGATCTCCAGCTTAAAAGAATAGTTCATTGGAACAGAGACGCCCTCTGGAGATGCCTCTGCAGCCCTGATAAGAAAAAGAAATATATGGCAAAAAAACTATCTGCTTAAGCAGGGAGCAGGAAACTGGTTGGGGAGAAACGAGACTTTCTCTATGGCTTGCATCCCAACCCAAAGGTCTACTGAAATAGTGCATGCACCATGATCAATGAAGTGTGTCTTACTGCTCAATAGGGAGCACACCTCAATGTCCGTCAATGCTACCGTTTTTATTTCTCTTTGATTTTAAATGAATTTTAATTGAGATCGAATAATTATTGGCGAGAAATTATTTCTTTGAAAATGGTATGATGCGATCATAAATCTTTCTTAATTATTTTTGTCAGTTAAAAAATATCATCATTGATATTTTTTTAAAGACAAAGCTGGGAGACCGTTCAAAAAAAAGATTTTTTTGGGATATTTATTTTTGGATTTTAGAAGATTTATATGATTTTGAAAAAATAAGACCAGCAAAGGATTCAGTAATTATTTTTTAGCTTTTAATATTATGGGTAGAGCATATAGGTTTCAAGGCTTCGTTATTTATCTAGTTTGAATATCCTTAAATAACTTATGATAAAACTCCATTATAATTAATTAGCTAATTATAATAATAATTAACGAAATCCTATTTATGTAGTGAGTTAAAAATTAGTATTCCAATATTAAGCAATATTATTTGCAAAAGCTTCCTTATCAATTACACTTATTTTGCTAATCCTCTATCTTTAAATTTGAACAAAATATCCGAAAAATTTTCAAATTGGAACGATTTTTTTATTTAATAGCAAAATTTACCGTAATTATATAAAATCAGTTTTGACCTAGTTTAATGGAAAAAGCGCAATCATCTTTCACACACTGAATCGATTAACTTTTTAATTAATTCTACATAAATAAAATTTAAATTCCAAAATATTTCATTCAATTTATATTTTTTAAAGAGAAAAATTTAAGGATTTTTTGTTCCAATTTAAAGAATGGGAAGTAAGTAATTTGATACAAACCAATTGCTGTCTTTATCATCTCTTTCTTTTTCTCCATCTCATCATTTTCATCATACAAGCACACCCCTTTATCTTCATCATAGCTATAAGAATCCGCACAAACTGTTTGATTCTTTACGCATGCTCCATTTTTTAATAAATATCACCCTTGACTCTGATAATTCATTGAGCATTTAACACAGTTCCCATCTTGACACTCATCACACCTATCAGGACAATTTTCACAAGTTCCATTAATACTCATATATTTACTTGGACACTTTTCAGTACAATATCCTTGATAAAGGACCTTATTGCTTTCACACTTTAAGCAGCTTTTTGAATTATTACAATAAGTGCAGCCTTCTTGGCAGTCAATACAGGCATTTTCATCATTTTTAAACTGAGAAGAGTTACAGACAGCTACAGACTCAGTGCATGAATTATTTTTTAAAAAATAGGCTGATGTGCAGGAAAAGCACTCTGTGGCTTCTTCTCCATAACAAGTTAAGCAATTTGCATGGCATGATACACAGTCTGTTCCATTAAAATATGTATAGCTTGGGCAGTCTGAGGATGGCAAACATTTTCCTGAGCTGAGAAAATAATTTTCATTGCATTTTGAGCAAGATTGTGAAGAACAGCTTGCACAATTAGAAGAGCAGCTATAACAGGTAGAGTTAGAAAAATAGTAGCCTGCAGGACAAGAATTGAGGCAGACATTTTGAAATAAAAAATACCCTTTTGCACATGCTTTACAGGAATATGAATATTTATCGGTGCAGTCTGAGCATGCAGCATTACAGTTAAAGCACTCAATGCCTGTACTATAAGTATTTGAAGGACAGCTAGCTAGACATGATCCTTTATATACGATTTGCCCTGTTTTGCATAGCGTACAATTTGAGCTATATGGTCCATTACAAGACTCACATGCAGAATTACAATCTGTACATACCCCATTATAAGGAAACCTATAGCTAGGGCACTTATTAACACACAATAAATCATTTTTTACAAAACCATAAGCACAAGATGTACAATTCGCAAATGAAGGCCCTGAACAAGTTCCACAAGAAGTATCACATGCTAGACAACCCTTGGCATCATTATCTGGGTACGTCCCATCTGTACAGTTTAAGTTAAGGACACAATAATTATTTAAAAATACATAGCCACTTGCACAGGTAATGCAATTTTTTTGGCTTGAACTGGTGCAGGTTGCACAATTTTCAGCGCATTCTCCACATGAAAAATCGTCTATATTATAAAAATTGCAAGAATAGCAAGAACTCGAAGAATCTCCGAAACATTGAGAGCATAAAGAATTGCAGCTTGCATAGGCAAAAGGGTCATATGCGAAAAAAAGTAAAGAGGAGACGGCTGTGCCGGAGTAGGAATTTGTATAGAAAGATTCAGAGCTTTTAAGGAGCACTGAGACACTTTTGTAGCTTAATTCGGTGAATTGTGAAATCTTAACAGTTGTGCCTGAGTCGTAAATTCTGTAGCTTAATACTGATAAAGATGAGCTAAATCATATAAGAATTCCTGCTTGCTGGGCCTGAATACTAGTACCGAAAGCTCCTGAAGTCGCGGTTCCTGATACAATAAACCCACTTACTGAGTTTGAAATAGCGCTTAAAAAATTTACATTAGAAAGACTTACGGTCCCTAATGTAACCGAAGCAGGGCTTAATAAAACAATTTGATTTTGTGTGACTACCAGAGAATTATCAGCTCCTCCTACATTAACTGCCAAAATATCATTAGGAATTTTATTCCCAAGGACAACTTCCCACTGCCAATTCATATATTTATCAAATTTGCAGACCTTTGTGCTGGAATCCGAACTGTATCCCATAGCTAAGTAGACATAATTCCCAGTCAAGCTTAATTTTACGCTAGAAGTTTTTCCAGTATAGAAATTTTGCCATTTTCCGACTTTAATTACCCAAGTTCTGCCACCGTTGCAGTCATCAGTCCCGGCTGCATAAATATCAAGCCCATCATAGGCAATTTCTGATACCCAGCTGTTGCTGTCAAAACAATTCCCAAGCCATTGAGACGATTTTAAAGTCCCTGAGTCCATTGAAATAATTAGTAATAAGCTTTGATAGGTTGATATTTTAGGGTTCACTGAAGGTGTTAGTGCAGGAATTTCCGAAAGATTTGTATAATTCACATTTAAAACTACATAAATGGTAGTTAGGCCTAATTTTAAGTCAATGGCATTGTAATTGTTTTGCCCTGAAAGGGTGTAAGTCCAGAGTATCTGCATTTGGGTGTTTATCCTTCTTACTGCGATGCCAAGAGTTTCTTGGGAAAGAATAAAATGATCAGTGCTGCTTTGCATTGAAACAGGGGTTGATGATTTTATTCTAACTTCCTCAATAATTAATTCATGAAAGTTTTAGTACAAATTCCCATAAATTATGCTTATTGAAATTTGCTTATTATTGGTGGATATGTCAAAAATGAAAATCTTGGCATTTAACCTCAGCAAATTTTGACACTAAATAAAATTTACTACTGATAATTTATTATAAATCCAAACTATATGTAAAATTTTGATTATTATTTGGGAAAGAAGTAAGTGAGCTTTGAAATGGGCTGTTCAAGTAAAGATCGGCAAGGCTTAGAGCTGCAAGAAATAAAGCTAAATAAATAATCATTATAAAAGTATCTTCAGCCTAGCTGATTTTTAAAATGGATACGTGCTTATAAAAGATGGATTATGATGTAGATGAAAGAATTTCTAGTATCAAAAAATCAATGAAAAAAATACAGATGCAGATTATTGGAGAAAGCTCTGACTCCCCCCCTTTAAATTGGAACAAAATATAGGTAAAATTTCACTTTTTTTGGTAAATTAACCCCCCTTTAAATTGGAACAAAATTTAATTTTATAATAAAAAATTTTATATATATAAATCATAATTTTTATGTAAAAAGTTTTGATATAATTTAAATGTTTCTTCTTAACTAAAATTAAAAATTTAGTTGTATCCTGCTCTTGTTTAAAGAATAGAGTATAAAGAGCATCTTATTTAAATAAATCTATTATCCTTAATTGTAAATTTTAAAAAAAAAATCAATTGTTTTGTTTTTTTTAAATAATTTCAAAAAAAATTTTAATTTTTTTGATAAAAATGATATTTTTTATTTAAATAGCTTTGATATAAACTCAATACGAATTCTTTTACAAAAATTCAAAATTTACTTATCTCTTGCTTTATTTTAAAGAATAGAGTATGAATAACATCTTATTTAAAACAAAATTAGCACTTTGATTAATAAATTTTCTAAAATTTTTTTTTTTTAAATTTTTTTTATCAAAAAAAATAATAATTTTTGTGTAAATAGTTTTGATACCAATTAATAGTGGCGTATTAATTAATAATAAAATTTTAGTTATATCTTGCTTTGTTTTAAAGGATAAAGAGTAAATAGCATTTTATTAAACAAATTTATTAATCTAATTCGATAAATTTTTGAAATTGTTTTTTTTTTTAAATTTTATATAATTTTTTTTTTTTTATAAAAAAATTTTCTTAACCCCCCTTTAAATTGGAACAAAATTTTTAGTTCCAATTTAAAGGGGGGGAGTGAAGGGTCTTGGGTTTCTGAAATAAAAGATTGGAATAGCGGGTCAAGGCTATTTTAATCTTTATCTGAATAAGCTTAGTGCTTGACGTGGTATCTCCTTCAACAGGGTGAATAGGCCACATTCCACCCTTTTAACTCCAAGCTTGACGTACCGGACATTCGGCGTTATACCATTTTTCAGGCTGACCGATAATCCTGTTCCGCCGTTGCTTGCCAGATAACCCCACGGAACTTGTTGTGCTCTCTCTCATCATGCTTCAGTTTCCAGCGCGTGTTCCACCTAAGAGTCACCTTCCTCAGGTGTGTTGAGTTTACAAAACCTCAAACTTCTTGAATGTCCTCCAAGCCTATGCGAAACTGCTGTCGTTATACAGAAATTCTTATAGCCGGATTCCATAAATAAAATTTCCATGAGGGAGAGAAAAATTAAGAAATCTAATTTCTCTCGAACTGAATACCATTTTATTTATGGCTCAAGGCTATCAAAAGACGACTTGGAGTTATCAACATCAAAATATCAAGATGCCAATTCAGGATTTTACACTGAAAGAGCAGCAGGAAAAAGCCAGTTCAAACTTGACAATTGGGTAAGCGAAAAACCTGAATTAATTGATTACCCACTAATTCCAGAGCTGCCTGAAAAGAAACAGATTTCTTATCCGTATAGCAATGGAGCAATTTCTTTCCCTTCCAAGCAGAATAAAGGTGCTGAAGAAAACAAAGAAATTGACGTTTTAAAGAAAGAAATTTTTAACACCAAAGCAAAAATTGATGATTTAGAAGTAATGAACCGAGAACTTATAAAGAAAGATAGCATAATTTCGGATTTAAAAGAAGAGCTGCATAACTCAAGAATAGATATTAAAGAGCTCAATATAAAAATTACAAAGTTGCATGAAGAGCTTGAGAAAAGAAACTCAAAAATAGATGAGCAGAATGAGCTTTACAAGAAAATTGCTGAGCTTGAAAAGGCTAGCATTCAGTTTTCATATGAAAAAGTTGAGCTTGAAGAGGTTTTAAAGTATTTTATAAAATGGCTGGATTATGACAAAGACATTTTTATAAGTTCATATACATAAAAATGGGTATAAAGAGATAGCCAGCAGAAAATAAAAGTAATAGAAAACGAAAACCAAAAATTGGCAAAGGAAAACAATGATTTATTATCGCAAAATAAGCAATTTCAAGAAACAGTCGAAAAATTGAAAAATGGCACTGAAAGCATAAAAAATCGTGTAGAAACACTTCTAAATGAAAGAGTAAGAAGGAAAAGCCAAGAAGAGCTTACTTTAATTGCGAAAAATGAAATGCAAGAAAAAGAAAACCAAGATCTTGTAGCAGAAAATGAATCACTAAAAAAGTATTTAAACGAAGCCCAGCAAAGAATTAATGAGCTTGAAGATCAATTATTAGAAACACAAAGAAAAACAATAAAAAAGAAAAAAAAATCTCCCGTGAAAATAAACAAAGCTTCTCAAGACATCATTGTAAGCAATATGAGAAAAATAATAGGGCAAATAATGATCAGTCTAAGAGTAGAGCATGCTGATCAAATTATTGGGGCTTGCCAAAAAGTGATAAAAGAAGCAAAAATTACAAACGATTCAAAAGAATTTTATAAAAGTGTGGTATTTCTTATAATAAAATATTCCCCTCCTAATTCTTTGTCAAAGCTGCCAAGTGTCAAATCTGTATTAAAATGACTGGAAAGGCTTATCAAGGACTATTTACTGCTTAAAAAAATAGACTATGTAGAGCAAACAAGTCTGGAAACTAAAAGATCAGTTTAAATAATTAAATATAATACAATTATTATTTGAGCTCCCAAGGCTATTTATATTTCACGTCTAGCTTATAACAATTAATTACTTTTATCATTAATCTTATTATCTTTCTCATTATCCTCCTCTTCAATTTTGGCTTTTTTTATGGGCTCATCATTCTTTTTCTTAAGTCCTGCAGCCAATGCTGATTTAACTCCTTTTACACAGTCATCTACTGCACTCTTATAATTTGGATCTGCTTTAGTTTTTCTTTTTGCAGGCACAACCACCTTTTCTTCTTTTTCTTCAGCTTTTTTTCTTTCCTCTTCTTCTTTTTCAGCTTGCTTTTGTTTCCATTGCGCAAGTCTAATTTCATCATTTATATGTCTTATCCTTCTCCCGTTTAAATCTCTGCACGCTTCAAAATTATCCACCCTCGCAAACATTCCTTGTCCTCTAACTCCCCCCCATTTAATAACGAACAAAACCGGCATTTTTTTTTTCCTAAAAATTTTTCCTTAGGCCCCATTTAATAACGAACAAAATTTACTATAAAATTTATATAAGCAACTTAGTCTTTATAGTTTACTAATTTTAAGTAGTTAGAATAAGATAAGGACAAATATAATCGAGCAAAGAATAATAAATAAGAGCTAATAAGTTAATAATGGCTTAATCTTAAGCTGGTGCTTTACTCCTCCGCTCCGTGAGCGAACAAAAAAATCTTATTCGCTTACGAAGGGGGTTAATTTTTTTTTGTAAAAAATTTTTTTATAAATTTTATAGAAAATTTTTTTTTAAAAAAAAATCCTAATTCGCAAAAATTGGAAAGCAAATATTAATTGAATTTGTAGAATTTATGTTTTAAAACGCAATTCATTTAAAATTAAAACAGAATTAGCTCCAGATTTCATTATCATAATTATACAAATTGCCCGAGGATGACGCAAAATAGCACCATCCTCGGGCAATTTGTATATCATTTATATATCAAAATTTTTTCCATAAAAAATTTTTCTATTAAAAAAAAATTTTATTCTAGCGGAGGGTGAGGGATTTTCTAATGGTTTTGTTCGCTCACGGAGGGGTGGGGAGTTAGCAATAGTTATCTTTTCGCTTTCATTTAGGCGCTTTCTCTTTCTGTTGCCATCATTTGAATCCCTTTTATTATTAACTCTTTAATTGAAATTTTTATATAAAAAAATCATAGATATTTAATATAAATTTTATATATATTTTTTTTTCCAAAAATTTTATAAGTTAGACCCCATTTAATAACGAACAAAAAAGCGTTCGTTATTAAATGGGGTGGAGAGTAAGCAAAGATCCAAACCCACCTTTTCCTCCGCATACTTTCAAGCTGACACATACAATAAAATCTGGATTTATTTCAGAAACTCCTCTTGAGCATTGAGAAATCCTTAAATGCTCCCTAGGAATTTTAGTCCATTCTGAGTACTCTTCAACAAAATTCTCATAATTTTCACACGAAAATTCTGATAATTTACTATCAATTCCTCTGACTAAAATTTTATTCATATTTTTATTACTTACTCTAATAACAATTTTTAATTATTTCGATAAATTTTAGTTTTTGGTATTGGAAAAATTCTAAATAGCATTCGAAAATTTTATCAAAATTTTCCATATAATTTTCTTGAATATTTTTATAAAATTCAAATAATGCCAAAAAGTTAGATGTATTTTCCCCTAAATTTCTGTGTGGAGGTGGCAAACTTTCTTGAATGGAATTTTCTATTTCCAGCTGGTCTAAGCTTGGAGCTTCGTCTACATGCATTTTTATGTCTGGGATTCTGGCAATTTCATCGTTAAAGGCTTTAGCTAGTCTCATTTTGTGAGCTTTTAAAGCACTTCTTAATTTAAAGGAAATACTGGGGCAGTCGTTTGCAGGTAATTCCATATCTTGGCATAAAATTTTGGCGAAAAATTCAGGGCTATTTTCTGGGCAAGCGATATCCCATTGAAATCCTTGTCCTGCGAATTGAAGAGGAACTAAGTGTTCCCCAGGCAAGCCTTGCACACAGTGTTTTCCGCCCATTGAGTCTCTGTATTGCTGTACTTGTTCTCTGATACTCATAGCACATTTAGAAGCAAAATCTAATAGTTGAGGACGTGGCAGATTTACCCCAAGATCATTGAGTAATTGCAAGGAAAAAATAAATTCGCTGTTTAAGTCAGTATTTGAGGTATGCCATAAGAAAAACTCACTCCCCCCCCCCCTCCGTGAGCGAACAAAAAAAAATTTTGTTCGCTCACGGAGGGGTTAATTTTTTTTAAAAAATATTTTTTTCGAAATTTAAAAAAATCCTAATTTGCAAAAATTGGGAAGCAAATATTAATTTAATTTGCAAAATTTATGTTTTAAACGCAATTTGTTTAAAATTAAACAGAATTAGCTCTAGATTTCATTATACTAATTATCACTTATATATCAAAATTTTTTTCCATTAAAATTTTTTCTATTAAAAAAATTTTTGTTCACTCACGGAGGGTGGGTTTTTGGTCAAAAAATGGCGATTTTTCTAATGGTTTTGTTCGCTCACGGAGGGGGGGGGGAGTCAGGATTTCCGTTAATTGTAAGCTTTATAGGAGCTAAAGAGTCGCTTGGGAACATTGAGATACAGCCAGGTGCTTGAGGACAAAGTTTGACTTTATTTAAAGATTTCTTCCTTTGTCTGGGAATTTGGTAAGTTTTTTTTAAAGCTTGCTCAGAGAGCTGTTTTAGAGACTGAATAAATGTTACTTTTGAGGGAGGATAGCCATAGTCTGGGTCTGATTTTTTCTGTAAGTAGCTTTCTATTGGAAACTTCATTTTTAAAAGAAATTTATCATTTTATTGTGGGAATCCCGAGAATAAAGGATAATGATATATTTAAGGCAAAATGCTGAAGATTCAAGCTAAAAGAATACAAAAATGTTATGAATTATATTTCTAAGGCAGTTTGAAATTTTAGGTCATAAAATGTAAAAGAAAATATTCTTAAAGCCCCTAATTAATTTTCAATAAAATTCAACAATTTTTATTATTTTCTTAAATAATTCCTAAAAAATTGCATTTTAATCTAAATTATCAGATATTATTACTGGAGTTTCAATTCTTCAATAATTAAGGTCATTAAACTCTTGATCTGCACAAATGGTGTTTTCTTCAATAGGTGGGAAAAAATTATCAGAAATCTCACTTAGTTCATAATAAGTTTTAACAAAAGTATTGTTAAACGTCGAAACATTCCCTGTCGAATTAATTAGAAAAATTTTATGGAGGGGCATCCCAGCTGCCCGATATAGATCACGCACCTAAATAGATTTCTATATAGGCGATTTGAGGAAGACGGTTAAAGTGCTTTGCCATTTATTGTTAATAAGTGATCTAGATAGCTCTGATCAGTGAGAATTATAGTAAAATAGTTTAAATTTTAAACTAAAGCTAAGTTTAAAAGAGATGGACTTCTTTAGAAATGAAATTTAATTAGAAGTGCATAATAGTGCCTTTATCATGGTTTCTGGAAGCTTGAGGTAATAAAATCTGACAATTCTTACCTCATTATCATGGGATTTTGTTGTGCTCGTTCCATTTTTACATCTGGCTTTGCGAGTCAACTTAAAAAGTCAAAACGGAACCATAGACTAAAGTCCTATAGAGTATTTTTTTAAACAAGATCCATGAAAATTAAATCACTGTTAATGCAAATTCCTTATTTGACGTAAGACAATTATCTCAATGCCTATCTCTATTTAATTTTTAAATGATAAAAAAGCAGTTTTATAGAATTTTTTCGATAAAATTTGAACTATAAGCATAATTTTACAAGTAATTCTTGCTAGCAAAAATAGTATTCCCTGCTCTTGATTTTTAAATTTTAACTATCTCCTATTTCATGTCTCCGTCTTTATGAAATCTTTCTAAAGGCCAAAAAAGTAATTTTTTATAGAAGTTTGTCGGTGAAATTTGAATCATAAGCATAATTTTTATAAGTGTTTCTTGATGCCTAAAATAGTACTTCCGACTCATGATTTTTAAAGCCTCATTATCTCAACGTCATATGTGCATTTAAAAAATCATAAATTTATATAATTTAATATAATCTATCAAATTAATTTAGTCAAAAATGATTTCTGATGGTAGATTCAGAATTGCAAAGTCAATTACTGAGTTCACTATTTTTCTATAATATTATCTTTCAGCATAGCAGTCTGATTCATAATTAGATTTCGTGTGCTACAAAATTAGATATTGCCATTTTGACTTTGTATTTGGTTTGGAAAAATAAGCTGACTCGGCAAAGCCAGATGTAAAAATGGAGCGAACACAACAAAATCCCATGGTAATGAGGGAAGAATTCGTCAGATTTTTATACTCTTATACACTTCTAATTAAATTTTATTTCTTTAAGAGTTCCATCACTTTTTAACTTAGTTTTCGTTAAAATTAAATTATTTTACTTTAATTCTCACTGATCAGGGCTATCTAGATCACTTATTAACAATAAATGCTAAAGCACTTCAATCGCCTACCTCAAATCACCTATACAGAAATCTATTAAGGTGCGTAAGCTATATGCTATTGAATCAGTGTCTCTATTACCAAACCCAGCGTATCAAGGATTTCTTTCTGTAGGAAATAACGCCGCTATATCTCTTACTCCCCCCTACCTCCCTGAGTGAACAAAAAAATTTTTGTTCACTCACGGAGAGGGGTTGATTTTTTTTTAAAAAAAAATTATATATAAATTATATAGAAATTTGTTTTTTAAAAAATTAATTTGCAAAAATTGGAAGCAAATATTATATTAATTTATAAAATTTATTTTTAAAACGCAATTTGTTTAAAATTAAACAGAATTAGCTCGAGATTTCAATAAACTAATTATCACTTATCTATCAATTTTTTTAATAAAAAATTTTTGTTCACTCACGGAGGGGGTTTTTGGGCAAAAAATAGCGATTTTTCCAATGGTTTTGTTCACTCACAGAGGGGGGAGTTAGCACTTCTGCTTTAAATTTTTGTGGAGATCTTCTTATGACTTCTCTCACAAATGATGTAAAAATGCCATCCGGGCTCATAATTATAGGTCCATCAGGGAGAAGCTGATTATCTTGATAAAGACTGTTTAAATAGCCCCTGGTATGTTCTGATTGGCCTATTGCTCTTGAAGAGATATAAACTATTTTATAGCCATTTTTTTTGATATTATTATAGAATGAAACAATTCCTGAGTGGCTTCAGTCTTTACCGACCATTGGTAAAACTTGGCCTAAAACATCAGATTTTGTGATAGTTCCATCAATATCTGATGCGATCATTCTAGATTTTCAATTCCAAAGATAAATTTTCCCGATGACAGATTGCAAACCGTTTTCAATTCTATAGCAAACCCTATTTCCGCCTTTTTTTAAATTTAGTTTTTTCAATTGTTCTGAATTTAATTTCAAAGTTTTATTAATAACAATTTCTTCCTCAATAATGTTTTTAATTTTTTTGATTTCTTTTGCATTTGGATCTATGTTTTCATTGCTAGATATTATAGATAAAATTTCAGGCATAGCTGTATCAAGATCATATATCTTTCCATTTATTTTTAAAGCAAGTTTTGGATCATTTAAAATAGCAAATGGATCGGCATTAAAGTTTTCACAAGAAACTTTGTTCTCTTCAAAGATCTTAGGATCATTTTCATTATTTTTGAGTTGGTCTAAATTCCCAGCTTTAAGAGTGAGCATAATTATTGGAAAAATTTGCAAGGAATTTTTTTTTATAATTAATCCTTGCTATAACGATGTCTTTACATAATTCTGTTAAATTTCAGATACTTAATTTTTAACATAAATTTTATAAAATTAATTGAATTTTTCTTTTCAAGACTTGCAAACTGGAATTATATTTGTATACTTACAAAGAAATAATCTACTCAGGAGCATTTTTTTGGTTAGAAAATATAATATTGGTTATTCAAAAAATCTGGCTCACCAACTAATGTCTGGCTAGCAAAAAAATGCTCCTTATTAGGCTATTATGTGATACACAATTTTTGTATCAGACTATATTTATTGCGACACAGTATATAAATAGGGAACGTAAGCATAAAGACATTTCAAAACCTGGCTGGCATTTTTCTTGCGACCTGAAATACCCAAGAAGAGAGCTAATATATCCTGTCGCTTTTGTTTTATTCTGAGCTGATCCCCAAGGCCACTTAAAAATATCAGGCCTTTTTTCCAACTCTTTCATAATAATATCAGGACTTCTCTGATAAGTATCAGTATTACTATTAATGTTTTCACAATTAAAAATCTCAGTTTGGGGGACGACTTTTTGAAAGTCTCGGCTCAAGAGAATGGGTCTACTCTGTGCCTGGTCTAGATCAGAAAGGTCTTAGGGACTTGGATGCGGACTCAGTTTGACGGTTAGGCCAGCCTGCCTATCGTTATTCAAAGCGGTATTCCAAGCTGAGACCAGTACGAGACTTGAAGAGTTATCATAAACTTAAGCATTAATGTTTTCAATTTCATTTAAATCGCTATTAAGTTCTTCTGATTTAGGATCAATAAAAAAAGCTTGGCCTTCTTTTCCTAATTTCATATAAATTTCTGATGGCTTATCATTAATAATCAATCTTACAGATTTTTCTTCAGAAAAAAATACTTTTAATCTCCCAAATCTAACTTGAAAAGGACTGCAATGCAATGATTTATCTTCATGCTCAATAACAATAACATCAAGAGCTCCACTTAAAGTTGACTGCTTCAGAGTCAAAACATCAGTAATTCCAAACACCAAATTACTTATTTTTTTCATTATTCTTATATTTAACAGAATTTTCATTTTTAATCAAAAATTTTGAATTATCATAAATATTTTTCAAATGTCAGCCATCGAGCTTATATTAGATCCTACGTCATTAGTTTTAATATAAAATTCAATAGTCAAACAAAAATAAGGAAAATCAATTTTATGATTTTAAAAATGGAGACTAAAGAAAAACACAGAAGATGGAGGTCAGAAAGGCTGAATGCATATGACTGTTTTCCTGATAATCATGATATTGTGTTTAGCGCTACTCCTATGCCGACAAGCAATTTGTATGAAAACTATTTAAAATTCAAAATCATGCCTTATATTAGTGCTAAATATTTCCCTCTGTAAAAGTTATCCTGAACAGATTAGATTGAAGCTGTGTGGTGGCCTAAGCGAATTTGATAGGCTTTACCTCTGGCACCTCTAAGCCGAGACCGAAACCCAGTTTTTTCTTGTTAGTGGTTGCCCTATTTGGTCTGTATATAGCCTCTGAGCGCTAACTTTTCCAATTCAGTCCCTCTGCCCTTATTACGCTATCTTCTGCATCAAATCCACAGCCAGATCACTCTATTAAAGGAACCCTTAGCTGCCTCAGATCTTCTAGTTTGCCTCACTTTACTCAGGTTATCCCTGGAAAATATAACCCCTTACACGGTTAGGGAAAAACTACAATAGCAGTTAAGTCACCCCGCTCCACTTCGGGCGCCCAATTGCTTGAATGCTTGCTGGCAAAAAAGGGTCCCGAGTAATACCCATTGGATCAGGCCATAGTGTACAGATTTTGATTAAATCACTCTCTTTGGAATATCAGATGCTGGTGGGCCAACTCGTGCTCCCAAGCTACACTCAGATATACATAATAGCCGTCCATAAGAGGATAGGTAAGGCATCACCATATATTTTATGTATATCAAAATTATGCATAATAAGCCGAAATATTCGTCGAGAAAAGAATTCAAGTTAGGCCCTCAAGTAGCCCTAACAAACAAAATCAAGCCCAAATCTTCAAGATTTTCAATGGAAATTCCGACCGCACTTATAAATAGACGACTAAGAAATCCTAAAGCAAAGCTAACTCCCCTCTATTAAATCTGAACATCATTAGAAAAAGTTCCTATTTCTTATAAAAATTAACCCTATGGTAGTGAATGAAAAATATTTTAATATAAATCTGTAAATATTTTGATATATAATTAATGATTATAATAATAATTTTTCCTTCTAATTAAAATATTTTTTTTATTTAAAATAATTTATATATATTTTTTAAATTCACCTCTATTATGAGATTATATTAAGCGAAAGCCCTGTTCAAAATTCCGATAATAGAGAGTTTGAAATAGAAAATTTAATCACACATAGAAAGCCACTCAATCTGCCTTCAATCTCTTCGCACAATTCCCCAAAATCCCATAATCTCCACGATTCAATCCAAACAACATGTACAGATGCATATAAAAATCTAATTGATTCAACCTGCATAAAACAAAATTACGCTGAAGATTCAGCTATCCCAGCCTGGCATAAAGAACCCATACGAAAATGAAATGTTCGGCCACCAGCAATAATTTTCCCACAAAAATCTAAATTAAAATGCTATCAAAAAGAGCAAGGGACCGAAAACTCCTTGAAATCTAAAATGGATAAAACAAAAAACGATATCCTGGGGATTCTTAACAATTGCCAAGAAGATATATCTTTATTTCTAAAAGAAAGCATTAAATTTAGCTAATTTTATTATGAAAACGCAACACCTGGCCCCATATCTAATGGAGGAACGTTTTCTGCAATCCCAAAATAAGTTGTAATAATAAATACGACTTTTTTGTAAATGTCTCCATTGTTGTGATCTTGCAGTTTTTCCAATACGTCTAAGCATCCAGTTTCATTAAACTCTACTGCAGTCATATTTTTTGTTCCTAAATCTTCAGCTCTGTCGTCTCCAGCACCTAAAGCGCCTTGGCAAAATTCAATTATATTATACAAAAAATCAGGGTCATTGAACCTTAAAGCATCTTTTACATATCGGAAAAATCCTCGGTCAATTACAGCTAGGGCTTGTTCGTCATTTCCATTATGGACTATATGATTAATTGCAAAGCTTGCTTCTAGCCTGACTTTTTGAGATGGGTCTATGATTCCTTGCATAATAAAATTAAAAATTGTATGGTCAAGAACTTGCTGCCGTTGTAAATGAGATCCACATGTAATATTTCCTAAGATTCACATGATGTTTTGCTTTGTGTTTGGGGACGCTATAAATGATAAATTTAATAGTCGTCCTAATAGTCCTAAATCAAGGAGTTTTTGTACTTGACCGTCATCACCTGTAGCTAAGTTTCCTATGATTTTTACTGCTAGAAAATGGATGTCTTCAATTGGGGAATTTAAATAGTTCATAATGTCTTCAATTACATTTAATGGGAAAATTTCAGAGATTAATTCGTCACTTCCGTTAGATAAAGATAAGAAAATTCGTAAGGCTTCTGCTACAACTTTTTCTGAAGGGCTAAAAAAAAATTTTTTTGCTATTGATGCAGTCTGTTTTCCAAGCTCAAATGGTATAGGTCTTCACCTTACTAAATTTCCTAAATTCCATAATGAAACTTCTAGTAGAGTTGATTGCGGATTATTTTGGCATTTTTCTATCAAGTTAAGAACAATTGATAAGAAATCAAGACTAATTAAAATATCTCTATAATAGTCTGCTTCACCTGAGATATTTCCTAAAGCATATAATGCTTGCTCTGTAGCCAGCTCTCGTGAATAATCTATAATACCAATTAACTTTGCAATCGCATCATTTCTTTTTAAATACTCAATAAATTCATTTCCTGAATAACAAATAACTGATAAACAACTCACAGCTTCAGCTACAAGTTTTTCAGTAAACGAACTATTCACAAACCCCAAAATATCCAAAACTAAGCCATTTTCAATTGAATACTTTATAATTTCTTTCCCAATTTCTGGGTTCATAATGATAGCTTTAAACATTTCTAAAGCTTTTTTCTTTATCCCATCTGAACAATTTTCTTTTAATTGCTCCTGGATTTTCACTATGCGAGGAAGACACACCACCATCCCGGTAATTATAAAAGGGACCTCTGTGTTTTCATTTGTCGAAGTTTGGCGTCTTTTGTAAGCAAATTCTTCTCTTTTGGATCTTCTAAGACTTATACTATAAACTTCTTGTCTTTCATTATAATTTTGTATTATATTGTTCTGCATATATGATTCCTGCCTATCTTGGAACCTAGGATATTCACTACACATATTAATTTTATTTAAGTCTATTAATTTTTATAAGCTTGAATTTCTTCTTCTGATAAAAAGTTATAGACAGGTAGCGCCATGGTCGTTTGTCCTTTGATTTCAATCCTTCTGATGTGCTGCCTCTCAAGTCCTGGAATTGCATTAGGCAAAGCTTCAATAGCTGCTTGTACGTTTTCCATGACTTCTTTTTCGCTCATAGACGACCTTGCTATTTTTATGCAGAAAATAGGACCTTTGGCAGCTATGATAAAAGTACTGCTCATAGCTCGGCGCAAAGTGGCTTCGACGTCGTCATCTAAATTAAGCAAGCAAGGGATTTTCTTTTTTTCGTAAAAATACTTGCCAAGCCTATCAGGAAGCATATTGAAAACTCTGATATCGGCCAAGAACAAGTCGTATTGCCTTATTAATTCTCTTCTGTCTTTGTACTGGGTGTAGTTTTTGCCAAGCTTGGATATTCCAATAATTTTGGTTAGTGGGGTATCTTTGAGACCGAGGCCATCCAGCTTTTCCTTCATGGCTCTTTGTGGGTCTTTTACAATTAGCATGACCTGTGAGTTGAATTTTTTGTCGTAAATTGCATGAGGCAGCGGAATTGGGACACATCTTAATGTGGCAATTTCTGGTAAATGGTTGACTTCTACTTGCATGTTGATAAATTCATGCTCGTCTGACAGCAAATCTTTTGTGTTTCGAGAAGAGATGATCAGATCTTTGACGGCTTTGAAAGCCTTTTTTATTTGTGAATCAGCGAGTTTTGGGGATTGTGTGGATTTTTTGACCTTTTTGACCATATTGAGGATTATTAGATAAATATGACAATAATCTTAAATTAAAAGCAAGTTTTATTATTTGAGCTCTAAATTACCAAAAATTAATTATAAAAAAATTACTTTTCTAGTATAAAAAATAATTCTAATTATCTTTATTTTCAGTTTTTACCTCAGCTTTTTTGGCTCTCCTTGCTTTTTTCTTTTTCTCCTCCTCTTCTTGTAGTTTGCGATTTTCTTCAAGCTCTTTCCAAATCCCTTCTAAGTCAACAGCCTCATCTGCTTCAGGAAACTTGCAAGGTAGCGTGGGAACTGTGTAGCCTGCTTTCTCTAGGTTCTTTGCGAGCTTTTGTATGTATTTTTTAAAGAGAATTTTGGTTCTTTTGTATTTTCTTTGAGTTTCTAAAAGCGTAAATTCAAGTTTGTGCATATATGAGACGAGCTCAGCATTATAGGCTACCAGATCCTTGTAGTCGTCATCGCGTTTTTTGCGTTTGCGAGGGTCTTCTTGGGATTGAGTAGGGTTTAAGATTTGGGGAATTTGGTCAGTGGCCATATTAGAAATGTTTGCCCTTTAGGAAATATTTAATTATGTTGCGGGTAGAATTTAGATATCAAAATTTAATTATTTCTAGCATAAAGCAATTATTTAAAAAGAAAAAAGATAGTCAGAATATTACTCATAAAGGTGTGTTATGATTATTAAAAATGCTATTAGCATAATATAAACAATATAAAAACAATTTCTCAATTTTATGAGATGGGCTCGCAAGTGTCTTCTATTATACATAACTTTGGAGTGTCTTCTGGGAATCTTTTATTTAATAAAACAAAAACTTCACATTTTTTATTTAATGTTGCTTCATAAAATGGGATAAATCTTGAATGATTGACCTGATTAATTTTATTTGTAGTTCTTTTCTCATCTTGGGTTAAATAATAAATTGAAAAAAATCCAAAAACTTCGAATAAATCATCGAAGCCATTATAGAATCCAAGATTACTGTTCTCTTTTAAATAAAGAATCGCTATTTTCCCAATTAGAAACAATTGGGATATTTTAATATATCTTCGAAAAGAACAAATTGAGGGTTTTCTGTTTATGGCAAATTCTTGTGAGCCCTCAAATTCCATTTTCAAAGCATTAAGACTCCCAAGTGAGCAATATACATTAAAAAGAAAATGAATTGCCACCAAAACAGCCACAAGAGTATTTAATCTGAATTTATAATCAAAATTCAGCAAAAATCCAATATAAGTGATGCTTGATAAAAATGATACTAAAATAATGTCTTCTTTATCAAAAATCTGCTTTGCAATCCAAAAACCTTTACTAGCTATTAATAAAGAAATAAACAAAATTGTGTTTCCAAATATGTACGAAAATTTAAACCCCATCAATAGATAAAGACAGAGATTAGATTTATCATCGTAAAATTCTCTTATACCTATCAGAAAAAGCCAATTCAAAAATTTTCCTAAATATCCTACAACGAAAACAGTTTGCAATAAATCCCTTTTCTTTTTCTTTATATAAAATCCATTTACAAGCCACCATACTAAAACTCCTCCCCAAAGTAAGCCAATACTGCCGCAATTATTTTCAAATATTTCTTCCATTTTTTATAAGCAGACTAATTATTTTTATTTTATTATCCTATTATAAATTGCTTAAAAATTACCAAATTCAAATATTGATATATTTCATTATATTATCATTATTAAGCTTCTCGTTTATTCGCTAAATTTTTGTATTTGATCTTTTAATGGAGAAGTGAAAAGTCTATAATTCAATATTCTATTATTATAGCTTCCAAAATTCAACGAGCTATTGTTTTCATTGGGAAATTCTAATTTGGGGTCTGGCTCAATATTTTCATTATGGACAAATCCTGTTACATGGAAACTTCTTCCGAAAAAGAAGCCATTTTCTTTGCTTGAATTGTGCGTTTGGGGCTCTTTTAGCGAAGGTTTTGATATCGGGGTAGATTCAGCGTTTTCTTTATCTTCAGGTGAAGGATATTTATTAATAGGAGCTGTCTGAAGGAGTCTTTGTTCATTCAATAATGTATTGAAGAAATTAACTTCTGCCTTTGTATCCTGAGGATTTTTTTTAGGTCTTAGACGCTTATTTTTTATAATTGAAACTGGCGTACAAAAGACTTGTGGAGTAGGGAGATTTGGCTTTATTTTTTTTGCTGGCTCGAAAGGAGATTCAAGATGCTTGCGCTTTAGAGAATTTGTATCTGTTTCCATTTTATTTGAATTAAAATTTAACGAAGATTTTGCTAATAAAATTATATGAAAATTTATTATTTCCTAAGCATTTCTTTATTGGAGAGGTTAAAAATATTATAATTTTATTACATAAAAAATAATTTGTTTAGCTATAACTCCCTATTGAAGATAAATAATTATAAAGAGCATAAAATGGCAAATAACCTCCCTCAAGCTCAATCTCTTGTTAAATATGATACCAAAATCCAAGTTTCCACTTCTCTTAAAGGCAAAGGCAAAGGAAAAAATATTCCAGGAAGGCCAAACGTTGCCCCTGACAAAGCTCAAATTGAAGATGTCCTTAACTCAGTCTTACCGCCACGCGAAAGCACTGAAGATGGCCAGCTCTGGGTCCAATATGTCAGTTCAAACCCAGCGACCACTCAAGACGTAATAAAACTTCAAGAGCAGCTTGACAGCTTACTCGAACTCCGTCAAGCAAGAGAAACAGGAATTTGCCCAATAAGAGAAGAGCTCTACAATAATAACTATTAAATTCATTAAGATTCTTCATTTAACGTTCACTACAAGGTTACCTGCTGTCCGCAGTGCCTTTAACGCCGTTTTAAGTCAAATCTGCACCATCTTCCTCGGTGCGCCAAAGTAATGCTATCTTGACTAAGTTTCACGAAGAGAACACCAATCTTAACTTTGGGTCTCGACGAACTTCTTTGAGCTAAGGTTACCTATTTGGGTCTATCAGGCACCCTAAAGGTCCCAGCCTCGAAAGCCTGGGGTATACGATACCTTTCTGGAAAATTCGATTCCCTAAAATCAAACAGCTCTATATCTGACTTAATTTCACCAGGAAACCAAAATCAATAAATTAAAATGTGCAAGATAAGAATTTTCGGTCAGAAGACCAGAAAATCCCAACTAAGCCATATTTTTAATCCTGAGAATTTCTCTACAGTCAATGTTTTGACGAGCTTATAAGGCAGCTTACAATTATTTGTACTGAAAGAGGACTTTTACTACTCAGAGTAAGAGATGAGCTGAGAATGACTATTCAGTCCTACCAAACTTTATATGAAAGCAGCATTGCTTATGGGATGAGAAAAGCTTTGCAAGCTGAACAGTGGAGGGCTGAAACAGACGCTGATATTAAAAAACTGATAGAAGAATGTGAAAACCTTACTGTCGAAGTGGATGAGCTTGACCAAGAAATAGAAGAAATTGAACAGAAAGAAAAAGAACGTGAAGAAATCGAAGCAAGAGCTCATACAGAAGAAATTGAGTTCAGAAAGAAAACGAACCAGAGACTCAAAGACCAGCTCGAGGCTTTACTTTCAACTCCAAACAGTAAATAAAGCTATAACTGTTTTTAAATTTATAAGAAATTGTTAATAAATTTTAGCAAAACCGATTATGCTTCTAATTTCTATTACTTATTCATAGTGAAATTATCTCTTGAAATCACTCCTATTAGCACTCCTCTTTTAGTTACATAAATCTGCATCAGGCCAAGCATGATAAATAGAAAATGCACCTTTGCCAGTGGTGTAGTCTCTGGTATTGCAAGCGGCGCTTCATCAATCTGCAAGCTATCACTGTCGAAATTAACTGGCGCGTCTAAAAAGGCTTTAATTTCTGGCTCTTCTTCTTCGTCTCTCCATCCAGGATTATCCACAGGGACCACAACGCTCATATCATCAGGATTTTCTAACAAATATTTAAAAAAAGCGTCCAATCTATCCCTAGAAAAAGGTGGCAAGTATTCAGGATACTCGCTGTAATATTTTTTCAAATATTCCCTAATGCCACTTACTGATAATTCTTTAATCAAAGTCATTTTATCGTCTACAATAGGGATTTTATTCAGGGAAACTCCTGCTTCTTCGACTGCATTTATGAAATCTCTGATAGTCGCGTCATTTTTTACATATGTAAAATCGCTTCCAATTGCGTCCTTAGCTGCATATGAATATAAATTAGAAGGCTTTATACCTGGCAGGTATGGCAAGCCTTTTAGCTCTAATATTGCATCATATATAGACATCCCAAGCCAATTGCTGATTGCGAAAGATATAAGGACAGAAACCATCATAGGAAGTAAAAAGGAAATCTGACCAGTGATTTCAAAGACAATTATAGCGACTGATAAAGAGTGGGTGACTGAGGCTGTTACTGATGCAGCCCCTACAACTGCGTAAACTCCTGTATAAATTGTCCCTACAGAATTATCTATAACGTACCCTGTTAATCTTCCTAATACTGAACCTATTGTAAATACTGGGGAAAATACTCCAAATGGGACTGGGCAGGTAAAGCTTAATATAGATATAATTGTTTTTATAACAATATATAGCAGCATATCTAAGCCTAAACCAAATAAATGCCAGTCAGCTTCTGTATTGGTAGGGATATACCCTGATTTAAACATGGTGTTTAGGACTGTTTTTTCAGTTACATGCATAAATGGAATATAAAAGGTAATGATAGAGATTATCAAGACAATTATAAGGGTGTACACATAGCGGCTATGAATTGCTGGGAAATAAGCTCTTGTCCGGTAAAATGTCAGTTTATTGGTAGCAAATACAATAAAAGACCCTAGAAGCCCAGAAATCACCCCTAAAATCATAAAAAAGAAGATTTCATAGGTAAGCTCAATACTAGGCAGACTAGTCAATTCAAAAAATTCTGTCGCATTCCCGCTTCTCACAATCCAAAATCCAATAACGCACCAAATTGCGCAGAAAATGCCTCTTCACATGTTATTGACAATATAATAAGTCGCTGTTACCTCTATACTGAATAGCATTCCTCCTATAGGCGAGCCAAATTTTGCAGCAATCCCAGCGGCTACTGCAGCGCCTAGAATTTGATTTCTTAACGTAAGATTCTAAATAAAATATTACAACGCGCAGATGCCTGAAAATTTTAATTTTTGTCAATTTGTTTGCAATAATCCCTGAGATATGAACGTATGGGCCTTCGCTGCCTATACTTAATCCTGCAGCACATGCTGAAATAAAGCCTAGGACCTTTGCGTAAAAAATTCTGTAGCTTAAAAAGCGGTTAATTCTAACTCCTGATAAAATCGATTTTATTTCAGGAATTCCTATGCCTTCAGCATCTTGACTTATATATTTTCCTACTGATGCAGCACAGAATCCAAAAAACAAAGAAAATATTACCCATATAAAGAGATCAAGACTCATAATGCCTGTCTCTGAACAAAATTCTCTGAATTCAAAAAGCTTCAATGTAGCATATTCAATACCAAATGCAAAGAGCGAGGTTAAAAGACCAAGAATTATTAAAGCTAGACAAGTGGTAGGGTTTAGTACATGAAAACCTGTAAGAAAGCTGATGATTTTGGATCGTGCAGTATTTCTTTCAAGAAAAGTTGGCTTGGTAACTTCGTCAATGTTCGTAAAAAAGTCTGTAATGTAAAAGTTAGTTTTAGCTGGCCTTGGTGGGAGAATTTTAAAGATTGATGCCTTTTTATTCACTGTGTTGGCTTGAGCTGCCTGCTCTGACATCTGTCCAGTAATAATTACTTACAATTTAGAAGCAAAAATTCCATGGAATATGGGATAAGAAAATTTTTAATAAAAATTATCCCAAAGGGTATTTAAAACAATGATCTATTATTTAAAGGAAATAATTATAGTTTTATTGAGATTTAAACACACTAATTCTTTCTCCTAGTATTTCAATAATCCTTGGAGTATTTATGGGTACGAAGAAGCATGATCTGCCTTTAGCTCTATTATTTTCATCCTGAACAATATGAATCGCACATCCATTTTCCATAATTTCTATGATTTCAATCATTTTTAAATGTATGATCCACTTAATCGCGAAACTGTCTGCGTCAATAAGTGTGATTTTAGTCTCATAAAGAGCAAGAAGTCATTGATTTCTTTTTTGGTCAGTCCCACTGTCCATAGCCATGAATTTCTCATTTATAAAGGTTTTGTCTTTTTTCGCTAATTCAAATACTACATATGCGTCATTATTATTATAGCATTTTATCATAGAATTCTCTCCATAGACTGGTCTAGGCAGTCTTGACCTTTTGTGCGCAGATGGTGGAATTCTATTGCTAGCGCTATTTTTTATGCCTTCTGCTGCTTGTGTTACAGCATCAAAAACACCTGCAATAGGTTTTGTTATGAGCCCTGCCATAGCTTTTCCAGTTTCTTTAATTGCTCCTTTTCCTTTATCTTTTTTATACCCTTTAATAGGTTTTGTGGCGATATCAGTAATCCCTTTGCCAATTCCTTTAAAAAGTGATGAAGCGCCCATTCCAAGTCCTTGGAAAATATTTTTTGGTTTATTTTTTACTTTGTCCTGCTGCCTTTCCATCATATATTCTTTGTCGCTTGTTATTGATGAAATTCCTGTCGCCACTGTATTAGTGACCATAGAGACAGTCCCAAAAGCACCTTGGACTGTATTTTTCATTAGCGAATCTGCACCTTGGATAAAGCCTTTTCCAGCCCCTTTCGCCCCTCCTGACATCCCATCAATAGGCTTATTGAAAAAATCAGAAATTCCAGTCTTCAGATTATTGAGCAGGCCTACAGGATTTCCTAATACTACAGAATGGCCAATTAAATGGATAAGTCCACCAGTTAATTGTGTTTTGTAATGAGTCGTTAATGCTGACATAATTTGTGATTGCGTTCCATATAGATCTGTCATTTTTACCTCAGAAAATTCAATTGGAGCTTCTTCAACAGCAGTGATAGCCATCCCTAAAGCTTTTATGAGGACATCAAAGGATTTTGCTTTATTTTCTTTTTCTTCTTGAATAGGGGTATAAGAGAGAATTATTTTTGATGGAGATAAAGAAAAGCTTTCAAAATAAAATGTCAAGTCTAAATAAAGAGTATCTTCAAAGGATCAGCTTGGATGGAAATGCTTGGTATAAGTGGAAGTGGACAGTTCTATTGCGCCTTTATTGAAATGTATGCGGGAAGAGACACTAAGGAGCTTCTTTACCATGCTGCTTTCAACGTTTAGATTTATGGGCTGAAATACTACTTCTAAGGTTTCGAAATAAAAGTAATTTTTCACTGTATTTGTACTTGTAGAAATTAGCATAGTGATAGCGTTGTTTTGAATGCTTGGAAAGTAAAGAAGAACTGGGAAAACAGCGTTTTGGTTTAATTGGTTATCAATTTGGAAATTTTTGACTGCTAGTTCTGTTCTGTTCATATTTTTGGTTTGCTGGGTTAATAGAATGATATCGCTGAAATTTAGATATAAAAGTTCCCTTGTATGCTCATGCGAATTTTCTATCAAAGAAATCCCTAAACATGGAATTGTCAGCATTCATTGAGTATGTATATTTGAAATATCATTAGAATCCTCATTAAGCGGCAAATCAGAAATTTTGAGAATTTTCATTGACCCTTGATTATAAGTCGCTGCATATATAAAAAACACTTCTTTCCCAACATTCACACCAATCTCATAGTTAACCCGATTTTTATTAAATGAAAACTCCTTGATTTCTTCATATCTCTCTGGTATACACCCAAAAGACCCATAGAAAAACTCAACGACCAAAATATTTTCATAAAATGGCTCAGTCCATGCAAAAGGCAGCGAAGAATTGCAGTCGACCCATCTTTCGTCATCTTTATAGCCTTTTTGATAAATAGACACAAAAAAGTTGCTGGAGCAGTTTTCTAGTCTATATGACGAATTTTCAGTATTTTCTTCTTGGAACATTACATATGCAATGCTTTCGATAAGTCTGACTTCTACTTTTATCAGCTTAAAAATGCCTGGATCATAAAGATTTTTTAGCTGAAGTGTCAGAGCTTCTATGCTTGATATAGAAAAAACGCCTGAATAGTTCCAAATTTGTCCAGGGATAGTGATAGCAATTAATTCATCTTTTGTAGAGTCCATCCAATGGAAAGGTTCCCTTGACTCTCTAGCTAATAAAAACTCGCCTGTGCTGTTGTGTTGCTTTATTAGCAGATCATCATTCATTAAATTCACAAATAAAAACCTTGGTGCAATTTTTACGGCTCTCATGAAGAGCATTTCGTTTTCAACGACTCTGTTAAGGGTGACTTCATAAGTAAATTGATATTTTATTCTTTTAGGACTCTCAAATTCTATATCTATTTTAAAAGAATAAATTTTTATTCACCTTGAGATAAATTCCTATATATTTTTATTAAAAAGGCATATAATATTTTTCAGCCCTACTGCGTCTATTTTGAAAAATTTTGACTTTGCAACCTCATATCCTATCGCGATTTTGTTTTCGTTTTGAATAGGAATTATATTTAGTCTATCACATTGCCCTGCAAACGGTTTGGCTCCACCTGCATTTTTATAGAAAAATGACAAAGGCAGAGCTGTGGAGTTTATGATTACTGCAATAGGATAAAATGTAAAAATTCTGCTTCCATTATGCTGGTATTCTATATTTATTTTTGTTTCTTGAAGAAACGGATCTAGCAGCGTCATTGTTTTTGGAGGCGGCTTTTTTTTAGAAAATAATAGCGTTTGAGGAGACCTTATATATGGTGCTACCATTACAGAATACTGGATTTCTGATCCACTAAACGCATTATAAACAGATGCACTTCCTCCAGACTCAATTTCTAAATCCTCCACATTTGACTGATACTGACTCTGGCAAAATAAATTCATAGTCATCATATTTGGTAAGAAATTTCTGATAATAAAAGTTGGGCATAAAAGAATAGTTTTTTTCTCTGGGTTTATTTTGTCTTTTTTAAGCAGCATAATAAAATAAAATTCTTCGCATTTCATCTCTATAGAATATCCGTTTTTATTGGAACAAAACTCTTGAAAACTATGAAGTTTTGGGTCTCCGCCAAAACAGATAGGAGCAGCTCCAAATAAGCTTTTACTCCCCCCCATCCTTGATCGAACGATTGACTGTAAAAATTCCTAAAAATTGGGAAAATTAACCCCCATCCTTGATCGAACGATTTTCATATCATGGAAAATTTTATATATATAAAAATATATTAGTTATCAAAAGTTTGGGAAGATGTGCATAATGAAGTTGTTTTCAGAGACTTTGAGACGACAGAAAGCTTCGGAATCAACCGTATGAAGTGATTTAGTCATCAATCAGAGCTTAAAAACTCAATAATCTAATAAAATAGAGATTCTTTAAAATTTTTAAAAAAAAAATTTAATTTAATAAGAAACAAATTAAAATTTATACAGTTTAAAGGGGTAACTAATAAATAAAAATATTAAAAATTGGTATTTTAATGAGATTAATTCAATTTTTTGCTCTAAAAATAATTATTAAATACTCTTAGCACTCTTATTTAAAAGTAAATAAAAATATATATATAGAACTTTCTCTTCAATAGCGCGAAAAGACGTGCATCTTAGTTTGACTAAAAGGTCTTTGGACCATGAAAATTAGCTTTTCCTTCTCCATAAGAGAGGCAAATAGTAAAAGTGAAAAGTTCTGCCCGATCCAGTCTAGAGAACTTGAAGGAATTTTTTTGGTCTGAATTATGAATACCTGAGCTATTGTGGAATTTTGATTCTTGTAAAATTTTTAATTTCAATGTATTTTGGTTCGTCAAATAGTTTTGACGAGTCAATTCTGGTTAGTACTTGAAATAAATAATAAAAATTGCCATTATTTTTTAATTTTCTGATGTAAAGGATGATCAGAAAATTTACAAAATCAAGATGGCGGCTTAAACGAACAAAAAGTGTTCAAAAATAAATTTGTGCTCGAGTCCAGAAAGCGGAAAATAAAGGTGTCAAATAGTTGTTTTAATACTTTAAATACCAAGTTCTCAATGAAACCGCAAGTGGTGACTTAAGAGTTTTAATTTTTTATGTAGTGTACAAAATCAAGATGGCGGCTTAAACGAACAAAAAATTTTAAACAATGAATTTGTGCTCGAGTCCAGAAAGCGGAAAATAAAGGCACCAAATGGCTTATTTTAGTTCTCAAATACCAAGTTTGGAATGAAACCGCAAGTGGTGACTTAAGAGTTTTAATATTTTATATAGCGAGCAAAATCAAGATGGCGGGTTAAACGAACAAAAATTCTTCAAAAATGAATTTGTGCTCGATTCCAGAAAGCGGAAAATAAAGGCACCAAATAGCTATTTTGATACTTTAAATACCAAGTTCTCAATGAAACCGCAAGTGGTGACTTAAGAGTTTTAATGTTTTACATAGCGTACAAAATCAAAATGGCGGCTTAAACGAGCAAAAATATCTAAAAATGAATTTGTGCTCGAGTCCAGAAAGCGGAAAATAGAGATGTCAACTAGCTTATTTTAAATCTCAAATATCAAGTTCACAATAAAACCGCAAGTGGTGACTTAAGAGAGTTTTAATATTTTTATATAGTGTACAAAATCAAGATGGCGGCTTAAACGAACAAAAATTCTTCAAAAATGAATATATGTGCTCGAGTCCAGAAAGCGGAAAATAAAGGCACCAAATAGCTTATTTTAATACTTTAAATACCAAGTTCTCAATGAAACCGCAAGTGGTGACTTAAGAGTTTTAATTTTTTTTTCTATAGCTACAAAAATCAAGATGGCGGCTTAAACGAACAAAAAATGTTAAACAATGAATTTGTGCTCGAGTCCAGAAAGCGGAAAATAAAGGTTCCAAATAGCTTATTTTTAAATCTCAAATATCATACTTTCAATGAAACCGCAAGTGGTGACTTAAGAGTTTTAATTTTTTTTTATAGTAGCAAATCAAGATGGCACTTAAACGAACAAAAATTGTTCAAAAATGAATTTGTGCTCGAGTCCAGAAAGCGGAAAATAAAGGCACCAAATGGCTTATTTTAGTTCTCAAATACCAAGTTTGGAATGAAACCGCAAAGTGGCGACTTAAGAGTTTTAATTTTTTTATATAGCGTGCAAATCAAGATGGCACTTAAACGAACAAAAAATGTTCAAAATGAATTTGTGCTCGAGTCCAAAAAGCGGAAAATAAAGATACCAAATAGCTTATTTTAAATCTCAAATATCATACTTTCAATGAAACCGCAAGTGGTGACTTAAGAGTTTTAATTTTTTTTATATAGCGTACAAAATCAAGATGGCGGCTTAAACGAACAAAAAATGTTCAAAAATGAATTTGTGCTCGAGTCCAGAAAGCGGAAAATAAAGGCACCAAATAGCTTATTTTAAAATCTCAAATATCATACTTTCAATGAAACCGCAAATGGTGACTTAAGAGTTTTAATTTTTTTATATAGCGTGCAAATCAAGATGGCACTTAAACGAACAAAAATTGTTCAAAAATGAATTTGGGTTCAAATTCAGAAAGAGAAAACAATGGCATCAAATAGCGAAATTTAAATAAAAAAATTAATTTGAGAAATATAAAAGTTATTTATTAGAATTCTTATTATTTTATTAGCAAATATCTGGGCGTCTTATAGCTAGAAAATATATGCTTGCTTTCACTAATCTTTAATCTCGTTTTTTTGATCCTGTGCCATTTATTAAAATTTCTGATCATCCTTAACATCAGAAAATTAAAAAATTATGGCAATTAATTATTTTTTTTTCATTTCACGTGCCTGCCAGAATTAACTCGTCAAAACCATTTGACGAACCAAAATACATTAAAATTAAAAAATTTTGTAGGAAATCAAAATCCCACAATAACTCAGGTATTCTTAATTTAGGACAAAATAATCCCTTCCAGTTCTCGAAACTGGATCGGACAGAAATCTTCATTTTCACTATTTTCCTCTCTTATGGAGAAGAAATAGCAGATTTTTATTGTCCAAAGACCTTTTAGTTAAACCAGGATGCACGTCTTTTCGCGCTATTGAAGAGAAAGTTCTATATATATTTTTATTTTATATATAAAATTTTTTTCCCAAAAAATTTTTTTTTAACTCCCATCCTTGATCGAACGACGGCGAGTCGTTCGATCAAGGATGGGGGGGGGAGTTAGTAAAATCGACTGGGACTATGCAGCTTTTGCTGATTTCGCAAAATTTTTCTTCTGTTTTAAAACCATTGTGAAGTAGAATTTTCATATCAGCATTTGTTTGATTTATAATAGTAATTGGGGATTTTACTCTT
This sequence comes from Blepharisma stoltei, assembly GCA_914767885.1. Lineage (NCBI taxonomy): Eukaryota > Ciliophora > Heterotrichea > Heterotrichida > Blepharismidae > Blepharisma > Blepharisma stoltei. The sequence continues at coordinate 82,863 of CAJZBQ010000063.1, read as the reverse complement.
AAAAGCTTTCGTGACTCTTTAAGCTCTATATCAATTATAACTGGGTATTTTTGATTTTTTAAGGAAAAGTTGTAGGTTAAAGACTGAACTCTATTGAATGGGACATTTGTGATGGGCTCACAAGGGATTTCGGAATCATAGATTGTGATGTTTAAATAGCTTTGAGAAAACTCCATCACTCTGGTATCACTAGTTTTAAATTCGTAGTCAGAAAATTTGCCTTGCTCAATTATCATAACAAAACCATGGTCATTTTTAGAAATATTTGAGTTTTTTTCAACAATTATTGTGTAGCCTAGGTCGTTATATATGCAGAGTGGGGATACTTTTTCTAAGCAGTCACTATAAATTTGAGAATTTTTGTCATTTCAGGTATTTGAAACCCACAAAAAGTGAGAAATCATGACTTCAGTAAGATTTATATTGAAAGGGTTAGAATCATCAACTAAAAAGACAGCCTGCTTCTGAGGTAAAAGATTAGGGTTATGCTTATATTCAACCCGAATCATAATTGGCTCTATGAAAGGCTCCCAAATATCAATTCGTGGATTATAATAATCAGACTTGATTTCTATAATCCCTCTCATATCACACAAATCATTTTGCTGTGACATCTTAAAAGAAAATGGTTGAGTTTCAAAATTTAATACTGGGCTATAAGCTCCAGAGGCATCATTTATAATAATCAATTTCAATCCTTGGACACTAAAAATATTTGTGATGTCTTTATTTTGTTTTTCTTCAATAATATATTTTTTCGTATTACTATTTTTAGATAGGCCCGAATTTCCATCATATTTTTCTTTGGATTCTAATTGAATATTTAAGGCATCATTAATGAGCAATAAATCTTTATAAGAAATCGTAATATAAAAGCAGCCGATTTGATAAAGATTTCTACCTGTAATTAAGCCTTCAATATTTTCATTTTTCAATTCTAGAGAAACTTGAACTGGCTCTATTATTTTTCTTTTCTGGATGTTTTGGAAAGAGTTTTTTCCTGATAAATCATCAAGTAAACAGCTATATATTTCAAATTTTTCAATTTTTATAAGCTGGATAATTAATTCTTCTATTTTAGTCCCTTGCCAACAATAGCTTATTGAATAAGTAAGTTCAATATCTGATTGGAGAGCTAAAACTCTATTAGTCACCAATGAAGGAATTACAATGATAGGGGAGGTTATAAAAAGAGAAAAGTGAAGTGAAGGCTTTGGAGAAAAATTATTTTTTGAAGCATATGGGGACTTGTGTGTGATATTTTCAAATTCTTCTGGCGATACTAAATTTTTTGAAAAATAATTTGATAATTCCAAAAATATGCCAAGGTGAAAATTAATCCTGATTTCATTCATTTCTATATGAATATCTTGACTTCCATCAGCTCCATAATTAATTGACAAGTCTAGTATTGGTGGACTATATTCAAAATTATCATTTATTGGGCCAAAAAGAACTAAAGAGGATGGGGTTCCATCATCTTGGAATTCAATGTTTTTTATCACACTGTCTGTTGGGACACTAAAAATTTGCTGAGTTTTTTGTCTTTCTACCTCATTTTTGCTAGAATATGTATTGATTAGCCCACATAAATTATGACATGAATATGACATTTTTATGTTTTTATCAGTAAATTGTTTTACTTCAAGATTTTGACCAAGTACAAACACTTCTAATATTTTAATTGAATTTTCAATAAATAATATAGAAAAATCTTTTATTGACATTTTGAACAGCAAAATTAAAGATTTTTGGGCATTGTATATTATAGAATTTGAATTTTTACCATAAAAGAATCAATCATTCCTTTGATCATCATAGGCTAAATTGAATTTTAGAAGCCTCATCAATAAAGCATAATCATTTTGAGAAAAATGGAGCTTTATTCTGTCACTTTCTCCAATAATTTTAATACTTCTGTCTAACTCCAGGTTGTTTTCTTGAAGTACTGAATAAACATTTGTCAAAATATCTAGCCTGACCTCAAAATTCTCACTAATTTTTTGATAATTTGACCTTAAATTCATATTTTTTAAGGTCACCATATAAACATCATTAAAAAATCCTTCATTTTCTAATCTTTTATTTGATAATTGAATATTTCCCAAATCTACCACAAAAATTCCATTATGGCCAGGATAAGGACTCAGATATATTAAAGGATTATTTACCGTCACATTTATGCTCGTAAAATTCACATCATTTGATAAATAGTCCGCAATTAATTTTTTGCTATCAAACATTGTCAAAATTTTCATCATAAAAACATCAATAAGTCTCATAACAGGCTGCTGCATAAAATTCACACAAATTGAGTTCATATTTAAATCTAATATTGAGTCCCTATCAGCTGGCTTCTTAAAGTTATCTTTATCATAGCTAACGAAGGAGAAAGATAATAGGCTTTCTTCGTTTTGTCTTATAGAAAACAGCTTAGAAGGCATACTTGAAGAAAGCTCCCCAGTGTAAGGATAATTTGTCAAGTCACTGATTTCTAAATTTTTTAAACTACCTATCACAGAGACTGAGCCATTTTTTATGAAAATTTCTAAATAGAGATCTTGGACATTTGATAAAGCGAGTGGGAATGGGGTTTCATTTGTAATAAGAGTGGCTGATATTGAATTTATAAAAATTATGGTATGGCACAAGATATGGTCAGGGTTTATCGATGCAGTTTTAGATGATTTTTTGACTTCATTTTTTGGCGTCAGTGTAAAAAACCAAAAAATTTTTCTTATTAAATCTGGGTTAAAAATCACATTCAGGCTCCCAAATCTTATGGTTAAGCTTATATCTTCTCCTTTAAAATATGGCGATTGGCTATTTGCTACTAAAATTTCAATTCCTATCAGTTCATTTTCATCAGAACTTTTTGCTAAAGTCTCGACTTCTTCAGAATGGTTTTGTTTAAACCCTATCATTTCAAAATGCTGAAGTTTAGACAAAATTTTGACGTCATATGGCCTTATATTAAACTCATTGATAATTTCGCTCAATTTAAATTCGCACAATAAATAATCTTCTTCATCAAGCAGCTTGCAGCTAATTTCGTTGGCAAAAAATACTATATTGGCAAGATGGTTTCCTGGCCTAGCTCTTTCTAATGATACAGCTGCACTTTTTGTGGAGGAAAGGTCAGATATTTGTTTATTTAAAGTTTTTAACCAAATTTCATAGAGATCTGGGGATGAGAAGCATAAAATACACTCACCATAGCGATTTTCAAGCTTTATTTTATTGATTTCTTGCAAAATCAGGTTGCAATCTTTGATGTAGTAGCTTGTATCAGCGATTTCATCACTTTCGTCTTTAAAGAAATAAATATAGCTTTCTGATAAAACAGCATGATAATTATATCATAACTGCATATTGGTTCCAAGTTTTATAAATAAAAATGGCATTCGGTCCGAGAGAAATTGGCTTTGCCAATTTTCTCTCCCTCAAGCAATTTTATATATGGGGTTAGGTTTTACCACGAGAACTTCTGCACAGCAATAGCAGTTTAACTCTGGGGATAACCAGAGGGGCTGCTCCTCACTCCCCCCCCCTCCGTGAGTGAACAAAAAAATTTTGTTCACTCACGGAGGGGGGTTAATTTTTTTTTTTTTAAAAAAATTTATATATAAATTTTATAAACAGAATTAGTTTTAGATTTCATTATACTAATTATCATTAATATATCAAATTTTTTTTCCATAAAAATTTTTCTATTAAAAAAATTTTTGTTCACTCACGGAGGGTGGGTTTTTGGGCAAAAAATGGCGATTTTTCTAATGGTTTTGTTCACTCACGGAGGGGGGGGGGGGAGTCAGTGCACTCAAGAGGCTCAGGGTTTTCACCTCTCAGCACATCTCCACGGGAAGATGACCCTTAGGCGGAACACGCGCAGGAGCTGAGTAAGACAAGGCATCGGAACGCGCCGGGTGAGACGTGCGGCGAAGACTGGCGGCGAAGCTTTGATAGAAGGCTTGGGCGATGGGCTGACCATCGTTAATCCAAGATGGCTCGGTGACGTCACTAGTTTAGCTATAGCCCTTTTTATAGGGGTGCGGGCACTAGACACCTTAAATACCAGAGTAATAATGTAATGTAATGGTTCCAAGTTTTTGTAAGGGCGATGATAATAAAGAATTTTTATATCAATTTATTTTAAATATGCAATATTTAGATTGCTATAATAAAAAATGCTCATTAGAAATAAAAATTAAGTTAAGTTATTATGTATCCGGCCATAAGCGCTCCAGCAGGCGCTGACCATCAGCCTCGTCTCGGCTCTAAAATGGCATCTGAGGACGCCATTTTGGATTTCCGACCTGAGCCACCTGCCCAGGGGATTAGCTCGCCCTGGACAGAGCCGCTCCTAGATAGCACCCCGATGATTTCGATGAGTAAAGACCATGTGGTATGCAAAACCTGTCTAGCCCATCTGGCAGGACAGGGAAAAACCGTCGGGGGAGAAATAAAACTTCCATTTTCGGCAAGGCATCACTAAGCCCGAAGGCCTACTTCCACCGGGACAGAGGCCCTACTTCCAGGATGGGTCCTACCTCCTCCATAAGGAGCGCCCCTCGGAGTCCACTTTCCGTCATCGTTACCATTTTATTTCTATTAGGAATAAAAGGGATAAGAATTTCTGCCTTATCAGTTGAAATGCATAAGGCAGCCTCATCTTCAAGTTTTATTGATTTTTCTACTTCTAAAAGCTGCTCATAAATAGCAGGAGAAACCGTAATATTCAGCAGTGGCAGCTGAATTTTTGTTTTAACACTCGTCACATTTTGTTCAAAAAGCCCGTATTTTTTACGCTTTTGGTATTTTGACTTTAAAAAATCAATTGATGTATAAATGTCGAATTTTGAGACGATTTCTGTAGTTACTCTTTTTGAGCAAGCTACCATTTCAATTGATTTTAGTGAGCATTGATATCTACTATAATAATCATCTTGTGAACTATCCTCTGTGCAAATGTCTAAATCTCCTAAACTTATGATTAGAACCTTGTTTTTAGAGGGAAATTTCAATTTAGGCCCGCAAGCAGAAATATTGACTATATATTTTGATTCACCATACAGGAGATCGGTAATTGTTTCTTGACTTGTGTCTGCAATTGATTGAAGAATATCCCCTGCGATGACTTTAGCAGCTTGGTGAGAGCTTGGGACTACAAAAAACGATAAAATCCTGGACAATGCTTTTGAGTTATAAATAACTTCAAATGGCTGCGACCTGAATGCAAAATATGCAGCACAGTCTAAATAGATTGCTTTACTTTTCCTCAGGAATTTCCCTCTGCAGGAATTTCTTAGGAAGGTTTTTCTTCGTCTGGCCTTTGGTAGAAAAAGCAACTTTTAATGAAAAAAAATTTACCCAATGAGGAAAATCACAATTAAAAGACATGCTACATCTAAATCAAGTGGCTTTAGATTTATCGCAGCTCTTATAAACGGTGTTTCACTTTGGCTCAACTGTTTACAGATAATAATAAATAGGCATTGGCTCGAGAGAAATTAGCTCTGCTAATTTTCTATCTCTCATGGAATTTTATTTATGGGATTTTCTCATGAGAACTTCTGCACAGCAACAGTGGTTTAACTTTGGGATAACCAGAGGAAATGCTCACACAGTGAACCAAGAGGCTCAGATTTTTATCTCTCAGCACATCTGAGATGGGTAATCCTTAAGCGGAACACACACAGGAGTTAAGTCAGGCAAGGGCGAAAGCATCGCGGCAGGTGAGAAATGCTAGTCAGGATGGCAGCTGGTTCATTTGGGATATTCTGACCTTTTGGATCAGAAATGCTCATCTTTATAATGAGTGTGGCACACCTTAAATACTATAATTAATGCCCTGCAATGTTTACAAATAATAATTTCTTCATTTTCATCTATTGAAGCCAAATAAAGATCATGAATATTCAAGCTCATATCCCCTCCATCTCTTCTCATGTCCAAATGATAATACAAATTTTGGCACACAAATACAATTTTCTCGTTTTCCCCTTTTACATTTTTTTTAGAAATCTCAATAGAGCTCTGATGAAGCTCAAAATCAAGCTTCATCCATACATAGCTTGGAGGAATATTATCTTGAAGTGAAGCTGAGCTGTTTACATTTTTAAAAATTTCTTCATATTTTTCTTCTTCATTTCCTTTAGCTTTGTCTTTATTTTTCCCAAATACGCTGAACCAACTGGTTTTTTTATTTTTTTTGGCTTCTTCTTCATGCTCGACAACAGCTATAACATGATTGGTTCATTCAGAAAGATCGTCATATTCTGATATGAAAATAATTTTATTATAGAGATCTTCTTTTTCTTTAGATAACGAGCCTTTTTGGCGCAATTCACGGCTGAGCATTTTAAACTGTTCTTGATAGTAATCTTTTTTTGATTTTGTGAGCTTGAACATATCAATTGCCCTGTTTTTCTTTTGTTTGACTGATTTTAAAACGCAGTTGATAGCAAATTGTCAGAGATTTCTAGCATTTTTTATGTCAGGGCTTCAAGCTTTGAATTTTTTCTTATGTTCGCTTCATAGAAATTACATTTTTAGTATGAATTGGTTGAAATCAGCGAAGTATTCAAATAATTTGACACAATCGTGGAATTGGTTTTGCTTGTAAACAAATTTTACGTCAGGGAAAATAAGTAAGATTTTGTATTGAGGATTTTCAAATCCTGACCATAAGTTGTAATGGGTGATTTTTACCTGTGCGGTGACTAATTATAAATTACTAGGAGAGATAATATTTTGATTGCTTTCACAATTATGCCTTTTTAATAATTTTTATTTTTAATTTATTATTAATATAAAAATATTCTATAGAGAAATAGGAGTATTAATTTATATAGAAAGATTAGTCTTTTTGAATTTATTTATCAATTTGCAGCTTCAAGCATTTTTGTATTTCTTCTTTTGAGCTCAAAAAGTTTAATAAATTTGAATCTTCACTATTCCAATAAATCGAGAAATTCACGATGTTTACCAGCTTGTTTATAATTCCGCTGTCTTGGCCTGCTTGAAATCTATCTGTAAAAAATGCAGTCCAATTAGCATCTGTTGTAAAACTTTCGATCCTATTCAATGTAATCCCAGCAGAAAAACATCTGTCTTCTATCATATACTCAAACCTCACATTGATATCTTTTATAGTCAATTTAAGGTTATCTACAATTCTCAATGTCAATTTTTCAATAAACGATTTTTGTTTTACTTCGTCTTCTGCTGATAGCTGTTTTTGTTCTTGAATTTGTTTTCTTTTGGTTTCGCATGCTTCTATATAGTTTTTTCCTTTGAGTTGTCCATTGATAAATTTAGGGTTTATTTGTTTATTCCTGCTCTATGAAAATTTGATCTCTCACAGCGAGATTATTTTTTTAATTTTTTTTCAATTCGCAAAAACTGTAAAGAATAAATAATTTTATGTTTTAGGACACAAGATGTTAAATCTAATATAATTAGCCCGAGATTTTATTATAATAATTGCCATTGTATATTTTTTCTATAAAACTTTTGTATTAAAAAAATTTACAGGTTCATAGAGGTTTTTTGTCCCAAAATATAAGGCTTTTTTCTTATCATTTGCCCCCTTACAGTGGGGAGCTAGCAAATAATATATAGATATAGAAGGCAATTTAAGGGAAAATGCATAAATTCTTTCCTTTTAATGATTTCTCCTTGCTCACTATAATCCCATTCACTTTTCTCTTGAGGAATTACAACAATATAAAGACCTTCAAGAACTAGCTCGACTGGAGATTCTGATAATTTTGATCATGGAATTTTGACTGCAAGCTTTTTGATGCAGCCGTATCGGATGATGATAGGGATTTGCATCATCAGAAGGGCATCAGGTTTTAAGAAAACATTTTCTAGAGTGATGTCGCCGCTTAAAATCCCAACTTTTAAGCTATCTTTGCTTAAACCTTCTATGAATTTTCCAAGTTTGGCAAGGAGAATTTTTTCAATCAACCCTTCAAACATTTTATTTATAAAAAATATATAAAATAATAGGAATATTATTGGGATTCATAAGTAAAACAATTTTTAATGATAAATTCTATAGAATAATTTTAATTTTCTAAAGACTAAGATTAATTACTGAAATATTTAACACTTATAAGATATTTATAGATGTATAAATATGGCATATTCTTTGATTTTTCTCAGATATATTATTTAGGCTTAAAGTGCTTTAGATTATAATATTACCTTTTATATAAAGCTAATTATATAAGAGATAAAATAAATTTTATTGTGAATGATTTCTAACTATAGGAATAATAAAAACATAAAGAGATGCACTATAAAAATTTAATCTAATAACTAAAAATAGGTTCTATTATGTTATTATGAACTAAGACTGTAAAATTATATAAATGGGAGATTGGGAAGTCATAACTAAAGGAAATAGAAAAAAGCTAAAAAGTCACAAAGTAAAAACTGCTTGCAACCCTCCAAAAATATTTTTAAGCTCATTTATTGATAGAATCGCAACTGCTAAATCATCTATGCTTAGAAGTGATTTTATACAGCAATTTTCATATGCATTGAATAGTCATAAAGTCCAAATTATAGGAATTGGGCTTGGAAATTTTTCTTCATCCTTATATCCTTGTACACAGCAAGCTCTATTTGAAGCCTTAAGCCAAGAAATTGGGAATGGCGAGTCAGAGTTATATGATCCTGCCTATAGCGATGATGAGATTTTATATCTGAATTCTCTAGGAGTAAAAGTTAATGAAGGTGAGTTTATTAGAGAAAGGAACATAACTTATTTTAAAATAGTCTGGGCATACTTTTAGCTCAGGTTTGCCATTCTTATAGCTGCTCGGCATATCTGGAAGCAAAACTAGGATTTATAATATAGTTCATACACCTATAGATTTCTTTATCAATAAAATGAATGGGCGGTTGAACGGCCAAGGCAGACTCTCTCAAAGGGAAGAGCTGCATCTCTATACAGGAAGTGCTAAAAAGGGGCATGCCAAAAAAATGGTTTACAATTGTGAAAAATGACAAGAAAGTGTGCTAATTTTTAAAATGGCTTTATTATTAAATAAATTTTAAATTTAAAATATTCTTTTAGAATTGATATGATAAATATAAAACATTATTATAAGCCAATAAGAATTTTATAATGAGCAGCAAGTATTCAATACAAACTTTGGCTTTATAGATCAATCGACGATAACAATTGGCATTATTTATTTAAAAATCTACTTAATTTAGCTTTAATTTACTTTTTCCAGAAAAGAGAAAAAAGCAATCAAGATATTAATCAATCTCTGTCTAAAAAGTATCTTAATTTAAAGTTAATTTAATAATAAACCCATTTTACAAATTGGTGCGTTTGCTTGTCAACTTTTTCACACTTGTCAAGCATTTTTTTACATGTCACTTTTAGCACTTCCTGGTATAGAGATCCAGCTCGTGCCTTTGAGAGAGTCTGCCTTGGTCGCTTAACCGTCCATAAATTTAGTCGATAAAGAAATCTCTATAGGGGTATGAGCTACAGCACCTATTAGGGGTTATTTTGGCTAGCGGGGATTACTTAAATTACAGTAAAAGGTAGTTTTTAGTGAACAATGACAGAGGAATTCTGTAAACTAAGCGAAGCGGTATCTTTGCAAACTATCAAGGCAGAAACTCAAAAAATTTAATTCTATATTGAATTTAACGGTAATTTTTTAAAAAAAAAACCGGAAAAATCTAAATTATCGAAAGAGGATGTTTGCTAAATTAAGTCAGAACAGCCTTTTAAAAGAAACATGAGCAAAGTTTTTTTCCAAATTCTAGAGAAGATAATTTAAATAAATTATGGATGTGGAACCTGCAATTTTTAATAAAAGCTTACTTAGTTATTTACTTAAATTCCAGATAGAGTAGTTATCCGAATTACGTTGAGCTGCATTTTATGAATTTTACTATATTTATACTTAACTCCCCCCCCCCCTCCGTGAGCGAACAAAAAATTTTTGTTCGCTCACGGAGGGGGGTTAATTTTTATTTTTTAAAAAAAATTATATATAAATTTTTAATTGTAAAATAATATTTTTTTATAAGTTGAAAATTATTTTAAAAATATTAGGGGGGAGAGTAAGGGAATTTCCCAAAAAAAAAAGAATACCATTTGATTAAAGGTAAAACACAGCTTAATTTTTCAATAATTTAATAATCAATAAACCTATTAGTAATAAATATATGCATTCAGTTAAAATATTTTATATATTTTCTTATTTAATATAATAAGCAAATTCTCTATAAATCATAATAAAAATGTACAAAGGGAAAAGAAAGTACATTGAAATTTGGCAGAAAGTTGAAAATTGCTGAATTTTACATTCAACACCAAAATGAGATGAGCATGAGAGATGTTGCTGCAAAGTTTCATGTCAACTCCTTTAGCTCGATTTCCGAATGGGTGAATAAGCTTGATGAGTTGAAGAAATCAGTAAAATCTGATAAAAAATTAAAATTAGAAAGCTTCACTCAATTTCCAGAGCTAGAGAAAGAACTAGTTCATTGGTTTACTGCAATCCGTGAGCAAGGTATTCAGGTTCTCAGATCAACGATTGAGGAGAAAGCAAAAAGTTTGGCGGCAGAAATGGGATTGGGCGCGATTCGGCTGTGGAGATAAATGGTGGCAAGGATTTAGGACCAGAAATAATTTATCTTTCAGAAAAATCAATGCCTCAAGCATTAAGCCAATCGAAAAAGAGGCAGAACTTGTCAGGCAATACCTAGATGATTTAGCGTCATTGCTTCCTCAATTCGTTCCATCTAACATTTACAATTTCGATGAAACGAGATTTGATTGAGATGTAAAAAGCAAGTTCACTTATGATTTCAAGGGAACTCAACGAATTCTAGGCGTTCAATCAGCTAAAATGACCCATTTTATCACTGTTATGCTTATGATTAGAGCTGATGGAGAAAAAAATGCCCTGCTTTGCTCATTTTTCAAGAGAAAAATGGCCAGATCCCGAACCTTGTAAGAGAAAGACTGAATATTCCAGAAAATGTCATCATAAAATCAAATAAATCTGGCTACATTTCTGACCAGATTCTTAATGACTACCTCAGAACAATATTGAGACGAGAAAACCAACTGCTGATTTATGATCAGGCTGGAAGTCATAAAAACTATCATGATTTCTAATGCAATTTCAGATTTAGATGCAACCAAAATTGTGATCCCTGGAGGGTGCACAAAGTATTTGCAACCACTTGACGCACTGGTAATTGCAAATTTCAAATCAAAAACAACAGATTTCAGAATCAAATTCCAAACAGAGCAGATTGAAAGAAGATCGAAAAGAACTGGAAACCTCAAAGCTCTTGATCGCCAGCAACTGATAAACATTGCTTCAAAGGCGTGAGATGCTGTAAGCCCTCAACTTGTCAGAAAATCATTTGAGTTGACGGGTTCTTATGGCGTTAATCATCCAAAGATTTTCAGCCATCAAGTTAATATGAAGAAGTTAATTATCTAATCGATTTCTTCTATTCATTTTTTTGTCTTAAATTTAAAATTGTTAAATTCAACCTTTTCACTTATGGTATTCTTTTTTTTAACCCTTTGAATAATATATCAAACAAACTTAATAATTATTTTTCAATATTATCCTCTTTATTTGTATTAAATATAGATATAATAAACTATATATAAAATTATATGTAAAAAAAATTTTTTGTTCGCTCACGGAGGGTGGGTTTTTGACAAAAAAATAGGGATTTTTCTAATGGTTTTGTTCGCTCACGGAGGGGGGGGGGGAGTAAGGAAGACTTAATTAACTTTCGTTGCTAGGTTCTTTTCGAATTATTGGTAAAAACCCACTATAAATCCTGACTAGGAGAGACGTAAAAAAATTATTTTTATAATAATTTTACTTAAAGAGGACTTAATTAAATTTGCTTCTTAGGTCCTTTAAGAATTATTGGTAAAAATCCACTAAAAATGCTGACTAGGAGAGATGTAAAAAAATTATTTTTAAAATTTTTTTATGATATTTAAAAAAGGTTTTGGTACAATAATGAAGAGGATCTTGAAAACTATGCTATTTACTTCCAGTAGCTCTTATTGCACAGTGGAACAAAACGTTAAGAAAGCCTTTATGTAAGACTTAAAAGTGGATAATTTTAGTTAGTTTGGCTATTTATAAGAGTTAATCAGATTATTCCTTTTGAAATATAGTAAAATTATTATAAAAATAATTTTGTTTTACGTCTCTCCTAGTCAGGATTTATATAGTGGGTTTTTACCAATAATTCGAAAAGATCCTAGCAACGAAAGTTAATTAAGTCCTCCTTAAGTAATTTATTTAAGATTTTTGATATTTTGAATGTCGTCAAAGTGTATAGTAGTTGTGATAAATTCACGCAAAACTCATGTTTAATTTATCTTATTTATATGTTTACATTTTACAAATATTTAATTAGCAGTCAATATATATAGAGGTTATTTATATATTTTAAAATTATCTCACAAAAAAGGCATAAATATAGTAAAATTCATAAAATGCAGCTCAACGTAATTCGGATAACTACTCTATCTGGAATTTAAGTAAATAACTAAGTAAGCTTTTATTAAAAATTGCAGGTTCCACATCCATAATTTATTTAAATTATCTTCTCTAGAATTTGGAAAAAAAACTTTGCTCATGTTTCTTTTAAAAGGCTGTTCTGACTTAATTTAGCAAACATCCTCTTTCGATAATTTAGATTTTTCCGGGTTTTTTTTAAAAAATTACCGTTAAAAATTCAATATAGAATTAAATTTTTGAGTTTCTGCCTTGATAGTTTACAAAGATACCGCTTCGCTTAGTTTACAGAATTCCTCTGTCATTGTTCACTAAAAACTACCTTTTACTGTAATTTAAGTAATCCCCATTAGCCGGTTATTTTTAACTTCCACCCTTATTTTTATACATAATCCTTCCATTTTCTTATTAAAAATAAAGGAACAATTTTCCTCTGTATATAATGATCCATTGCCATTTCTCATTATACGAGCTTTTATTAAGCCAAAATTGGATCCAAAATAAATCTTTTGCTATTTATGGAAACCCAATTTCCTCAACGCATGCCAAATTTTCTTCAGAAACCGCAATAGAGCTATCAAAAAATTCCAGATCAATTACAATAAATACACAAGATTTAGCATTTAATGATACAGAGCTGAGTATATTTAATTAAAATTAATTCACCATTACCAATTAATTTAGATTAATTAAGGTTTTTTAGAGCTTTTTCTAGTTTCTTTTCTTTTAGCTTCAGTCGTTCTCTTCTCATCTAAATTCGCGTCTACATAAAAAGCTCTTGAAGAAAGCGTCTCTAAAAGTTCTCGAATCATAAAAGCTCCAAGTCCATAGCCGCCAATCCCATATTTCATTATAACTTTCACAAACCCATGGACTGATACATCATTAGAGCACGTCAAATCCTAAACTTCAAGATCGGCATCCGAGGTGGCCCTGAGAGAAATGGCGCAAAATTCGCCCTAGAGCGGTTTTGGGGGTAACTTGGTTGAGCAACCTTGTAGTGGACGTTAAACGTTCTATAAATTAATTAAGATACATCATCAGAGCCACTTTTGGCTTCTTCATACAAGTCATTAAGTCTCTCCATAGTTAACAGCTTATCATATTTCAACAGTTGCTCTGAAAACTGGTCTTTATTAATAGTTTGGCTGCTAAACTGCTCAAATTCTGAGTACAAGAAAGTGGTATCTTTTCTTTGCTTCGCTTTAAATACGTCTACAAGGGCATTTAAAAAGGAAGCCTTTGTGACGACCCAGTCGTCACTTCTATTCCATTCCATAAGATTTTTCATGTTGATTTTTTTCATGAAAGTTTCTTTAGAAATTTCGCCGTTTTCATTGCCAGCTAAGCTAGCCATGAATTTTCCAACTACTTTATCAGTGATCCATAAGTCGAGGTCGTCTCTTGTTCCTGTGATAAATTCGTTTACGTCGATGGTACCGCCAGCATCTTTATCAAGCATAACCCATTTTTGATAAAACTAGCCTTTGTGGGTTTTCATATAACAATTTTAACACCTAAAGAGAAATTGTATATTAAATATCGCCTCAGGGGTCTTACCTAGCTTAGCCATCTTATGGCAAATCTTATAAGCTACAAAATCTTCATCACTGACTGACTCAGGCTTAATTAATTCTAATGCAAGTGTCCCGCTTTCTCTATCAAAAGAAAACATTGAATATAACAACTCAATCACATCATTTAATAACGCGAACCCTCCACTTCCTGCAGCATCATAAGCAGCGCGCCCATGAGTCTTTCCTGCTGTTGCAGTTTTTCCTTTATTTTGTAAAGCCCTTGTTTTATCTAATTTATCAGTAAGTGGCTGGAAACTTACTCTTGCTTTTGCCAAATAAATAGAAAGGTTATAATTAGCCGGCTCAGGGTGGAAAATCTGGAACAGTCTGCAATAAAATTCAGCATATTTGTGCCCTTCGTCGAAAAGCTGCTTCAGCGCTGGGATTAAGCTTGCTAATTGTTTTAGTGCAAGTTTTTGAATCCCGAATGACCTATTTAAATGCTCCATTAAAAATTCCGTCATAGTGCGAGGCTGTCTGCGCTCTGCAAGATCTTTTTTGTCAGTTTCGAATTTCTTGTCCATGAGTTCTTCAAGGAACTTAAACAAGTTAAGATAACTCATAGGCTTTTCATTGCCAAACCCACAGCTACGTAAAGACTCTATAATGATGTTATTTTCTATCAGTTTGCGGTCTTCGTTTGCAATTTCTTTATTGGCGTCTTCAAAGACAGCTTTTTCAGACTCAGGTAAATCTTCATCCATTACGACAGTGACTTCTTTAAAGGTAATTTCGTCAACACCTTCTGATTTAGGTTCTTTTAGCTTGTGCTGCCATTTCTTGAAATATTGGTTTTGCTTGTTTTTGAAGGAGTTGCAGAGGCGGATTAAGAAGTTTCTATTCATAGCTAGCTGGTGCCTTTTTTCTAAATCATCATATTTTGCTTTAAGCTCTTCAATTTCATTAGTCAAATCTAAAATTTGAGCATCTCTGCTGCTTACTTCTGCAGTCATTTTATTGATGGCTTCTTGGATATCGCCTGAGCTTTCCCCGCTGAACTCTTCTAAATAATTAATCTTATTTTGCAGCTTCTGGGTCTCTTTTTGGTATGCAGCGACTTCTTTAGTTAATTTGTCAAGCTGCCTGGTCTTGTATTTTAATTGTTCATTTTCAGCAGTCAGCTCTTTGATTTTTCTTTGTAAATCTTCAATATCAATCTCCTGGGTCCTCGTCTTACTGTCGAGCTCATCTTTTTCATCTTTAATTAATAAATAAAGCTGCTGATATTTTTTCGCATATTCTAGCTGTTCTTCTAGCTCTGATAATGCTTTGTCTTTGTCTTCTAAATACCTTTCAAGATGAGCGATTTCTTCTGGATTGGCCACATTTCCAAGCTTGACCTTTTCTTCGAGCTCGTTCTTTGTGGTTTCTAATTTGAGGATATTTAGCTTCATCTCGTTAATTTCTCCTCTCATTTCTCCAATTGTTTTTTCTAGCTCAGCTTTTTCATTTAAGGCTTTTTGTACTTCTCGCTGGGTGGATTTTAGGCTGTCATCTAGTTCGTCACATTGCTTGGCTCTGCTGGCTAGCTCATCTCTGGCTGCGCTTAATTGGGCTTTTAATGTATCTAATAGCTCAGCTTTTTCTTTGTCGCCTTGGAAGCTTTGACGAGAACTCCTCTCATATCCGTCAAGTGAGCCCTGCAGCTCTCTGATTTGATTGTCTTTTTCTTTATTAGCTTTCCTTATATTCCGCAGTTCTTTATTGCTGTCTTCCAGCTCTTCTTCGCTTTTCCTGAAATCTTCATTAATTTCTTCTAATTTCGCTTCTAGCTCTGCAATTTTGATTTTGTGCTCAGTCCCCCCTCCGTGAGCAAATAAAACATTTTGTTTTATCACGGAGGGGTTAATTTTTTGTTTTTAAAAAAATTTATATAGAAATTTTATAGAAATTTTTTTTTTCAAAAAATTTATAAAATCCTAATTCGCAAAAATTGAAAAGCAAATATTAATTTAATTTGTAAAATTTATGTTTTTAAAACGCAATTTGTTTAAAATCAAATAGAATAGCTATAGATTTCGTGATACTAATTATCATTTATATATAAAATAATTTTTGTTCGATCACGGAGGGTGGGGAGTTAGAAAAATCACTTTTTCTTTTTCAGAGGATTCCTGTGTCAGTTTCTCTACTAATTGAGCATTCTGGTCTGCAGAAGTCTGTAGGAAATGAAGTTGGGCTTCATATTGGATTTTTTTGGCCTCACTGACTGCTCTTGCTGACTCTATTTCGTTGAGTTTTTCTTGTATGTCTCCTTTAAGCTTGTTGATATCTTTGGTCATCCTTTCCCTTATTTCTCTTCTCAATCTTTCTAATTTTTCCCATTGCTCAAGCCTTTTAACTGTTTTATCGTTTACTTCAGGGATATTGACAGGAGAAATTGCTTCAATATCATCAAAAGTTTTTTTCAGCTTATTGAAATTTTCTCTTGTCCTGGTGTCGTCAGCACTTATTGTGTTTGCGATTTCTCTGATAGCTTTTTTTACTAGATCTTCAGTCTGAATATCAATTTCATCAGCAGAATCTCTTAAGCTTCCAGCACTTTTTACTAATTTATTCTGCAAATTGCTTTGCTCTAGTCTTTTTGGCAGAGATTTGTTTAGAGAAATATCAATGGTGTCAATCAATTCCCACAAGGTTTGTGGATCTAGCAGCTGGAGGGACTTGCTTTCTTTGAGTTCTTTGAATTTGGCTTTATCTTCAGATGAGCCGCATAGTCTAAACAGCCCAGAAAAGACATTATCAGTTTCTGAGTTATCACTATTTGAACACTCTACTAGAAGTTTCAGCAGGATTTCAAGCTTTGCTTTAAGTGGGCCTTGGGATAACAGTTCTTGTTTACGCTGCTCAATAGTTTCAGAGTTTTCTATACCTATCATAATAGAGCTGATCAGTGAAGGAATAGTAGAAGCTATGTCAGAAAGGTCAGTCAGAGATTTTATAGACGATAAGTCATTAATAGCTGCAGGGTTCAGGTGGGTTACCATATTCTGCAATGTCGAATAAGAAGTCTTCAAGGCTTTATATTCACGTGTCTCAATTTCTCTGAGTTTTTCAATCATTTCCGCTTCTGAGTTGTCTTGAGGCTTGCATTGTTCTCTAATTTTTTGCAGCTCTTTTTCTATAGTGTTTCGCTTTACGTATCTGATGACGAGATTGCCCAAGTTAGTAGACTCTTCTTCAGAACAAGACGCTTCTGTTTCTTGTAAGGCGTTAACTCTGTCAAGCAAGCTTTGATCACTGCTTCCAATTAGTATCAAGGTTTCTGATATTGCCGCTTTGACAGTTCTTGATTTTTCAGCGTCCATCTCTCTTAATCTTTCTCCAATGGTTCCAATATTTTTATTTAAGCCTGACAAAAATTTGGTCTGCTCCAGTCTGAGACTGATGTATTTTTCTATTTTGCTCTTGTCTTCTTCATTTAAAACGTCCTCTGATGCTTTTTTCAGTTTTTCTTCTACTATTTTGCTCTCTTCTGTGCCGAAGTATTTTACGATGTTGCTTATTAAAGGTAGAGCTGTCATTTGTTCTTTATCTATTAGAGAAGACATGCTGTCAACGTCTATATCAATCCCAGAGCCCTTCAATATTTCATCCCACCCATGAGTTGATATTGGTTTGCCATTTTTTCGCTCTTCTAATATAGCTATTTTCTCTTTTTCAATTTCTTTCAGAAATTCTCCTATTGGCTTGCTGAGGTACTCTTCTAATAATTGGATTAGTAACGTTGAATATTTATTGCCAAGTTCTCCTACTTCATGGGGCTGAAGGGTTTGGAGCTCTTTATAGGCTTTTTTGCATTGCTTGTATGCTTTTTTGTTGCTTTCACGTGAAGTTGATGGTAAAATTTCGATTGCTTTATCTAATAAAACGATCATGCTTACCATATCATTTGTGTCAGGCGCGGCGAAGAATGGCTGGATTTCTCTGATTTTCGCCAGTGGGTTTGCCCTCATAAGCTTTGCAATTGATTTTTTAATTTCATTGTGCTCCTCTTCTGTGACTTTGTTTCCAGTCTTTTCAGCTACTAATTTTAGGTTTAATTTGGCCCAATCTGAAATTAAGCTAATTAAATAAGGAATGACCTCTGAAGGCTCAGTTGGGGTCTGTTCTTTTTTAGACTCCAATCTGTCGCTTTCTTCGTTTCCTGACTTCAACAATTTTTTGGAGGTTAAATTCAGGACTTCAATGGTATTTTGCAGCATTTCGAAATCTTTTTCATTAGGGTCAGAATTTGTTAATCTTTTCAGCAAAGCATCAAGAAGTTGCTTGGTTTTGGTGTTTACAGAGAGAGATTAAGTTAAAAAGGGTTAAAGCGGGGTTTATTTCAGACCCTGAATTAGTTCAGCTTCAGCTTCACGTTCGTGCGGAGTAAGTAATAAAACCACCTAACGCCCTTTTCTGTCTACACCACCAAAAATGATGGCGTCGATATCTTTCGGGGACCGAAAAGCTTCAGCAAAGGACTTTCTTAACCCCTAATAGTGCTCAGGGTATGAGGAAGCCATCTGATGCCTCCTTCTGGAACTACCTCTGTCATTTGCAGGCACGATAATGTTCCTCCAGAAGTGCTCGATTGGTGTTGTACCGCCGGTCTAATGTCTGTGGGTCGAGAGGAGGCCCAGTTAGCCCAGACCGCACCCCACCTGTAATTCTACCATCTGCGACCCCGTGGCCTTCTACGTTTTTTTGTTTTCTGGCAAAAATTTTAAGTTCATCCTGTCGTTACTAGGATGCGATGATGGCAAAATTGGTGTTTACAGAAGATTCTAATGATGGGTAGGTTGACAAATGTTCTTCAATAAACTCTAAGGCTTGTTCAGAAGTTTCAGGCTCATGGTCGTTAATCGAGTCTCTAGCTTCTTTTATTAACGCTTGGCATTCACCAAGTACTTCATCGCTGCCTACTAATAAGCCTAAGAATTTTAATACTTCTAAATCCTTATCTTTTTTAGTTCTAACTTCCTGGCAAGTGAGCAAACCATTAGAAAAGTCCTTATTTTGCATATAATCAATAATTATAATGAAATCTCCATCTGATTCTATTAACTTATAGGTAACTTACATCCTAAAGCGTAAATTTTATATCACAAATATTCACAAATACCGAAAAATAATTTTTTTAAAAAAATAGCCTATTCTTTTAGCAAGTAAAAAACATTTTTCTTGCTAGCCAGACAAAGTAAGAGAATGAAGCAAATCCTCAGGTTTAAATGGTAATGAAGCTGTATGCTGTTTCTTCAGCTTATCCATAACTTCTTCATAGTTTTCTGACTCCTCAGAAATCCCAGTCATTCTTAACACCACATTTATGAAATATTTGATCCTTTTAACCAAATCATTCAAATCTTCTGCTTGCTTTCTCGCCTTAATTTCATCAACTTCACTTGGGATTGGCGAATTAAATATTTTTGCATCATGCTGGATCAGTTTATCAGTTTTATCCAAAATTTCAAATAGGTTTTTGAAGAGGTCAGAACTCGTTATGATGTCTCTTTTTTCTTTTTCGTACTCACCGAGGAGGCCAAAAATGTCTTCGACGGTGTCTGCTGTTGTTCTTTCTTCATTTAGCTTATCTGATACTAATTGCTTGTAGTGAGCTAGCTGGTCTAATTTTTCTTGGATATGTGGGCGATTTCCGTGGATTATGTAAGAATAGCCAACTATGGTATCATAAGAGTCATTGAGAGCTTTGGTAGCTTTTTCGGTGATGTCGATGTCGTTTCCTCCTTTCTTCGACCTCACTTTAACTTGTCTGCCTTTTCCAGGTTTCTTTGATTTTCCTTCATCTTTTTCTATGGTTTTTCCAAGGATGTCTTCAATAAATGTAATTTGGTCAGATGAAGCTTGCAGATATTCTTCCAAAACTCCTTTAATTTCAGTCAGTGCGTCTGTTGCATTATCAGGGGTTTGCCCAGAAATTGACTCATTTCCTCTGTCCACCAAAGATTGGGCAAATTCTTTTTCTTCGTCAGTTTCCAGGACCTCTTTTAGATGCTCAATTGCTTGTGCCTTGATTTTCTGTTCTTCTTGCCCATTAAATCTGATAAATTTAAGCAAAGCAATTGTGTCGATCGGCAAAATGGCTTCTCCTGGCTTTCTTTTTTTAATAGATTTATATATTTCTTCAGTGTCTTCAGTGATATCTTCTGGGGCTTCATCAATTCCGAACAGTCTCATAGAGAGTGCTCTAATTAAATTGGCTTGTCTTTTATTGTGATTTACCAATGGAAAAATTCTGGGGATAAGCTCTTCTTCATTGACTTTTTTAAGAGATTCTAGTTCAGGATGATCTAAAGCTTTAGCGAGCTCTTTGCTGACGAATTCTTGAAGCTTGTGGATTTCAATGAGCTGGCTTGGAATTTCTTCACTCATAAGTTCCCTTTTGAAGTTTTCTTGGTCTTTGAGGAGTTTTTGGACTTGGTCTAAAATGATGTTGT
The DNA here is from genome assembly GCA_914767885.1 of Blepharisma stoltei. Lineage (NCBI taxonomy): Eukaryota > Ciliophora > Heterotrichea > Heterotrichida > Blepharismidae > Blepharisma > Blepharisma stoltei. The sequence goes on along the minus strand of CAJZBQ010000063.1, from coordinate 62,301 downwards.
ACCGCTGTCCTGTCTCAATTCCATGGCTTATTTCGTGGAGTCTGACATTCTGGCTTGCAATTATATGTTGGGCTACTTCGTCGTTAGGCTTGAAGTTTGATTCAATTTGTGATAAAGTTGTGCTTGAGCTTTTCAGGACTTCAGAAAACTCTTTTAGCACGTTTTCTAGTTTTTTATATCATAAAGATCAATCTTTCTGTTTATAAATAATTATCACTATCTAATTTTCCTATAAAATAGCACTAAATATTGTAATAAATTACCCAATTACTTGTAAAACTAATATTAATTTTCATAGTTTCTTCCAAAGACTCATCTTCATCTTCATTTGAACTAGCTCCAATCAGCGTAATCAAATAATTCGAAAATCCCTGATACTTATGAACGATCCTATACAAGTCTTTTGCAGTTTTCGCACTTTTTTTGCTCCTTAGGATATCTTCTCTTTCATGATAAAATGGTGCTGCCTTTTCAGGTTTTATTAGAGGAAGCAAAGAGTTTGCAGAGCTGTCGCAGTTACTATAAATTTCTTCTAAATGTTTAAGCTCTATTCTTTCACTAGCTGCAATTTCATGGGCTTTTAGTTTTAAGTCTTCTAATTGTGAGTCAAATTTATTGAAGTCATTGATTTTCTGCATAATGGAGTCTGGGTCGTCGAAGTCTGGGTCAGTCCAAGAATTTAGTTGTTGAGTGGCTTTATTGACCTCTGGGGCTAGAGATGGGGCTTCAGCTGCTAGTTCTTCTAAAGTCTCATGAGAGCTGTTAATATGCTCTTTGATATTTCTATAGACTTCAGCTAGTTTTAGGACGAGTCTTCCTTTAACGTATCCGTCTTCGCCAGAACCTCCGATTACTGGGCGGTCCCCTTCCCATTCAAGCTTAAATTGCTGGTCTGGTCTTTTTGTTTTTAATAGACCCCATTGTCTGGATCCTTCAGTCCAGGATTTATCATCAATATCATGGTCAGTATCTTGGTCCCATTTTTCTTCCCATGTTTTGGCTCCTTTTTTTCCTTTGAAGACTCCAGTATTTTTAGTGCCTTCGATTTTCCACTCTCTTTTTTCGTAGTAGTCTTTATCTTCAATTCAGCTTTCTCCTGACTTTGCAGGTCCTTTTTTGTACTCTTTTTCTCCGCCTTGTGCTGTACCTCTTTTCCAATTTTTTTCAAGGCCAGAGCTGTCAAGTGAGTCCCAAAAAGCTTCAGAAAAATTTTCGACTCCAAATTGAGTGTTTCTAACTATCCCCTTTAACTTTGAAACGTAATGCATTTTTCAATTTTAGATCTTTGTGAGAGAAAATTGATATTAATTTCAAATTTATCTATTAAAAATAGTGCTCCCCTTTTTAAAATAGAACGAGCCATAGTTAAATTTTCGACATTGAATCAGGCATTAAAGCTGCTTAAAAACAATTATTTTATTTAAAAAGGGCCTGGCTAATGCAAAATTGAAAATTTACTTTTATTATTACATTTTAGGAGTAAGTCCTTCACGAAGACCTTTTCTGGCATTTGGGTCTATTTGGATTTCTTCATAGGTTTTGGTGTTTCCTGAAAGATTCCAAGAGATATGAATTTCATAGTCTGGGAAGTATCGAATGACTTGTCCCCATTCTTCAGGTCTCCTCAACCAAGTTTTCACAACAACATGAATATCTCCTTCCATATACCAATGTTCATAAAACCAGGTATCTGAATTTCTATCGTGACCGAATTTTTCGCCAGTTTTCTTGGCACGGTCAAACCACTCGAAAATATCGCAATTGTCGACTCTCCACAGCGTTTCTTTATAGTTCTCATCACCCCTTACAAATGGCCTTCTATTTGTATCTCTGAATCTATGGAATACTGGCATGGATTCGAAGTTTTTGATAGAGCAATCTGGATAGGAATTTGCCCACCAAGTGTCAACTCTGGAAGCCATTAAAATTTATTAGATCTGATGGAAAATCAATATGAAATGAGACTATAAAGAATAAACGGGAATAATGATGCAGGAAAATTATTTTATACTGAATCGTTTTGATTGAAATTAAAAATGATTCATTTATTCTGCTTCAACAAATATAAGCTGAGAATATCTTTTAATATATAAAATTATCAGAGTTTCATCAGTAATTATTTTATGCTATTAAGATCGGTCTGAAACAGTAAGTTAATTTATTATCCTATCATGGATGCTCTAAGTAGATTTTTCCTTTAAAATAGAAATATTTCTAATAGTTTTGCTTACTAAATAAAGAGGGATTAAACGCATTATGAATTATCCTGAGTCTTTGGAGCTTCATAGCCTCTCTCTACCACTTTTTTAGGTTTTCCGCTTATTGGAGTTGGAATAAGCCATAACGGTGACAACTTGCCCCCAAAAATTTCTTGTAAATTTACATATAAAGGCCGCTAAATATCAATTACCTTTACAAAATTTTTGTGCTGCAAGACATCAATTCCCGATGTGTTGTTTACTATTGCTTTAATTTGATCACTATATGCATAAAATGGGCAACCTATCTCTTGGCATACTACCCAAAAAAGACAGTTTTAATTGCTCTAAAAATGCTATTAATTTTTTTATGATCTCTATTTTTTTATTAAAACTTTATCGTCACAATTTGTTTCAGTACGATGTTAAAGCGCATGGCTTTTGCAGTTTTGTTAGCCAAAATTGAATTTTAGAAAATTTAAAGCTATCTTCACAGCTTGTGTAAAAGTTATTACAATAATTTAACTAAATATAATAAAAATATTAAAAATGGCAGTTAGGGATATGGTCTTAGTTTTGATCTTCAGGATAGCCCTATTATCCGAGCTTTGTGAGAGAATTCAAAGTTTCTTGAGAGTCTCGGCTTGAAGAGAAGAGGTCTGTGCTGAGTCTGGCATGGACTAGAGAAGTCTGAAAGGGCTTAATAACTTTAACGGTCGGATAGTAAGGCCGATCCACCTACTGTTGCTCAGAGCTGCTATTGAAGCTGGATCTCAAGTAATAAAGACTTTGAGGCACCGTAGTGCTAGAGGAATTCTATAAGCATAAGCATAAACATAAACTAAATATAACATAATTAATTTTTTATTATTAAGCTAATTAGTTAGAATTCTAAATTTTGAATTTGGTTTCCATTTATTTTTAATATGAAACATAATTTCATATCCCAGCGAGATTTGACAAACTAACCACATTTTGGTTTGACAAATCACTGAAATTATACAGTTCGACTTTGCACTGATCCGATCAATTATATAGAAACTTCCTTGGAGTGGCGCTGCAAGCGCAGGCCACTCCATGGGGAATTCATGGTTTGGTCGAACCAACGCACAGTTTTGGTTCGACCAACTCCTATGTTGGTTAAACCAACACAGGAATTCCACATGGAGTGGCCTGCACTTGCAGCGCCACTCCAAGAAAAGAAGTATAAAAAAAAATTTAAATGAAGAAATTAGAGATTCTGAAACAGTAAATGGTCTCTTTATGACAATAAGCCTGCTTGGCATGGTAAAACCATAATTAAAAAATAAGTCTTAAAGTCTATATATTCATAAATGCTTTTTTTTTGGTGCAAAGAGCTGAGGCGAGAGGCACATCATTATTCTCTGATTAGTGGCCCTACCCGAGCAGCAGCTTTTTATGAAGCAGGGCGACCTATAGCTAACTAAACTGACTGGCACGGGGTGCTTTTGGCTCGAAACTGAGCCAAAAGCACCCCGTGCCAGTCAGTGTAGTTCACTATAGCTGCTTATGCAGCTCTGTGGCCTGTTCATAATAGCATAAGCTATTGAGTTCTTTCGAAGAAGATGATGCAAGGAAAGAGGGAAGACAGGCAAGAACAAGGTTTTTAAAGCGATTCTCTCCAATTAAAAGAGCCCCATAAAAAGGGAGCTAGAAATAGAGGTTCCTTGCAAATTCGCATAAGGCAGATCGAATAGGGAAATCCAGTACCGAGAAACCATTGGTTTCGGCCCTGGCTCTCACTAAGGTTGATCCATCTACATGCCTCTGCGACACTCATGTGGTAACATTATGGCTACTCAGTAGAACAGTGCCTTGGAAGTGGCGTAACTTAACTTATTTGATCACTCAGAATAGAACTGATCATCAAAAAAAATACGCCAGCTACCACTATAGTAAATGTTAAAAAAAAGGCTTCAAATCGTGATTTTTCTATTCCTTCAATAGTGTTTGCTAATACTTTGCAAAAGAGAAATCCTTCAGATATAATAACTCCGATAAGTGTATATACCAAAAAGAGCAGGAAATATTTTTGATTATAAAAGCCAATGCAGTTATTCACTCATGGGCAGTGATGATCCATGTTAAGGATGCACGACCTACAAGTCATGCAATGATGGGTTCTCGGAGGTTTTCACACATTGCAGTAAGTGCATACATTTTCCTTATTATCTTCTTCCAGCAAACTTTTATAAATTTCTACCGTGTTTTGTTTATTTAAAATCCCTGGATCAGTTACCATGCATGCAAAATGTGATGTTAGTGATAAGACTAAGAATGGCAAATAAATTCCAACCATCAAGTCAAAATCAAAGTAACCTTCATCAGAAATAGGCTTAATTGCTAGAAAAATAACCCCGCAAGCTACAAGTATAATGATTGTGTAAACAATAATACATATCAAAATTCCACAAAAATCTTTCAGAATTCTCATGGTATTTATTATTAAAATTAAAAATTATTTTAAATAATAGGATTTTTAGTATTTTATAATTAATAGCTCAACAATGAGGCTTAAGTGCCAAAAACCTAACTTCCTATGATTTAATAATAAAAATTCTAATGGCAAAAGAAGACTATACGAAAAATTCTACTATAGCCTCAGCATTTGGAATTGCTACAGGAATAATCTCAAAAACACTTGTCTCTCCTCTTGATAGGATCCAACTGATTTTACAGTCACAAAGCTTAAATAAGCTGCCGGCAAATGAAAAATATAATGGGATGTTTAATTTCCTCTGAAATGTCAGGTCACGTGAGGGCATAAGAGCCATTTGGAGAGGCAATTTCGCAACCATTATCAATATTTTACCAAGAACTACGATTAGGCTGCATTTTCATTTATGGCTTAGAAATCGTATAACAAAAAATCAAGGCAGCTTTGTATGAGAAATGATGACTAGTGGGATTTCTTCAGGAGTTTCTTTACTATCAACTTATCCATTAGATATTATAAGAACAAGACTTATGACTGACTTAAGCTCTAAAAGAGACACAAGGAACTATAAAATAAAAATAAATTAATGATATGTATTTAAGGTCCCTTCTTCCATGCGTGACATTCCTCCGCGCTCCATGAGGAGCCGTGCTGGCACGAGCGAAAAGGATGAACTTCCATCACTGGCTCTCTGAGCCCAGGCCGAAACCCCTGGTTTCTCGTTAGTGGTTACCCTATTGGGTCGTCAGCCCGACCGTCGCCGAGCACCACCATTTCCAACTCAGCCTTTCGCCCCGAGTTACGCAAGTCTTTGTCTCCGGTTGGCCAGATTGTCCATTTAAGGACCCTTTTAACTGGAGAGATCGCCTTTAAGTCGTCTAATCTGCCTCCCCTTTTACCAGCTTATCCGCTTGATAAAATCCTCAATCACTTCCGCGATTCGGGGCAGACCACAGCAGCAGCTTGAGCAGATAAGTCACCCTGCTCCATCTGGCTTGAGCGCTGCTGGAAAAAGGAGATGCTACTAACTGCCCTAGGATCTGGCCACGATCAGACGGGTCTGTGTTCGTCCCCGGTCGCCAACAGGGTCCAGATACTGCTGGGCTAAGTCGCTTCTCCTGAAAACCATGCCCGGATATACACGGGTTACCGTCACTGGGAGGATGGGTCGGTCGCCATACGCCATTTTATGTATATCCACAAGGGAACTATAAAGGAGTCATTGATTGTTTTAAAAAAATATCTAATGAAGAAGGAATAAAAGGCTTTTATAAAGGCTCAATTATAACGTTTTTAGGCCTTGTTCCTTATTTAGGACTGTCAACTTATACATTTAATTTATTAGCTGATTATTATTTTACTACACAAAAGCAAGCATTTTTAGGAATAAATGAATATTATAATGTAATGAAATGGAATTATCCTTATTGAATTTTGGATTTTTTTGGGGTTGCAAGTGTGGCAACAGGAATTTCGAAGTTTTTGGTATATCCTTTAGAAACAATTAAAGCGAAAATGCAAGTGAGCGGGGCTAGAGGGTATGAAGCTGGATATTCTAGTTATAGGCAATGTGTGGCAGATATAGTTAAAAGAGAAGGGGTTTTAGGATTTTATCGAGGATTCTTTGTGTGCGTTGTGAAGGCTGCTCCAGCTACGACGCTTTATATGACTATTTTTGAGTGGTTTAATCAGTACACAAAAATGGCGCTTTAAATATTTTAATAAGTAGACTTAAAGTTTAATAGATTTATTATTTGTAATATTAACTCCCCACCTTTAAATTGAACAAAAGATCGGTAAATTTTGCATTTTTTGGTATTTTAGCCCCTTTTAAATTTGAACGAATTTGTTTTTCATTAGATAATTCTAACGATGAAAATGCTAAATTTTATAAACTCGCTTTGGCCTAATGTAGTAGAAAAATGCAAGCAGAATGCTATTTAAACGTTTTTTTTAAGCTGAATAGATTAATTTTGTTATTTAAATTTTTATAAAAATAAATTAAAATTCAAATTATTGTTCTCAATTTATGGTTTTAAATATATTAAAGATGAAATTACTAGTTTTTATATAGGCAAATAGAAGTAAAATGCTATTTAAAAACAGTTTTCACACTAAATCTACTGATATTTATTTAATTTTTTATAAAATAATTAATGCTCAATTTATATTTTTAAAAAAAAAATAAAGATAATTTTTATAAAATTAGCTTTGATTCAATCTAATAGATAAAGCGCAAATAGAATACTGTTTAAATAGTTATTAAGCTGAATCGATTAATTTTTTTATTTGATTCTTGATAAAATACATTAAACATTTTTAACATTGTATTAGTTAATTTTTTTAATTATTTTTCATAAAAATAAATAAATTTAATTTATATGCTCAATTTATATTTTAAAATTTATTATAAAAAAAACTTAAATATAAATATTTTTTATGAAAAAAAATTAATCCTTTTAATTGTAACAGTATTTTTTTGTTTCAATTAAAGGGGGATGATTAAGGAGAATTTAAGGCCTTTAAAAATTCTTTCTCTCTCTTATGAGCCAAACTATATAAATTTTATAGTAAATTTTTATTATTCGAAATTGAAAAAAATTCCCAAAAATTGGAAAAGTAAAAATTAAAATTACGTATTATATATATGTAATGCAAATGTTTAAATGTTTAGCAGGATTAGTTATATGTTTTACTATAATAATTTCCTTTTATATTTAATGAAATTTTGAAAATTTTCAAGTGATTTTACTTGTTCAAAGAAAGGGAGAGTTAAGAAAATTCAAACGTGCTTATAAGCCATAGCATACCATTAAATACTTTCACATAGATTTTATATCACTATATAGACTTGAAACCCCTTTTTTATGTCCTAATTCGAAGGCAATACTTATTTTTCATAATCCACTTTTTCAAAACCTGAATTATTACTAATTGAATGCCTTGGCCATATGAAAATCTAAAAGAAATAGAAGAATATTCTCTGTCATGATATATTAGACCTTATGAGGACTCTTTTAGTGGAAACAAAACTTTATTATATTGTAAGTTTTCAAATGAATACCAATTTTATGATAACATGCAATCAAAGCCATGAATTAAATTGACATCTAAGTTTTAATGAAAAATACTTGCCATTTTTTTAGATTTGGGCTAAGTTACTCAATGGAAATATGAAATTTATTTTGAGCAGTCATTTAATTATTGATTCAGAATATCTGATAATGATTTGATTTAATGCTAGAAAATATAAATAAATTAGAATTCTGAATATGCTTACTTACTATCAGCAAGCAAGAAAATTTTTTGTATATTTGTCGAGGTTGAATTTAAATCTATATTAAAAATATTTTGAGGTTAAAAAAACATCAAAATCAAAATTCTTCAAAATAAAATTGGTTTAATATATAAAATTTTAAAGGGTAAGCTGCTAGTCAAATATTTCATTTAAAATTTTTTATATGAAAAAAATTATCATTCTCCAATTAAGAAAGGTTAGAGTAGGATTTTTCTAATTTTTTTTCTTATGAGAGGAAAGCTAGTGATAATATTCCAATTATATCTAAAGAAATATGAAATGATCTTTCAGAATATATTCTCAGTTTGTATACCAAAAATCCATATGAACTATCTAAGTGCGAAATATAGACGGATTAAAGCATATTTCGCTATTATAATAATTGTTTTTATATAATAATTGCATCTATCTTTATAAATTCAAATTTTAAATAAACTTCTCTCATATCAGTTATGTGATTTGTTTTCCCATATTAAATTAACCTTACAATAAATTAAAATACGAAATATCTGGTGCATGCCCAATGATCGTGTATTTTTGATATTGTGCATTTCACCTAACTCCCTCATCCTTGATCGAATGATTGACTGTAAAAATTCCTAAAAATTGGGAAAATTAATTCCCATCCTTGATCGAACGATTTTCATATCATGCAAATTTTTATATAAAAATATATTAGTTATCAAAAGCTTGGGAAGATGTGCCTAATGAAGTTGTTTTCAGAGACTTTGAGACGACAGAAAGCTACGGAATCAACCATCCGAAGTGCTTTAGTCATCAACCTAGGCTTAAAAACTCAATAATCTAAAAATATAGAGATTCTTTAAAATTTAAAAAAAACAAATTTTAATTCAATAAGGAACAAATTAAAATTATATACAGTTTAAAGGGGCAACCAATAAATCAAAATATTAAAAAAAAAAATATATATATATATATTTTTTAACCCCCCATCCTTGATCGAACGATGGCGAGCCGTTCGATCAAGGATGGGGGGTGAGTAAGTACTTTTGGTAGAAAATTGGTTGACACTTTTTGATAGTGAGACATTTAAGCAAAAAAAGCCGTTAAATTTCGACCAAATGTCACACTATTTAAAAATTTTCGAACAAATGCATTTCGATGAAATATACACTATCAAAAATCCACTGTCATTTGACATGGAGCCGAATATCAAATCAATATCTGAAATACAGCAACTATAAATAAAATGGCATTCGGTTCGAGAGAAATTGGCTCTGCCAATTTTCTCTCCCTCATGGAATTTTATTTATGGGGTTGGGTTTTTCTCTCGAGAACTTCTGCACAGCAATAGTCGTTTAACTTTGGGGATAACCAAAGGCACGACTCCTCAGTGCACTCAAGATTTCGGAGTTTTACCTCTCAGCACGTCCCCACGGGAGGATGACCCTTAGGCGGAACACGCGCAGGAGCTGAGTCTGGACGAGCGACGGCAACGCGCCGGGTGAGATGTGCGGCGATTTATCTGGCGACTAGCCTTATAGAAGGCTTGGGTGTGGGCTGACCACATATTCCAAGATGGCTTGGTGACGTCACTAGTTGTCGCTTGACCCTTTTTCATTAAGGGGTGTGGGCACTAGACACCTTAAAAACTATGTAACTAAGTAAGTAAGAAATACAGCAACTAAATTCTTTATTTTATAATAGCAAAAAATAATTTTAAGAGAAATTTATAATCTATTGATTATTACTTCTAGATAAATTAGAGTAAGTGAAATGTATTTCCAAGAAGCTTTTGATCATCAAGCTTTTGGCAAACAAAAATCTGATGAAAATGAAGAGTTTGCTCTTCATAAGTCAAACATCCCTCTTACACAACTGCAAGGTTCTGCATTTAAAGAAAAATCTAGACAAATCTTGACTGAAAAGGTCAACTGTTTAGGTCCAGGCTATGAATATACATATGATTTTGGTCCGACGTGCTCTTTTTTTAAATTTCTTATCCCTTCAATTAATAATAATATTTCTTTGTTACTATTAAAACACCTATGAATATTTTATACAGCTAATAATTTGTTTTTTTTCATCAACAAAAATGAATTAAGGTAATTATAAATAAAATATATACGATTATTTTTTTATATTTTACTATCAAATTGGAGGGAAACTATTTTTTGTGGAAATAATGCAGTTTTTCACTATTAAATCGGTAAAGTTAGTGCTCACCCTAGATTACAAGGAATCCGACGGAAGTTACAGCTGTGAGTCCCAGATACAATTGTTTATAATGATACTGATAGACCTTATTGGATTTATTCTGACCTAGAAGGTGAAGTCTGCAGAATCGAAAACTTCGCAGAAAAAGATATCATTGACAAAATTGGTAGAAATTTATCCGGAAATACACCAGTTGGAGTAAGTAAAAAGCAATATTACGACCATAAATTGGGAAGAGTTACCGGAAATACTGCAACTGTAGTAACTGCTGACGAGCTTAAAGAAATGATAAGAGTTTCCCAGAAGCGTGACCGTGATAAATGATGCTTACAAAAATTCATTAAATGTCGAGGCATCAAAGCATTTATCTGCAGAACTGTGGTGCAGATAGGCAAAAGGCCATATTGCTGACTTATCACTAATCCTTCAGCAATGCCACAAGGAGGCTATTTAACTGATGAAAACTCTAATATTGTTCAAGTCAAAGGAGGAAAATTCGTTGACGAAACTTCTGCTATTATCGGAAAGATGCTGCTATATTTAGAAAGGATGCTGAAAATAAATTTTGAAGAATTTGTATGTGATTTTATTAAAGATGAAGGCGATATGTGGTGAATGATTGATGTGAAAGCCTTTAAAGTTATAAATAATATTATTCCACAAATAGATATTTTTTTGCCTCAGAGTATGGATGATGATAGATTTGACCAAAAATCACAAAAAGGCTTGGTCGAGTATAAAAAACTCAAAAGATGCGAATTTTGTCATGTTGGATATGAGTGGCTTAGTCATGAACTTACGTTGAAAATGATTTTTGAGATGGAAGAGCACCTAAGAAGAAGGGGAAAAATCGTATCGTGACTGGAAAATAAAGAGTATCGGCATATTGATGAAGCGACTTTATATCAAAATTACCATGTTTGTGACTATTGTTTTAAACTTTATACAGAAACACAAGTGCTTAAAGAACTTGAGCAGAGATTTGGCCGAGCTTTAGGAATACCAACAAAGCATGAAGATCCGCCTCCTCAAGAATATGAATTAATCCCTGAGGTTTCACTTCGTGTAATAAAAGATGACCCTACATCCCGAAATAGATTTTATTCTCTTGATAAGTTTCGTGTTTTACTTGTATTTTCTGAATTAAATGAATGTGGTGACAAATTTCAGCTAAAAAATTCTTATTATATAGAATATGAATTTTTAGGGGAAACCCATAAATTCAAGATAAAGACCCCTAAAGATGGGGTTTTAAATATCCAAAAACTGACTTTCACATCTTAATTGAGCCAATTGCCATTATTCGATTGGGTGGAGATTTATATATTTATATAAAATTTTTTATATATAAAATATTTCATGCACTAATGATAATAGGAAAATAATTCGTCAAGGACAAGGGCTATTTTTTCAAATTTTAAATGGTGATGCTAGATCAAGTAGGGGGAGTGAGGCTTTTTTATTTTTTTAGTAATGGTAGAAATTCGTTTTGCCACTTTCTAAATAAAAATCCTAGCATTCTTGTAAGACTTGTCTCAGATAACGAAGAAATTGGACATACAAGTTTGATATTAAAAGACTTTGAAAGCCCCTTTGTAATAAAGAAGACTTATTATCAAAACATGGGAGGTCCTATGTTAAGAGCAAACATTGGAATTATATGAGATGTGGGGCATAAAGTATCTGAATTAAAGCTGAGGCCATTTCATGGGGTCTATTTGCCTCCTTCAGATTATACAACTTGCGACCCATTGCCTGATGAATGATTTGAAATCCTTCCTGCTTCAGATTGCCTGCAAAGTCCATCAACTCAATCCCTGATGTCTCCAAAAAGCACGACAAACACCAATTCTCAGCAAAGTCTGATAAAAATAAAAAAGCGAAAATCAAAGCATGCATCAAGGCTAAAAAAAGAAAAAAACCATAGAATTTCTTCAGCGAAAATAATATCACTATAATTAGAAATTTAATATAAAAAATGTCAAAGAAAATTTGCACAGATCTGATTTTGAAATTAAATCTAACATCAACAGAACAAGAAACATTAGGAAGGGAGGAGCAGTAAGTCTTATATAGGATTGAAAAAGTTATGCAATCATATATTTTGCATTTAGAATGGCAAAATATAATAGAAATCGATAACTTGGAACTGTATTCCCACATAAAATATCTTCATCTGCAGTACAATTTAATTGAAAAAATTCAGAATCTAGAGTTCATGATAAACTTGGAGTTTCTGACTTTAGAAGGAAACAAAATCACTTATATCCAAGGTCTAAAAACACTGAAAAATTTGCTATATCTCAATTTAGCAAATAATCAAATTATTTTGCTGAGCACTGAAGAAATTCCTAACGACATTTCTATATTAAAACTGAATGGAAATCCTTGTGCTTCGGAATCCGAGTATAGAGAAACTTTAATAAAAGCTTTGCCTTACCTTGATGAGCTTGATGGGAGTGCTGTGAGACCTGAAGAAAGATTGAGGATTTTAGGACTAGAGTAAGGCATATTTAGAGTCCCAAAATATGCTCCAATTGAAAATGAGCAGTTTGATGAGACTGAAGAAGAATTCAGAATTTCTAGTGAAAATCTTGATACAATTGAAAAACCGGATCATGGAGAAATTGAAAAATTCATGACTGAAGATGAAGACTTACAGTTAAGCAAAATCACTGAAAAAGCATGGGAAATTGTGCAGAGATCTAAAGAAAGAGTCAATAAGTTGCTAGATGACAAAGTAAGGGTCTTGACAGCAATAAGTGAAGAAAATGAAAAAATGAGCAAAGAGAATGAAAAAATAAGTGAATAAATATGCTAGAAACTTATTAATAAACTTTATCCTTATAATTGAGCTGGATTTAAATTATTTTTAAGAATTTATCTTTTTTCCCTATTAAATTATGAGAGCAAATTTGTATACAATTTTATTTTGGATTTCTCAATGGGCAAATAGATAAATTTGCTCATAATACAAGGAAAATTTAATATATGGAAATCTCCTCAAAATAATAAATTTAAATTCTAATCTCATGCAGTCACCTCCGTCCGCAGCTGCTAGTCGTCCTCACACAGGTTTATCCGCAAATGACCGAGCAAAGCTAAAATCAGCCTCAAGTGTTCCAAATTTTCAATTGGCCAACGTATACCAGAATCAAGAAGACCCAGCAATAATCCCAACAGGCGAAGATTGGTGCGCTTTGAATAACCCTAATTTGCCTCCAGTTTCAGAGATGGAGCATATGGTTGACCAGTGCCTCTGCCATCTCTGTAACTGTGGGAAGCATCTTTGCCCTGGTGAGTACAGGAGAATGCTGAAAAGCACGTCATCTCAATTCTCCACCACTTATAAGCTGAAGTATCCTAAGTATCCACCCCAGCCACCAAGCACAGCCAGAGATCTTTCTTATAGACACACTAATTTTCATATTGATGCAACTTCCATGTACAAAAAGGATTTCCAGGCATTTCCTCTTGAGCCAAAAAAAGCGAAGGAAGTTATTTTGAAGGTGTTTAAATATTATTATGTATTTATAGAAATATTGCACTAATTTATACAAAAAAAGATTTTGACCTCATGATAATGGTCTGAAAATTAATTTTATAAGGATAAAACCCCTGATAGCTTTAAACTGAAATTCGCCAGCAGATCAAGCTACCAGCAAGATTTTCAAGGATATGGAGAATACAGGGCTCAAAGAGCTGCAGTTTCATCATTACCGTTCAGAGGAGACGAATTAAAGCTTCAAGCAGTCTCAAACTACGCAAAAGAATTCAGAAAATATGATCAAAGTCTCTACGAAAACAAAGGAAAACCCCCAAACCCTAACTTTTGGAAAGGCTCAGGTGTTCTTTCACCTGTAACTGTGCAGATGCATGAAACCACTTCAAGAAAAGACTTCAGACCTTTCACCAAGGACCATATGCCTAAAAGAGATCACGGAATAGTCGATGATTTTCAAGCCAGGGTTTCTTGGAATGGGCAATTCACAACTAATTATAGAGAAAATTACACTGGCCAGATGAATGAGAGATATCAGAGGAAAAAATCAGCAAGAAATATGGCTAATTAAACATATTTAAATTGAAAACTTTTAGTTAATTATAATGCACTCTGTAAAACTTTATAGTGGCTTATACTAATTTCTGCAAAATAAAATTGATTTTGAGCATAAAAATCATTAATTATATATATAAAAAATAGCCTTCTTTATAAGAAAATTAATGTAAAGCATAATATACATCCCCCCAGGCTTCTTTAAAAGCAAGTTTGATTGGTTAAGCCTTTCTATGAAAAACCCAAAATCTCCGACCCTCATACCAAGGTCTTTCGACAAAGTCAATAGCTCTTGGAAAGAAAAGGCATCATCTCCTCTAGATTCTATTTCTTCTCTAATTTTATCTAAAAATACAAGTTGTTGCTTCGCTACGCTCAGCTCTCCAAGCGGGCGGTCAGTTCCCCTTTTTCTCGTCATCCTCGGCATTACGAAATCTTGTGTTTTGAAGTCATAAATGGTTTCTTGGTAAAGCTTTATTACTTCCATTGCATCAATTTCTGAAGCAATTTCTCTGAGCTCCGCTTTGGCTCTAGCTTCAGCTAATCTTTTAAGAGATTCCAATTGTCTCGAAGTCACTGGGATTCCGTTTCCAGGGGAATCTTTTCTAAGCTTGGAGAAAAAGGCATTTAATAAGTCTATAGCGCCTTGTGATAGTCTTGGATGAATATGCTTCCGCGCATAATTGATATATTTTTTAATAATATCATGGGAAATATTCGTTTGTAATTCTTGGCTTACTCTTTTCATGTATCCTGTAAATGATTCTGTTTCTAAAGGAACATCATTGACTGACCGTTGAGAAGTTGTGCTTGATTGGGTTCACAGTCGTCTTACTGAGGGTGGAGGAGGCATCTCAAAATTTCTGAAACCTGGATCAAAATTACGCTTCACCCCACTGTGGATATTGATGACGTGCCGAGAAATCTGTGCTTCATGATTTTCCAGCAATAAAAATACCAGGTCAAACCGTGACAATACAGCAGCATTTATTTTTAAATTTTCTGAAAGGGTCCTAGAAGGGTTATAATGGCCTTGCACAGGGTTTGCTGCAGCAATTACAGTAGCTCTAACCCTTAAATTGCAGTAAATTCCTGATTTAGCTATGGTCATAGTTTGCTCCTCCATGACTTCTAATAGAGACTCTTGCTCTTTTCCCATTTTATCAAACTCATCAATTGCACAGATTCCTTCGTCAGCCATAACAAGCCCTCCAGCCCTCATAGACTGCTGCCCATTTTCTTTTGCAATACTAACCGTTAACCCCGTCTTTGTAGCAGCTGAGATATAAATTCCTCTCGGAGAATACCCCAAAGCAGTCTTAATTAATTGAGTTTTTCCTAGCCCCGGCTCCCCAATTACAAGTACATGTGAAGTCCCTCTAGATTGCATATCATTTCCTCCTAATAATGATAATAATAACCCTGCTTTTACTTTTTCCAGCCCATAAATCACCCCACAGAAGTTCTTCACCAAGCTATGGAAAATGTTTTTACTTTTCGCCATCTCTTTAATCCTGGCAATTTCCTCGCTAGTCAAGTCTTCTACTTCGCATTCGTTATCTTTATTCGTTACAACTGTCACAATTTCTAAATAAAGTCCATAAAGTCCTGTATTTTTTATCTTATGGACATCAGAGCTTTCAGCTCTTACTATTCCCATAATAGTGACAGGGTCGCCTACCGATATATGAGAAATATCAAGATTTTTAGCTTCACATTCCATTGTTAATGGAACACCAATTTGGTCATCACTTGAGCATTCTTGGACCTTAATTCGTTGCCAGTTCACAAGCTTCGCTGTGTCTCTTAAAGGCTGAAAAGCTTTTATATTTCTACAGTCTTGATTTGAACAAAGCATAGGTAAGGTGTATTTTCCTTCAGGAAAAGTAGTGGGGACATGAGCGCTGCATTTTAGACATAAAAAATCCATGCCGATTACATAGGGCTTTCTTGGGGACATTTTAACGACACTTCCGGAGATACAGACAAAACGCTGTATCATAGCACTTCTTATGTTGGAAAGAAGAGTAATTACGTCATATTTTGTAATAAAAATTCGAATAGGGTTTTGAATTGGAACTTGAGGATAGTGCTTGAAAAATATTTGATGGACTGCTGCGTGGATTGTAGGCAAAAAAACGTCTGGCTTGTATCTTAAAGTTTGCAGGACTTCAGTCAGCTCAATTGATCGGGTAGAGTCAGCTAGAATTTTGGAGTAATTTAAATTGAATTCATTTGGATAAGGATTTGTATTGGATTTCTAATAACTTAATTATAGTAATTTTAAGGCTTGCGCTGATATTGTCTTTAAAAGAGATAATAATAATTTTTAAATATGAATAGGTTGTGGCAATTGGGATATTTTTAAACTGGAAATATTTTGTAAAAATTTCAGGGTCATCAAAAAATGACACAAGCAGTTTTATAGCATTCATTTCTTCTGGCATTAGCTCAGATTGAAAATAAAGCCCTAACACTCTATCATTAATTTCCATTTTATATCCCGCCTATTATTAGTAAACTCTATTAGTAAAAATTCTCTCATTAAGATGAATCAGTTTTCTCACTTCTTCATTCTTTTTTTCTGAGTCTTCTAGTTTCTCTTCTTTTTGTCTTATAATTCTCATTTCTCCATCCAGCTTAGCAATCCTGCATTCGAATTGCATTATCGAGCTCTGCAAACCTTTGCATCAGTCTCCAAACTTTTCTAGGGAAAGCTTATGCTTATTATGATTTTCTCCTAAATATTGTACATTTTCTTTTAACTCGTTGATCCCGAGCTTCAATTCTCTATAAAATTCGATATTTTGTGATTTTTCGTCAATGATTTTGTCAGTGATGTCTGTTTTGAGGATTTCGATATTTTTTGACATATCATAAGGCCTTTCTATGGGTTTTCAGGAGCTGCTGTCTAGGCTTGCTTTAATTGCAGCTAACTCACCGTTGATTTCTAAAAGGTGATCATAAAATTTCCTTAATAAATTATCCATCTTTTTTGTATCCTCTGAGACATTTCAGACAAATTGTTCAATGCCGGTGTTTTTTATTTGGAGTTCTTTAATTTTTTCTTGATTGCTGCATACTTTTTCATCTATTTTTTGCTGATTACTACTTATACATTGTGAATCATTTTCTAATTTTATAAGTTTTGTTTCTAATGAGAAAATTCGGTCACTTAATCATTTAATTATTAAAAATAAGTCTTAAGCTGAATTTTAACTAAAATAATTTTTTTTTATTTTTTTAATAAAAGGAGAGTTAATTTTTGTTCAAGATTATCAAAAGCCACCCCGATAGAGCGGTGAAGTTCTTCTATGCCCGCAATTAATTGTTGTGAAAAGGAGCAAGAAAGATCTTCGAAAACAGCAGCTCGGACCTCATATGCAATGTGAATTTTGTTTTGTTGTAGAGTAGATTGAAAGAGCTCTATTAATTTAGTAGATTGCTCGAGATCAAGAGGCTGAGAGCTTTGAGAATTTGAGGGTTTGTCATAGAGAGAAAGTCCAGCCATTGTTAATTATGCAGTTTTACTTACTCTACGCCCTCTTGAAATAATAAAACCTTTGTAGTCCTTTAGTACCGAGCAAAAATTGATATATAAGCAAATGATGTTATAACGAAATCTATAGCTATTCTGCTAAACTTTGACAGCTAGCATATTTTAAGATGTCGATGAATCAATATGACCACTATATTGCTAGATAGACGAAAAGCGAAAGCCATAACGACGAAAGATATAGTGATTGAACCCAAGTCTATTAAGCAACTGCACTTGCATAGGTTATGGACTACGGAGTTATCAAATAAATTGGGCAACTCGAAAAATTTCTTTAGTATAGCGACCAAATAATTTTGATCGCCCATGGAGGGAGGGAAGTTAAGAATCCATTAATACAGAAATTAATGGGAATCGTCATATATACGCCTAAGCCCCAATGCAAAAATATATATTGTTATTATTCTTCCCATGGATGAAAGAAATTTAAAAGCCAAACTAACTTTTTATTTGACTTAGCATGAAAAATTCCATTTAGTAGGTTTTAATTTGTAACTAAATGCGACAATACCTATAAATCATTAAGGATTGAATTTATTCAAAAAATAATAAAGATTTATTTGATATTTAATTTTTTTAAAATAAAAATCAACGAATAATAAATAATAGATGTAAGAAATAATTTTCTACCTCACTTATTTATAGAGTATTCTAGTTTTTTTATGCCTTTATGAATTATTCAGTAAGATCTTTCAATTTAAAAAATCATACACCTTAGTATTAATTTAACATTTATTTTTAATACCTTGGACTCTTAATAAGGCAGTAATCTTTAAATAGATGATATAAAGTTTATTATCAATTGAAAACATTATTTTAGAAATGCCACTTTCAAATCTGTTTTGCCTTATTTCATAGCTTATACCTTTTCAAGTCAATCTAAGACTATAAATATATTATCTTGGAATGAAGCATCGCTACGACTTTAAAATCTCCTTTGGTAGAGAAGCCAACTGTCAGTTAACAATTTATAGTAATTATTATAACAAGATAAGCCAATTTCGATCGAAATATTTTAAATTTTTTGTTTCGAAGTACACAGTAGATGTTCAGTGGATTTAATATGAGCATTGGCTTAGATTATAAAAAATTTTACTTTTTCAAGTTCTGTTTGCTTATTTCTTGAATAGCCATTTTGTTTATCTTTTATTATAGCCAATGCCCAATTTAATGCTTAAATTATCTAATAAATACATAATTTAGCATTTACTCAATGTAGTAATATTAAAAATTATCAAACTCTAATTTGCTTCATATAATGTCTTCAAAAATTCCTACATCCTTTCCCATTTAAACAAGAAACCTCTAAATACAGCATTTCATAGCGATAAGCCAGTGACTTTGCTTCACTATAACTTACAGCTCGGTTTCAGCCTTCATCAATTTTATTAGCAATTAAAATAATATTTTTTTCCTGAATATATCTTGATTTATTTTATTCCTCCATATTTCAACCGATTCAAATGAAGATCTGCTCGTTACATCATAAACTATAATAAATAAATTAATTCTCTCTTGTCATCTTTTTAGAAGCTTAATTCAATCTCTTGACCTAGGCAAATCTCTTAGACTTAAATTACTTACTCTCCCTCCGTGAGCGAACAAAATTTGTTTTTTATTTAAATCCCAATTTGCAAAAATTGGAAAACAAATATTTATTATTTGTAAAATTTATGTTTTAAAATGCAAACTTCTTAAAATTAAACAGAATTAGCTACAGATTTTATTATACTAATTAGCACTTATATATCAAATTTTTTTCACAAAAAATTGTTATATTAACAAAATTTTTGTTCGCTCGAGGAGGGTGAGTTTTTGGGCAAAAAATAGGGATTTTTCCAATGGTTTTGTTCACCCACGGAGGGGGAGGAGTTAGTTTAACTAACCTCAAACAGGGCCTTAGTTGCGAAGGGCTTTAAGGTATAGAAATTTCCCATAGATGGCGCTGTTTGCCCTTGATTTGCCCATGAGAAAAATTTTTTTGGTTTGACCAAAACCATATGGGACTGGTCGAACCAAAAAATTTCTCCAGTGGGCAAATCAAGGGCAAACAGCGCCATCTAGGGGAAATTTCTATACATTTCCTCGGTTTTTGCTGCTTCCCTGATTGTACGTACAATTATCGGTAAATATCACCCCTTTTAGTTTCCTTGAGCCATTTGAAGGTCCAGAAGTCCTGGGAATACTTGTGACTTGACGCATTGCCTCGCTCTATCCGACGTTCCTACAGCACCTGTTCGGCCTAAGGATCCTGCCTTTATCGAGCAGCGAAAAGAGATAAAGCACGATGCCTGTAGGATGCGAACTAAGAAAATCTTCACCATTTCTTCCCTATTAGACAGAAGTGCATGTGTAAAAGCCTAAACCTATAATAAGTGATGGAGAGGATATTCACAGAGTGACATCCTATCATCTAAAGCCATTTTATTATTATAACCTAGGCAAATCTCAGTAAGTCACTCTTAAATATTTCTCATGAATTTGATACTCTTTAGAATAAAATAGAACTCCAATTTGTGGGTGATAAGCACGGCTTTTAGAAATTCTATTAATAAAATAAGTTTTTCCAACTCTCTCATTTCCTAATACAGCAATTTCTAACCAATTTTGTGACTGCTTCATAGTTCCCAAAAATGAATATTTTATCTTATAAATAATTAGAATTAATTTAACAACCATTATAATTGATGCAAGAAAAATCAAGACTATTATCTTTTTCTTCAAATTCCCGCTCGCCGCACTCTCGCCGTAGCCCATCAACCCTCCTCACAAAGCGCACCATTATCTCGCCAAAATATCCTCAAAAAACTCCTACTTTGGTAGAAAAACCCTGCTCGCCTTACGCTTTACCTCCAAATCCA
This sequence comes from Blepharisma stoltei, assembly GCA_914767885.1. Taxonomy (NCBI): domain Eukaryota; phylum Ciliophora; class Heterotrichea; order Heterotrichida; family Blepharismidae; genus Blepharisma; species Blepharisma stoltei. The sequence continues at coordinate 41,695 of CAJZBQ010000063.1, read as the reverse complement.
CGACTAAAGAAGAAAAATTCACAACGAAGCAATTCTCCAACAATTTGTATCAATGAAGTTAATCTTCCTTCAGTGCTCACGCCTAAAACTCAAATTAATTCAAATTTTTCTATAGGGATTGATAATTTATCACCCAGATCTCTATTAAACCCAAGTGAGCGTGAAACTATGAGAAAATCAGAGACCTTAAAACATGTCAAAACTTCTGGCTGTTTTTCTGCACAGCCTTCTCCAAAAAGGTCAGATTCTGTGACAGAAATAAGAAATATTAGTCCAGAAGCAATAGAGCTTGAGCTAGAGCTGACTGAAAGATTAAAAGAGACTAAATGGCAGGGCTTAGAAGAGAAAAAAATTATTTATAATACAATTTTCGATGAGCTGATAGAAAAGGACAAAGTGTTCAGCTCGTTATTAAAAAAAATCAAGGATTTCTATGGAGAGTACATTGATGCAGCAATAAGTAAAAGAAATAAACACAATGATTATATAAAATATAAACAAACTATAGAAATTTTATCAAAAGAAAACTTGAAATTAAGCAAAAGTTTGGATCATAAAAATAAAAAAATAAAAGAATTAAAAGAAGTAATTAAAGAAAAAGACAGCGAGCTGGTGGAAGAAAGAGATTTTGGGAAAACTTTTAAATGTGATGAGGGAAATATCGGAGAAATTTCCAATGAAAATAAGGGATTTTTAACAAAACATAGGCATTCAGCATCTGCGCCAAGCATACATAACCTTGTGCCAAAGCTAAATTTGGAGGTTGGAATAACAAAAGGCTATCATGAAGAATTTATGGAAAAAGCAAACGAGTTTTCAGTGAGCTGGAGAGAAGCAATGAAAGAAGGAAGATAATCAAATACTTTCAATTTTTAAAATACGATAAATATAATACTGGACATAAATATTTTTAACCGTTGTTTTTTTAATGATAATAAAAGATAGTAAAAAAATCGAATTGGCAGGTGAAAATGGAATTTTACATATCTCTACTTCTAATTTAAAAGTTTTCTATAATGATTCTTTTATTCATATATCACTTTAGCAGCTGAAATTTATAGTTGTCTATGCTGCTCTTAATAAAAAATTATGTGACTTAAATATTAGCTTTGACACTTGTATTATGAAAAGCATTTTTTTATTGATGAATCTTACACTTTAAACTTAAAAAATACTAAATTGGATAAAAAACATTGTTTCAATTTAAATGCTTAATTTTATGTTTTTTTAAAAAACAAAAATTAGTGTTATTACTGCCTCATGCAGCATTCTCTCTTTTTTCTTAAATTCAAATTTGCGCATCAATTCTTCAATGAAACTCCAGCTAAAAGTTATAGTGTTTGCTCTTTGTGCCCTGCAATGGTAAGCCAGAATTTCTAAGGTTGGTCCAACCAACCTCAGGAATTGCGGCTTAAAATGCTTGCCCTTATAGGGCTATTCAAGGGAATTGATTATAGGTATAATACTATTAGATTCCAAGAACAACTCCACAAGCAGCAACAATATAAGCATCAATGATGAAACACCCACTCGATCCACTGAAGTGAGCCATCAATTGAAGCAGATCCACCACAACCGATTCCGCAAGTTTCCATGAGCCTCCACAAACTCCTCTGCACCTTCAATCCTCGTTTAATTTTGGCGTGAAAATGCACTAATAATTCAGGTTAAAAAATATAAATAGTATGATCGAATATAAGTTTTTCCCCCATGAAAAGCGCCATTTGGCTATGAATTCGCCACGGGGTTTAAATACATTTTACTCGCACTCCTTCCATTAAACTGTTTATATTATTATTTTCACCTAATAAGAAAAATTAAAATTTTGTTCCTATTTAAAGAGGGTTAATTTTCCTAAAAGTGTATATTTTTTTTCCAATTTAAAGGAGGAAGTAAGTTTACTAATCTATATAGATAAAAGCTTATAGATTTTAAATGCTAGGTGCTTCTTTTTTATTTTGCCCTTCTATTAATTTTTTATAATTGCTTATGACAAAGGCTACTTAAGTTAATAGTTTATCTACTCACAGTAATCCATTTTGATTCTTTTGCTTGGAATCGAGCTACACCCTTCCATTTCAGCCTTTTTCTGAGGTAAAACCATGTTTGGATAAAAGTTATAAAATGGTTCAGATACAGTCTGACCTCAGACTTGCCTTTTAAGCTCCATCATCTGTTTAAACTGTTCTATTTGTGCAAAATATTCATCGAATTTTCTTTCTGAATCCTTCAGCCTAAAAAGTTGTGGCATTTTAAGCTCTTGAGGCCTATCGGCTTTTCGGAAATATTTTTGGGCATGAGACCTTACTTGAACCAGGGTCCTTGTAGATATGTAATTTTGAATCTTAGCCCAGTCTTTTCCGTATAAATTAAGAGCGTCTACGAATTTCTTTTTCTCTTCTGCATTCCATCGTCCTTTGTTATAAGTATTTTCTGATTGAAAATCTTGGTTCATATATATTGTTTATAAATGACATCTTATATCATTTATCTATGGAATTGGAATATTAGGAGAAATTCTTCTGGCCTAAATTTTTAGTTATCAATATATATATTAAGCAAGAAATTGACTGCAAAACCACAAAATTTTTGGTCATAATCATTTCTTATAAAGAAGGCAAAATTCGCTAGATAAATTTACTGGAAAATTCACTTATGATATAGAGTGGAGCATAATAGACAAAAAATATACGAGAATGAGATAAAGTGCATGGGTTATTTGATATTATATTTATACTGATTAAGGCCATATTAGGTTTTAAAAAAATCTATCTTAACGATAATTTCAAGATTTTTTAAATCTATTTTAATTTGTATCTTGAAAATTGATGAATTTTTATAAAAGTTAATAAAAATAAATACAATTATTTCGTTGAAAAAATGTCTATAGTTATGAGAAAGTTAATGTTTAGAATATTCAATAAGAATATTGAAGATAAACCTTTTTATTCTTAAGCCTAAAACGGAAAGGATGCAAGCTTTGATGCCTCTAAACATCAATGAATTTTATTACTTAATCATTCTCAAAATTCGAGTTAATTATTTTAAAATTTCTTAAGACTTTCAAAATGCTTGACACTTTGTATCTTGGATTCAATTTCTCTTATTTCAGACATAGCCCTATATCTTTTGCCAATTCTTGGCAAGTTTATCATAGATAAACTTCCATTACGTGCTTTCATTACAGATTTTGAGGTGCTAGTTTTATTGACCTCACTCCCCCCCTTCGTGAGTGAACAAAACCATTAGAAAAATCGCTATTTTTTATGGAAAAAAATTTTGATATATAAGTGATAATTAGTATAATGAAATCTATAGCTAATTCTTTAAATTTTAAACAAATTGCTTTTTAAAACATAAATTTTATAAAATTAAATTTCCAATTTTTGCGAATTAGGATTTTTTTAAAATTTCGAAAAAAATATTTTTTCTATAAAATTAGCAATAAATTTTTTAAAAAAAAAATTAACCCCCTCCGTGAGTTAACAAAATTTTTTTGTTCACTCACGGAGGGGGGGGAGTCAGGAAAACTTTCCTTGCTTTTTGCTTCAGTTTCTTCTTCATCAGAATCTGATTCCAGCTGTCCCATGAACTTATCACTATTTGTCTGAAGATCTTTGTTTTTATTTCAATCAAATTTGACACTTTTTACAAAGTCTTCAAAATCTGCTTTGAGCTTGGGCCTTAATTCTTTCTTTTGCCTGATTGTCTTCAGCTTGAATTGAAACACTGATTTAATTAAATCTTCAACTGTGTGCTTAGTTGAATGCCTTCTTTTTATTGTCCTAGTTATATTAGATATTGAGTTCTGAGTAGCCTTTTTTTGAAGAGATTCTATGTCAATTTCACTAATTTTAATTGACTCATCTTGCACAAATCTCTGTACTGTATTTAATGCTGACAACAAAGATTCAATAGAAAATGCAAACTTTTTAGTTAAATTCTTATTTGCTTCAGAATATAGTTTATGCAAATATTCCAGTCTTAGTTCATCTAACTCCCCCTCCGTGAGCGAACAAAACCATTAAAAAAATTCTATTTTTTGCCAAAAAATCCACCCTTCGCGAGCGAACAAAAATTTATCCTCACGGAGTGGGGGAGTAAGTTATTATCCTGCCCGAACTCCTTCAATAAGCTTGTTATATCATTTTTTTCTAAAAAATACTTCGAAACAATGCTTTTTAGCACTTCAGTCGCAAACATGCTTGCTATATCATTATTCATATGGAAAATTTCGTGATAATCTTTTATTAGTTCTTGCTTAGAATAAGGATTTATCTCTGTTTTAACTGGCTCTATAATTTCCGTTTCCAATTTAGGTGGAGCTTCATTTACTTTTACAGTTTTTCTTCTTCGATTTTCGAATCGCGTTAGCTGTGTAAGAGCCTTTGTATGCGATTTTGGGGTTAATCCTTCTTGTAAGTCTCTAAACAATCTTCTTGACCTATTCAAATATACATTCATCGAATCTGGCTGAGAAGCTTTACTAGCAACCATTTCTATCTGTTTTCACATTTTCGTAAATACCGAAATCAGGTATTTTATCGAATAAACGCTGAATTTTTCGTATTTTTTTATTATTTCTGCCCGAGCAGAGTTCCCGTTGACCTCATCTATAGAAGAAAGCAATTCGTTTGTAGTGATTTCATCATTTTTCATTATAATGTGAGCTTTATTTTTTATTTCTTCAATTTTATCGGAAAATTTGGCTTCTTCTTTGAGCTCTTTTAACTCTATAAAAATTGTTTCGCATTTAGACTTGAGCGAGTTATGGATTGATGTTAATTCAACAAATCGCTTTTGAAGCTGAGACTCAATGCTAATCATACTAAATAAAGCTGAAGCAATCTCTTGAGGAGTGTAAGAAGCCACTAACTGTGGATCTGCACCTAAGCAGCCTGACTCTTTTACGATTCTAAATAGGTTTTACTGCTTAATTTTTTCAAATTCTGTATTATAAAACTCAAGCTGAGCTTGGAATTGCTTATTTTGCGATTTTAGCCGCGAATAGTCCTGTGTAGCGATCTCCAATTCTTTTTCCAAGCTAATTCGTAACTCATTGTTTTCTTCATATAAAACCATATTTTCAGAAAATCGATGGGCCAAAGTTGCGATATTTGATTTGAGTTTTTCTTCTTTTCTAACCATACTTTCAATCTTTTCCTCCCTATTCACTTTTTCTTTTTCAATTTCATGCTTACTCCCCCTCCGTGAGTGAACAAAACCATTGGGAAAAATACCTATTTTTTGCCCAAAAACCCTGAACAAAAATTTTTTAATAGAAAAAAATTTTATGTAAAAAAAATTGATATATAAGTGATAATTATTATAATAAATCTCGAGCTAATTCTTTAAATTTTAAACAAATTGCGTTTTAAAATAAATTTTATAAATTTAAATTAATATTTGCTTCCCAATTTTTGCAAATTAGGATTTTTTTAATAACAATAATTTTCTATAAAATTTATATATAATTTTTTTTAAAAAAAAATTAACCCTCCGTGAGTGAACAAATTTTTTGTTCACTCACGGAAGGGGGGGAGTTAGTGCTTTTCATCTCAGTTAATGCTAATATTAACTGATTATCTGCTTTAGTCTGTGTCTCTAATATTTCTTCTTCAAATCTCAATATTTTGCCAGTTTGGAATCTCAGCTCATCTAATTTTGTTTGCAATTTTAGCTAGATATAAATTACATAGTCTTTCTTCTCTAAATCTTTCATAAATTCCAGCTGTTCGGTTACATTGTCTTCCACGCTTAAAAGTTCAGTTGTTTTGGAGATTTCTTCTTTTAAATTAGCAATTAAATCTTCGTAATCCCCTTCATTAAACTTAAAGCTTGAGCAGCAAGTGATTTGCCTTTGACTCAGAGTAGATGATGTTAAAAACCTCGAGTCTTGTTTAATTTTTGGCGGATTCAATAATTTTCATTCAATTTTTAGTTGCTCCAGTGTCTGGGTTTTCTGTTTGTTTTTAAATGCCAACTTATTGTACTCTTCTTTGAGTTTGCGAATTGTGCTTGGATGAGTTGGGTCTTGAGTAGCGAAATGCAAAGTCATTTGAAATTCTTCGTTTAGTTGGTCTTTTATCTGCTGAATTCGGCTCTCTCTTTTTAATTGGGCATCATTTCTTTGAGATACCTCAGTTTGCTGAAATAAAACATCAGGACGAAAATAGGTTAAGCTACTCATATATTTAACTCTGATAAATTATATAAAATATTGTAATAAATTATGTTTCTTTTATCAATGACTTTAATCGCTGCAGTTCATCTTGATACAACTTCCAGGCTAACTTTGTGAGTTTAGCATCTCTCTCATCAACCCCATTTTCACAGTTTGTGAGCTTCATTTCCCATTCTTCTTTATTCAAAATATTTTTTTCTTCTATATTCTCAATATTTTTCACAATCATTATCATTTCTTCAATAGAAGTTTTAATTTCTTCTGAAATTTCTTCTTTTGAGTACTCGTCATTTACTTGGCAGAACAATTTTACATCATTGATACTCAATATCCCTTTTTCTATGCATTTACTTTTAAAATCAACTAGAGACATGCTATTTTTCATGTTAAGCTCTGCATCATCTTTTTGCATGGCAGAAAATTTAACAGGGGAAATATGTCTTGCGAGAAGCATAAACTCACATTTAGACATGTAACTGGAATCTTCATTACATTTTATAGCAGAAACTGCTTCATCAACCCCTTTTTGTATTTTCCCTTGATATTCTTCATACTGCTCCACCATTAGCTCTAGCACATATTCTTCTTCTACAAGCCCTGTGTTTATTTTCAGAGGGTCTTGTATTGAGGCTTGCTCTACTTGTGAAATTAATTTATTCATGACCGCTTTATCTACAATTCCATCAAGTTTATCCTTAACGCACTCAATAGCTCTTAAAGTTGGCATATAAATAATATCAGCAGTTTCGTCAAATGATGAATTTATTCCGATTTTTGCCTTCTGCATAAATGAAAGTGCCTTTAAATAGAATTTGAAAGTAAATATAGAGTAGCCTTTCATGTTTATTTTGTCGCTGAGGCCAGTTAACTTTAAAAACATCAGGGCACGTCTTGAGTCTGACGACCGCAAGAGGGAAGCAATAAATTCAAGGAATTTTCGATCAGTGATTTTTTTCAGGGCGTATTTTTCTGACATGTCATTATAGAGATAGTCAAGCACAGAGTAGGAATTGCTGATTTTGTTTGATGAAGAAGATGTACAGAAGGAAGATATTATTTTATTGACCATTCTGCGGCTCATTGTAGCTTTGCGTAAAATTCATTTCATGGAACGACTTAAAAATTTTTTTAAAAGAGGGGCAGAAGAGAGGACTTTTTTGTGGATTCTTTTGGTCTCGCGCTTGTGGAAGTGAAATTCAGCGAATTTGGTGACCTCTCTGACTTTTGGTTTTTCGACTGAGTCTCTATGTCCGCTATATTTACCTTTTTCGTCATTTATCTTTGCTTCTTTTTCTTCTTTATTCATATCTTTGTCTAGCTTAATCTCATCATAATCTTCTTCGTCTTCACTCTCAATCGTAAGTTTTTCAGTATCAAAGCTCAATCCTTTATCTTCATATTCTTCTTCACTTTCGTTCTCTTGCAATTCAGCTAACTTTTCTGTCTCCATTTTTCTAATTTCATTTTTCATTATACTTTTGACTCTTTTTTTGTATCTTTCTTTATGTTTTCTTTCTGATTCTTCTGTGTTATTTTCCTCACTTTCTTTAGTTTCTTTGTAATCTTCGTCACTTTCTGACTGGTTATCAGTTTCCCAGTAGTCTTCATCAGATACGTCCAGCTGAGAGTTTCTTGAGTTATTTGCGTATTCTCTTGAAGCTTTTATGTAGCCATTCATTTGCCCTTCTTCTATACCAAAGGCTTCACCGTCCCGAAAACCTTCACGTTTTCCTACTTCATAGCCTGCTTGGTAGCCTAAAGTCCATGAAGGGCGATCTGCTTCTGGAGGGATTATGTTCACAATGCTAACGTTTTCTTCTTCTAGTTCTTTAAAACTTGTGATTGAGTAGGAACGTGCAAGATCTGGGCTGTGAAGCTGAGAAGTTGGAGAAAGTCTGTTTGAGTTTGGAGGCTCTGGAGTGCTAGGAATTTCAATAGAAGTCTGAGGAACTTGGGAAAGTATATTTGATGAAGATTTTTCGAGTTTTGATTGAGATTCTTCAGGTCTTGATTTATTCACTGAATTTTTTTTATATTTCTTTTTTCTATTTGCGGAGATTGCTGGCTCTCTTTCGTCCTGCTGAGCTTCGAAGTTTTCTTGATTTGGACTTTCTGGATCAATATTTTCTTCAAAATCAGAATCCTGCATGTCGGGGCTAACTTCATCCTTTTTTGATGGACTCAAATTTTCCCTTTTTCTTTTTGCCTTGTGTTCTCTTGCCTTTCTCATTGTTTTCTCTTCGTTAATTATCTCTTTACTAGCCCTCGATATCGTCTCACCTTTTTGCAGCTTAGGCGTATTAGCTTGTTCTGAAGCATCGATATTTAGTGATTTTTCATTTGATTCTCGATTTGAGTCATCTCCTCTATTTGACATTCTTTTCTGGTCTCTTTCTGACTTAGACTGCAATTCTCCTAATTCGTCTTGGTTTTTTGGTAGAGTTCTACTAGATTTTTTTGATCTCCGCGAAATTGGTTGACTATTTTTCCCAGATTCTATTTCATTAAGTGCTAAAGGAGGAGCAGCGAGCATCACCGATTTTCTTGTTTTGATTATTCTTTGCTTTTTATCTTTTGCTCCTATGCTATTTGGGTTTAATAGTTTTTGTCCATTTTCTTGGACTTGAGCTGTACCTTGGTGTTCCATTCTTGGAGTTATATCTGGGGAGTCTTGGCCTGCTTCTATTTCGTCGATTTTAACTTCTTGAACAGGTGGTTCGGGAGGGTTTTCAATAACATTTTGAGAAGTGTCTGAAGAATTTGGTATTTCTTCTATTTCTTCATTATTCTGCTTTATAGGAATTTCATTATTGATAACTTCTACAACTTCTTCAGTTTTAATTTTTTTGATCGAGTTTTGCCTGGAATCCGTTTGGGAGTATCTGTTCCTTAATATAGGCTTTTTAGTCTTCTTTTTAACTACTTTCGGAGCTTCAGGAGCTTTTTGGGGTTCAGCTATAGATTTTGACTCGGGAGCTATTATCACTTCTTTCGGAGGATCCGGGATATCTGTCTGTACTTCTATGTCAATCCCTTGCTTTACACTTCTTGAAAATCTATACGTTTTGCTGACATTCATTATGCCATTGCCTACAAATAGCCTTAAATTGTTATTGGCAAGGGAGCTTTCTTTTTCTGCAGGATTTTCACTGATCTTAGTTAAATCAGTTTTCGAGTTTTCATATTTTAGCCTATCCTGTGCATTTTCCATATAAATATCTTTTAATTTTTCTATTTCCTTCCTCAGTTTCCTCTCAATTTTCTTCCATTCTTCAGCACTTTTATCACTTTTTATCTTAAAATCCTCATACTCTTTGGAGAGAAGTTCCAGTTCTTTTTTAAGCCCATTCTTTTTATCTTTATTCACTTCTAATTTATCAGTTAAAGATTGCAATTGAAGCGTTAAATCTTTTACTTGCAAATTCAAAAGTTTTTCTTTATCATATTGATCTATTTTTGCTTTTTCTTTTGAGTTTTCGAATAAGCTTTCTTTAATTTTTTCCCTTTGTTTGTAAATAAAATCAAAGCCTTTAAATATTTCTTCTAATAACTCTCCTCTTTCTACACAATATACTGACACTTGACGGATTAATTCTCTTTGGCATATTGTGTAGATTAGCTCGCCTGATCTTAGGTCTTCTAAAGTATTTTCATCTTCAGAGTCACCGCTTCTAAGATATTTGCTCCTCATTAAATCCAGTCAGTTTTTTAGGTTTGATACTTCTTGCCGACCAGATGGACTGCCTAAATCATATCTTTCTAATATATCAATTGATCTTTCCGATGCAAGTGCTACACTCCGAAATCCTTTTCTGAGATTTCCCTCACTTTGGTTGTTTATTAGCAAGTGATCAAGGCAGCCTTCTTTTTTGCAAAGAGACTGGTTAATTAGTAGATGGGTTGCATGGGCGCTTGGGGAATCGCTTTTGTCCATCCCTTCTAGAAACTTTTCTAAATGCTTGATATCGGTTGGAAAAATTACTATTGGCTGAAGGGCAGTTTTTGGAGGCTTTAAGGCATCTTTGAGATATGAAATATCTGATGTGTTCAGATTTACTAACTCCCCCCCCCCCCTCCGTGAGCGAACAAAAAAATTTTGTTCGCTCACGGAGGGGGGTAATTTTGTTTTTTAAAAAAAATTTATATATAAATTTTATAAAAAATATTTTTTTCGAAATTTAAAAAAATCCTAATTTGCAAAAATGGGAAGCAAATATTAATTTAATTTGCAAAATTTATGTTTTAAAACGCAATTTGTTTAAAATTAAACAGAATTAGCTCTAGATTTCATTATACTAATTATCACTTATATATCAAAATTTTTTCCATTAAAATTTTTTTCTATTAAAAAAATTTTTTGTTCACTCACGGAGGGTGGGTTTTTGGTCAAAAAATGGCGATTTTTTCTAATGGTTTTGTTCGCTCACGGAGGGGGGGGGGGGAGTAAATATTTTCCTAGCTCAGGGAGGTCATCTTTTGGATTTTTGATTATTTGGGTTCTTGGGTGTTTATTTTGTGGGAATTTTAAGCTGGATAAATTGCTATTTTTTTTAAAATCTCTTCAATTTATCGCGTGCTTTGCCGATTTAATTAAGGATAAAATATCGTCGCTTTCAGCGGATTTGTGCTGAATTGGAGCCTGCCTAGATGACTTGGACTTCATTGCAATAATTTACTTTATTTAAATTTATTATTTTTTACTTGAGAATTATAACTGTGATTTGAGCCCAGTCCAGGTTTATTAAAAAATGCGAAAAATTAATTATAGAATTAAATAATAATCTTGACCTTGAAATTCCATTTATATATTCATGATTTAAGCTGATTTTTTTCAAAGAATAATGAAACGCTAACTATTATGCAAGTAATTTCGTTATTTTACTAGCTCTTTCTTGTAATGGAAACAACAGCATAACTGGCTTTTCTTTGAGCCTCAAAAAATCTTGAAAATTCATCATTTCATCGTTTCCAGTCATGCGTAAAATTTCTTGGGCTTTTTTCAAAGCTTGTTCATCAGACTTAACAGAAGCTGTATTTAATTTTAAAATTCTTGTTAATTCATTTTTTGTAATTATATCATCGTCATCTGTATCAAAGATTTTAAAAACTAAAGCATATTGGTCATCTTTGTTTGGCCTTGCTAAAATTGAAATAGCACCTACAAATTCTCTGATACTCCAGGCTCCATTTGAGTCTTTATCTAAAACTGAAAAAATCCTGCGAGTAACCCTATCATCAACTAGCCATCTTTCTTGTGGCAGTTTTGCATTAACAAGCTCTAAAAATTTTTCATATGGCAACTGCCCACTTTCGCTACCTGTTTTGACTATAAACATATTGCACAATTTCTCTACCGCCTGAGGTGTCAGTAATGTCGAATGGACCAATTCTGATATAAGTATATTACTTTGCTGCTCATGACTGGCATCTTCCAAAGTAGGAATAATAATGTTTTTATATTCTTCTTGCGGACTTTCTTCAGGTATTTTTCATGATTTCGTCACATTTTCTTCAGGCTTCTGTGCAGGTGTTCTTTGGCTTGTCAGCTGGTCTTTTAAGCTGCGTATCCTGACTGGTGGTAAAAAATCGTCGTCAATTTTTTTTGAATCTATAGACTGAATTGACTCGACTTGATGAGAAGGTAGCTGAGGCTTCATTGATTCTATATCAAACCTTCTCAGAACTTTTGGGGCTGATTTTTCATCAATTGATTGCTTCCTTCGCTCAGGGCTTGGCTCTTTTGGAATTTTAATTTTTGATTTTTCTTTTTCTTCTGATTGCTGTCTATATGACTCTTGAGAAAATTTTGAAAACTTTGAAGTCGAGAGCTTGGCGGATTCATTGGATTTTGCACTTTTGCTAGTGCTTAAAGCAGCTTTGTGAGTGCTCTGCTCAAGAGGAACCATATTAGGAGATGGGGGAAGAGCACCGCCAACAGGCCCAATAGGCTGGCCCGTAGCCATCCGATAGAACTCTTCAAAAGCTACTTGTCCTTTGCCTTCTAGATCAAGCATTCTCACCATTTCATCAATTTCCTCGTCAGTTACATATTCTCCTATTGTGTCCATAATTGTTCTGATTTCGTCAGCAGATATATAATTGTTCGCATCCATATCAAAAGTATCGAAGGCTTCTTTTATCTCTTCTTCAGTGAACGTAGGATTAGTTCCTGGGACTAGATCAAGCCTGGTGTTTCCTATTGGAATTGAAAACGATTCTTCCTTTTTTTCTTCTTGTATTATGGAGTCTACGTTTTTTTGGTATTTTGGGATTTCAAGCCTTTGCAGTAGGTTCCTGGCAGGGCTTTCTTCGTTATATTTAGACTGCGAGCTGTTTATGCTTTTATTTGATCTTATAGTGTCCTCTTCTATCCTTATTGAGTTTTCTTTATGCTGAGGAGTTTTCTGTGACGCAATTGTAGGCTGTTTGCTTGTGTCTCTTGAAGGAATATATTGAGAAGGGATAGGAGATGGAGAGTAGGATCTTGACCTGTATTGTCTTCTAGACGATAAATGCCCGGATGAGATCTCTCAGTGCATAAATAAAATTGCTTGAGAGAGAGAAAATTAGCGGAGCTAATTTCACTTGAAGCGAAAGCCATTTTATTTATGGAGTTGGGTTTTACCTCGAGAACTTCTCTGCACAGCAATAGCGATTTAACTTTGGGGATAGCCAAAGGAACTGCTCCTCAGTGCGATCAAGAGGCTCAGGTTTTTACCCCCTCAGCACACCTGAAGGAGGTGGACCCTTAGGCGGAGCACGCGCAGGAGCTGAGTCGGAATAAAGTTGTGGCGGCAGCGAAGCCCTTCGAAGCCGGAACGCTGTACTTACCCGTGCCTTGGCGATTTGAAGTGAGTCGATTCAGAGGTCCATGGGCCCGACACGTGGATAAATATGGTGGCAGCTCTGAACTTACTTACTTATTATGGGGCTAGCTGGAGTCCCTTTGCTTACTCAGTTATCAAGGATCCACCAGGGAATACATCCGCTTTGTGGGACGCGTACTTCCTCTCGGTTTCCTCTGTCTCTCCTCCTTGACACTCCGCGGTGGCTCCAGTCTTGAGTGGGCAGACTATGAGTTCCCGGGACCTTTCTTTAGGCTAGGCGACGAGGTTGCCTGCACAAAGCCCAAAAAATGGATTTTGGCCCACTGTCGGCAAAAGGTCTAACTTGTAGCCAAGGCCGTAACCCCTAGTTTCACGTAGCGCAGTGCCCGAATGGTCCAAAGGACTTTGCTGGGCAACACCTTTTCCAGCTACAAGTCTCCTTTGCCCTCGAGGTAAAAACCCAAACCAGAAAAAGGACTAGGGCTAGGCTCCCTACGCCATGGGAGTGCTTACCTAGCATTATCATCCATTTTCCAGCTTGGTAAAGCCTTGTCGGATATAATTAAAATATGTGCTCGGAAGCTGCGTGGCCGGAGGCCATGCCAAGTGGAGACGCCATATTTTAATTGGCATCTCTGGACAAGGCTACCCTGTAGTGGACATAAAATGTTATAAATGATTAAGATTAAGATTAAGAGACTTCTCCGTGCAATTTTATAGATGGAACTTTTGGGATATTTTTAAATGCTGGGCCTGAATTTACAAATTCCTGTGGAGTTGAACGCCAGCTGGACCCAGAGTATTCAGAAGCATGCCTTGCAGCATGGTCTGAGAATTGAGCAAACCCTTGCTTTGGGATAAAATCATCATCAGATCTGGGGGATAAAATAGTATCTTCTGATATGTGTGCTTGAGGCTGTAAATTTCTTTCTTTGGGATTTCCCGCAACAAATTCAGGAGTCCGTTCGCTGTTGGAAATCAGTGAAATTTGTTCCCAGTTGAACATCATTTTTATTGTTCTTTTAATTGCATTTTATTGATTTACATATTTATTTGATTTTGAATTTAAAATCCTAACTCCCCGCCTCTTGTGATCGAGCAAAGCCAATAGGGAAAATCATCGGTAAATGAGCAAACATTTTTTATAAAAATATTTTAATAATAGGTAATATTATAGTAAAATCTACTAAACTCTAAAACATCAGTTCTAGAAAAAAAATTAATTTTTCTAATTTTTGCATAATTTAGAAAAAAAGTCACAATAAAACCTTTGAATAACCCTCTCTTGTGACAGAGGGGAATGAGTGAGCTTTATTTTATTAATAGGATATCAGATATTTTAGATTATATAATAAATATTATTGAGTTAAAATTTTTTCTTTCCGATTTGTCTTATAGTTTTCTGAAATAAATTCAGGGTTCTTCTGACTATTTGATAACAGAGAAATGGTTTCATTCTTGAATAACAGTTTTATTGCTCTTTTAATTATATCATCCTTTATGCAGTTTGGAAACATTTCAGGTTCTTCTGCTTGATATTTATCAAATCTCTTATCAATGATGATTACAAGATCTCCTATATCCTCAGGATTTCCTTCGTAAATATCAGTTCATATAGCCCAATTACTGCTTTGGATCGGGGTGCACTAGCACCTTCGGTGTTCTCTGAGGACTGAGTAAGCCAGCCATTTTGGTAAAACCAATCACTGTGGAAAATCCATTTGCCATTGAAGATTTGTTATCTGGGAAGAATGCTTTACTAAAAAGCTGTTTAAACCATGCCAAATACACATCGGGGATGAGCCAAAACTAGGCTAGGTTATATCAGTCTTCACATTAATTTAAATGCAGCATCAACAGCACTTTGCTTAATCCCCCCTTAAATTGATAAAAAATATTCTGTTTCAATAAAGAGGGTTGTTTTTTTTTGAAAAATATAAAAATTTTCATAATAAAAACAGTTTCGTAATTATGAAGAATTAATTCAAAAAATAGTCACTCAATCTGCCAACTATTTAAATAGCATTCTACTTACACCCTACATTAATTATGTTAAAGCCAAAACTTAAGTATTTTTGCATATAAAATTTCTGATTGAAAAATATAATTTTCGTTTCATTTTAAAAGGAGATTAATTTCCCAAAAAAATTGAAATTTTATCTATATTTGTTCAATTTAAAAGGGAAGTTATCAAAAACAGGCTTAGAGGGAGGTGAAGGTGGAGGCGGAGGTGATGGAGGCCGCTGATTTCTAGCTTCCTTATACATAGGCTTAAACTCTCGTGATTTTTCTCTTCCGAAGTATTCATTTATCAACAAATCATATATACACATAAAAATGGCGACGACGAGCCACCCGACCTCCCAACCCTATTTCCTCAATATCTGCAGGCAACGGCCCAGTGTTGGGATTTGAGTGGAAAGAGGCCGGAAACCCTTTATGTATGTCGGGCTGGGTTTTCTCCGGGCCTCAGGGAGCTAATCCTTGGGACTTGGGGTTTTTCCTCCAGGACAATCATTGGAAAGGGCAAGGTCGGCCAATCTCTGTGGGCAATATGACCTACAGACCCTGAAGACGGTATTTGCCTAACGAGAAACTGGGAGTTTCGACCCAGGTGATTGGCCCTTAGACTCCAAGAGCCATGGAAGTCAAGACTGGTATGTGCGAATCCTTTGTTTGCGGCAACGAGGAAGGGTGTCCGCCGAGGCCTCACCATAGGCGATGAGCGTGAAGGGGTGCAAATCCCCGGCCCTGCAAGTGCGAACGGCTTAACTTAATCTTAATCTTAATCAACAAATCATTATAAAAAACATTCAATCCACTTTCTTCGATAACTTTGTGGCTTACTAAATCGTCATATACCATCATAGATAGTTCTAAACTGCCAGGCAAGGTATCAGTAATTCCTGGCACTGCTTTTTTTTTAACTGATATAATGGCTCCTTCTGCAAAATTTTTCAATTGAGCTTGGACTGATTTTTTTTTGGGAGCTCTAATCTCAACTTCTATCAAAAATTTGTCGTAAAATTTATTCAGGACTTCATAGTAAAGGTTGTCTAAATACCTGTCCTGTGCTGTAAGTTGTGGAGCTACTACAGGTTTTTGTGGGGGAAAATTGATTTTACGCTCTTCCCGAGGACTATTTGCATATACTGATGAGGCTTCAGTGCTTCCACATGATTCAGTGTGGCAATTCTCCGAGCTAGATTCTCTGTATTTCTGCAAATTTATTCTTTGAGATAACTTCTGATAAACACCCTGCCTTGAGGTGAGAAGCTTTGCATCAGGTCAGCGTCCTAAGATTAGGCCAATTATAAGGCCTCTCTCGAATTCGCTTGAAATCTTGATGTAAAGGGAACCTCCAGTTAATGCTTGATCGATGTTTTGGCAAGATGTAAACTGAGATTCAATTTCTCTACTTGGTCTGAATGCATCATAATTAAATATGGCGTCTCACTTAGGCATGGACTCCCGGCCATGCAACCTTCAAGCACCTATTTAATTAGATTCGGTAAGCTTTTACCAACCTGGAAATAGGCAGCTATGATAGGTAAACAATTCCTGTG
Source organism: Blepharisma stoltei (assembly GCA_914767885.1). Classification (NCBI taxonomy): domain Eukaryota; phylum Ciliophora; class Heterotrichea; order Heterotrichida; family Blepharismidae; genus Blepharisma; species Blepharisma stoltei. The sequence goes on along the minus strand of CAJZBQ010000063.1, from coordinate 25,118 downwards.
GTGTAAGGAGCCTAACCCTTGCCCATTTTCGGATTTGGGTTTTACCTGTGGGAGGAGACTTGAAAGTTGGAAAGGGATTGTCCAGCAGTGTCCTTTTGACCTATCGAGCATTTCCCGCCGTGAAACCAGGGTTATGGTTTGGGCTTCAAGTTTTCCTTTTTACCGACAGTTGGCCAGAAAATCCATTTTTTGGATTTTTCATGCAGGCAGCCTCGTCGCTGCAGCCTGAAGCAAGGCCCCGAGAACCCGGTGTCTGCCCACCCAAAACAGGAGCTATTGCATTCTAGCAAGGAGGAGGTGACGGCCAGGCAACCCACCTTTCCTACGATCAGAAGTAGATGTTACCGCAAATCGGATGAATCCCTGGTGGGATCCTCAGTAACCGAGTTAGCAAAGTGGACTCTAACCACCTAATTAAGTAAGTAAGTAAGTAAAGTCTGAACGTATCAGGAACAAGAAGAATGATATTTGAACACCGAGGGATATCTTCAAGATTTGCAGCTGAAGATAAGATATCGACTATATATCTACTCATTTTAATTATAAACTGTATTTCTTGGTAAATATTTCTGTGGAATAATATGGGGCCATTGATCTAATGCTATAATTTAGTTTAAAAATTGCAAGAATGTAATCGAGTGAATTCCATAATAGATTGCAAGGATAAAAATCTCATTTTTTTTGCTAAATATGTTTGAGATCTTGCATTGCTAAAGAACTCTTGGACTGACTTTCTGATCATTGAAAATTTTCTTTTAAAGCCTTTTTTAGCATTTCTCGTTTTTGATGCATTTTTATAAATTCGGGAAAAAACCAATCTTGACTTAAAATCTTAATTAAGAAGCTAAAAAGATATTTTTCAGTTTAATATTTAAAATAATAAATCTAAGTTATCTCAAAATTAAGGAATGATGATTTAGAGTGCTTAATTTAAATGATTTTCTATATGCACTTTAAATATTAATTTAGGCTTATTAAATATGTATTTAAGTAGCTCCAAGAAAAGTGGAGGCTCAATTTTGACTCTAGCTGGGCTCATTTGCTACTTTTTAGGCCTGATATTGAGGTTTGATCGTTTTTTGCTTATCTTGGGAAATCTACTCTTTACTGCTGGCACATGCTATATAGCTGGAGCATCTACTTTGGCATTATTTTTCTTTAAGCCTTCAAAGTTTAAAGGTTCAGCATGCTGCTTCATAGGATTGTTCCTAATACTGTGCAATTGGACTATTTTTGGGACATTCATTCAATTATTTGGGTTTTTCTACTTATTCAGAGATTTTCTTCCTCAGCTTTATTCATCTTCAAAATATATCCCAGGAATTGGACCTTATATATGCAATTCTCCGTCCATACATGAATTTATAGGTAAAATATCAGGGCAAGGGAAGATAGCATCAGTTTAATACACACTCTTGATGAAAAATAAAATTTAAATTAAAGAAAGGCTAATTGCTTAATTTATAATTCAATTTCGGGTAGAGCATTATGATTCAAGGGTGATGCAATTTTATATAGTTTAAATCGTTTATCAAAGTTAATTATTTATTGTTCTTTAATTGATATTCTTGGGATGCCATTAATTACATTATATGGAGAGTTCATTTTTGAATCAATATGCTTCAATCTAATATTATAGTTGGTTCTTTTCTTTTCATCAAGGCACTTTAACTTCATCCCTTGCTGAGTATTATAATACTCAGATGTTATTGGATTGTACGAATCATTTAAGTTATTTTTTTGGCCTTGATTTAATTCATTTCTCCTTTTTTCTAACTTCATGCTTTGCGTTAATTCGTTGTCAAAAATATTTTGTCATCTGAAAATTTCTTTATTTGCCTTAAATTCTCTTCTTTTATAATCAGAATAATTTTTGCGATGTATTTCTTCTTCTCTCCTTTTTCTATCAATTTCTGCAAAGCTTGTCGCGAAGCGTTCTCTTTCAGGTAAATAAAAGCTACTTGCAGGATCTGGACTTATAACTCGGTATGTACCTTCACAATGGCGAAAAGGATCTGGAGTTCGATTGCCCCGATATCGAGAGGAGTTATTGTATTGGTAAAATAAACAGCCACTAATAGGATTCATTAAAAGTGTTAATAAGAAAATTTATATTAAATTGATATTTCTCCAAGTTCAGCAAGAATGCTTTGACCATTACATGTTTTCTCAATGTCATCGTTTTGGAAACTCTCAGGATTCATTTTTGACGAAGGTGAAAGAGGATATTGGTTTTCTTTATCAGCATCTGAGTAATAAGAAATCTCGGATATATATGCTGATGATATTTCTTGCAAATGCTTTTGGTCAGTTAAAAGCTCTGATCTTTTTACTTGCTGCCTTGAAATTTCTTCTGAAACAGATTGGAGTTTTAATTGGTGACGCAGCAATTTTTTACCTAGAATTTTTAATTTGTTTTTGAGTTCTTGCTCATAGTTTAGTTCTGGCTCTTCCCTAGCTTTCTCATTGCAGACTGTTTGCTCTAAATTCAAATTTTTACATTTTTGGAAGTCTTTTTGCAGCTGGGTTGAGTATTGAGATATTAAAATGATACTTTTAGAAGTTAATAAATTTTTCATGTCTTTATACTCTTCATACAGCCTTTCATTTCTCTTCTCTAAAGCCTCGCAGTCTAATTTTACCTTTTCATAGTTTTTATTTAATTGATTGATTATTTTACAGTATCCTTCACGCTTTCTTAATAATAAAGCACATTGCTCCTCTTTTGTTATTTCATTTTCTCTCATTGCGAAGAACTCGTTTAAATTTCTTTCCATTTCATTTCTCTTACCCCCTCTGTGAGTGAAAAACAAATTTTGTTCTCTATGGTGGGGATTATTTTGTCTTTCAAAATTGGAAAGTAAATAATAATTTAATTTGTAAAATTTATGCTTTAAAATGCAAGCTATTAAAATTAAACAGAATTATAAGGGAATTTCATTATACTAATTTTACTTATATTTCAAAATTTTTATATTAAAATGGAGAGGGGAGTTAGTCACTTCTTGCTCAATGATTTTTTCTTTTTCGATAGACACAGCCAAGCATCCTTTTATCTTAATTTCATAGCTTCGAACCAAGTTTTCTTCTTTTTTTAGTCAATAATTTGCCATTTTTTCACTTTCTTTTGCTCTTTCTAGAGACTCAAATATATCTTTTCTGGCTTTTCTGATCCTCTTCTCAAGCTCTTTTTTTTCTGATAAAAGCATATCACTGATCCTATTGGAAATTATAGATTGAGTCTCATCCCTGTTGCTATTCTCAACGCAGCTTTTTTCAGATATTAGCTCAGAAATAATCCCTTTATAGTTCATCAAAGAACTTTTTACTTCCGAAGCATATCTCTTTAACTCTTCGTTTTCCTTCTTAATAAAGCTCATTTTGGTTGCTTTTCTTTGTGCCAAGCTTTCACTTGTTGGTAGAGTATTAAATGCATTTGAAAAATCGAGCATTTTATAAATTATGAAACATCCCTATAAACGAAATGATAAAAATTCAAAAGGGATTAGGATTATTAAAGTCAGGCGATAGCCATATTGGTGACGCAGTCACCAAAGACCTCCCGTACGGGAGGTTCTACCGTTTTTCTACTCCAGCCCAGAGAGTATATCCCTCTTGCGAGTGCCTACAAGAAAAAGTCTGCTCTCTGTGGCCTGGGTTGATAATCCCAGTTTCTCGGTAGAGGAATGATCATGGGTCCTCGGATCCAAAGGACGTTGCTAACACCTCCATTTTCAATCATAGGAAAGCAGCCAAAACCTGCCGGATATACACCTCTTGATTCTGCACTTGATTCTCGGCTCGGAGTCCATCCCAGTTCGACGTAGCCATAAGGTCTGGACTGCTGAGCCATGAGGGCAGGCTGGCACGTGTCGCCATTTTAATGTATATCAAAGAATTCAAAAGGGAGGTTAAAAGAAATAAGTATCTATTGAAGTTATCTGGCTTTTACTCTTAAATAAATTCTATTTTTCTAATTGCTTGGTTACTTTTTATTTTAATTTATTACATTTTATTATATAAAAAAATTTTCAATAGCTTCAAAAATCTGCAAAAATCATAGCGATTAATGGCTGATTATATACCGCAAAATAATCTGGCATTTAAACTCACTAATTTTCACATTAAAATACCAAGATGCCTGATACCTTATAAATGGTATCAAGACTCGCAGGACTTTTACGAAGATTTTCCAATCTCAATTCGGAGAACCTATCACTATTACTTCAGCTCCCAGGCATAAAAAATTCAAAATCCGGCCTTTATGCTATGTTTTTCAATTGCAATGTATGCAAAACCCGAAGTGCCAAAACATTTTCAAAGGATGCGTACAATAATGGCGTAGTAATTGTCCAATGTGACGGCTGCCACGTCCACCATCTTGTAGCTGATCACCTTGGCTGATTCCATGACAAAGGCACCACAATCGAAGATATAATGCGTGAAAAAGGCAAAAGCGTCCGAAGAATCGAAAACCAAACAGAAGTCTTAGAGTTTATTAATAGCAACTAATTTTTACTCATAAAAATGTTTAAAGCGAAATCTTCATCATCTCCTAAATATTTTACACCAGTAAAAGACTCCAAAAAATTTTTCATTTCACGGTCAAGCATAGCAGAAAGTCCCAAATTTTCAGTCTATAACCAATCGTCAAGGACCCGCAGTACCTCGCCTTATAACAGTCGACTTATTACAAGCGAGAATAAGAAATTGAAAATTCTCACAAACCCTCCATACCGCAGACAAAGCACAAATAGTGCACTTTCAAATAAAAGTTTCAAAAGGAATAAAAGTCTGGATTCTTGTTCACCCACAATTTATCTCAATGGGGAAGCGCTGCCGGACCCTGACGAAATGTTTTCATATACAGGATTATTGAGACTAAACAATAAATACCATGAAGAACTTAATTCTCAACTAAGCACAGCTCCAGTTAGTTCGAAAAAATGGTATCAAGAGTGCAAAAAGACGTTCACAGAGCTGATATCAAGGCTAGAGCCTTTATCAGCAGTCCTTGGAAGCATAAAGTCAGGGTACGAAGCTTATATTGATGAAAAAGAAATAAGCATTGAAGACCAAATGGAACAAATCAATGACTTAAACGAAAAACTAAACCAGCAGATTTTGGCTTATAGAAATGATATTTCAGCCCACAAAAATGAGTCAAAATTTGCACTGCCTGAAAGAATTGTGAGGGAAAATGCCACTTTAGGCAAAAAAATAACAGAGTTAGAAGCAAAGTTAAATAAAATGATGAAGAGAGACAAACAATACGAAAAGCTAATCCAAGCTTTAAATCTACACGGTGTCCCAGTCAGTTATATCTACAACACTGAAGTGAAAAATAAAATGCAAAAACCTGAAACAATAGAAAAAAGCATTTTGCCTGTAGAGTATAATAAAGATTCTGTACCAAAATTAAAGCTGATCAAATCCAAAGAGATTATTAAAGAGCCTGTGATTGAAAAAGAACACTCGCCACTAAAAAATAATCGTTCTGAGTCTTCAGACACGTCGTAAAGCGATAAATAACGTTGATAATTAATAAAATGGTTGTTGAGCATTTCATTATTTTCTGCTCACTGCTTGGCGTTGGGCTAGGCTTCTTTCAGCCTGTGCTAAAAGATGAAGGCCTCCAATGTGCAAATTACACCTGCAAGCCTTCTTCAATGCAATTTACTAATACTACTTGTGCATTTTATGATAACTCAGGAGAACAGCCTGTATTTTATGCTCACAAATGCCAATCGGTAAAGGCACCTTTTTGTTATACATCTTTTATAGGGAATTCTACCTGTATTAGGTCTCCAACAGCTCCTTTGCATACTGCTTGGCCTGGAGAAAAATGCTCATATACAGAAGATTGCAGCTCTCATGCTGTTCATGGCTGTTTGAATGGAGTTTGCCAAGGCTCAGAATTAAATGAAAGCTGTCTAACTCATGATGATTGCAACCCAGGATTGCGATGTCTCAATCAAACTTGTCAGCCACAACTGCCAGTTGGAGGAGTAGGGTGTTCAACAGATAATGATTGTGTAAATGGAGCAGGCTGTAATCCATCATTCGATAATCCATCCCAGCATAGTGCGTGCTACCCTTATTTTTCGATAAGTAATCATTTCCCAGTTGGAGATTGCTCGGCAATAAATACAAATTTTTTGTGCAACTCAGGCATTTGCCAAACTTACGGAACCGTATATGAGTGCATGAACCCTGTAAAATCTCCTACGTTGCCTAATAAATGCCAAAGTGGGTTCGACTGCTTATCAACTCAAGATCCTTATTTCAAACAGAGCCAGCTGATTGGACAGTGCGTTTGCGGGTATAACAAAGATGCCCAAAGCTATTGCAGCTTGTTCCCTGGAGACGATTTAGCCCAAAAAGCTATGAAATCTTTAGTAAAATGGATCCAAAGCACTGGCATTCAAAAATGCAATACAAATCGCAGATTTAATAGTGCATGCATACAAGATTATTGGGGAAAAAGAGATTATATTGATTATATGTATTATTCACTATCTTATCAGTTGTATCCACTTCTTGTCGATGCTGAAGACTGTGTTCAACAAACATTTTTGGCTGGCTATTACCAAGCAAAGAAAGAGTATTTCATTATATAAAATTAAAAATAAAAATAAGTGATTTTTTAATAAGATTATCACTTATAGAAAACATAAGGAGATTTTTCCGTGTATAAGGTTTGGAGACTTATTTCTTAAGCTCTTTGGCTATATGAATAGGCGAATTTGGGAAACATTGGCATGATCCAGAGGCTTAATACCTCAATTCCAATTGTAATAAGAAAAGTTCAATCTTAGTCCATTTAAGAAAGAATAGAATTGAGTATCATTTTCGCTTTTGAGAAATTAATATCAAAAATTTATTAATATTTAAAAATAAAAAATAGCATGTCGTTAAGAGGAATCTGCGCTCTTTAAGGGAACTGGACAAATGAGATAACTTCCTGAAATTTGACCCTCTGCTTGGTGGTTCAGAAAGAGAGTCCTTATTGGGATTGCTGGAGCTGGATCCAACGGCTATTTGGAATTCACAACTCGTTGCCAAGAACTAAGTTTAATTTGTATAATATGGTCACAAGGAAACAAAGTTTGAAGGGTTTTTTGAAAAGTCTTAACATAAACATAAGCATATATTTTATATCTAGAGGAAGGGAGAGAGATTGATCTATAATCTCAAAGCGGACGAACTTCAATACAGTAAGTCATATATAGTTAGCTAAAAAGTGATGATAAACCTGTCTCTAATCCTAATCCCGTGAAATGTCATATTAATTAAAGTAAGGACAAATATTTATAAGAACACTAATTATTTTTGTACCAGCCCATTAAAAGGAAAAGTAGATCTAGAATGAAAGTACTGCTCAAAAGAAAACATAAGATTAAAACTGCAAAACCTTTCTTTTTGTTATGCGCCATATCCTACTTTTTTACAGTTCTAGGCTCATTTTAAAGAAATATTACCGAATTTATAGATTTTTTTCTTGCTTTCTAACTGAATTCCTTCATTTTGGTATGCAAATTTCCATTTCGCCAAATACCTGTCGAAATTTAGTATCTAATAATTAACAATTTTTTCACCACATTAATAAGCAATAATGTTTTCTATAATCCTGCTCTCATCATTCTTTGTAATCTTAACAACGGCTGCGAGCGAAGAAAGGCGAACAACAGCAACTTGCAGTTCTGTCCTTTGTGACTCTTGTGCATCAGCCTCTTCCTTTGAATGCTCATCATGTTCAAGCTCTGCTATAAGCATATCAAATATATGCCTACCTTATTGTCCATATGGATTTCTTACTGATCCCTGCACCGAATATAATCTTAGGATCATAAATGCACAATTTGGCCAAAATAAATTTACAGGTACTTACGCTAGTGAATTAACCGTAAACGATGCAAGTCGCTATCAGTTTTTTAACAATCCTGAAGATCTTGATCCTATCCCAACACTCTGACAAGGGTTGTATTTTTCTGGAGGGAAATTTTTGAAGACAAGTACAAGTTTTTATCCGAATGTTAATATAGCCTTTTCTTTGTGGATTCGCCCTTCGAATGTCTCAAGCACCAATGATATTTTATATTTAAAAGTAACTGATTCGTGGCTTCTAAGAATTGATGGAACTGGAGGAATTACTGCAAATCTAGAAAAAACTGATGGATCCCATGAAATAACACAAGAGATTGAAAAAAACAGAATAATGGTCAACAATACCTGGAGCTTTATTTCTTATTCCGTTTCATACTCTCCCTCAATGCAGCAGACAACATTAACCCAGTATGTGGATAATGTTATTGACTCGTCTCTTCTCGTGAATAATATGATATTCAGGTTTTATAATGCCGCACAATTTTCATTGATTTTGGGTTGTGGACCTGCAGGAAACTTTAAAGGGTTTATTTATACATTTGACTATTGGAATGTGGAAATTCGTGATTTTTCTAATACATTTTTGCGTTTCTGCGATGGATCAATTGACTGTTTTCGAAATTGTGAAATAAATCAGTATTCTACTGGAACAAGTTGTGAGCCATGTGATTCGTCGTGCACAGCTGGATGCATGGTCAAGCACAGATCCCAACCTAACACCCCCACCCCCCAGTTTGGATGTATACATCGCACCTCCACCCCCTCAGATAGTATGTATGGATCACACCCCCACCCCCCTTGTATCCATGGATCCCACCCCACCCCCATTCCATTAATAGATGCCACCCCACCCCCCACCCCCCTATATAATGTAAATTGTATTAAAGGTAATTAAAGCATATTAATTGTTCAAAAGCATAAAAATTAAAAAAAATCGGATACAAGTGCTAATGAGTTGGCATATTTTCAAGCACATACCTCGTGGCTTAAATCATATAAAGGTCAAAATTTTCCATAGAATGCAGGCTACCTCCCCCCCCCCATTTAATAAAGAATATAACCGTCATTTTTTTCCTAAATTTTTTCCTTAGGCCCCATTTAATAACGAAAAAATTTTACTATAAAAATTTATATAAGCTAGTTTAATCTTTAAAGTTTACTATTTTAAGTAGTTAGAGTAAGATAAGAACAAGCATAATCGAGCAAGAATAATAAATAAGAGCTAATAAGCACTAGTGACATAATCTTAAGGTGGTGCTTTACTCTCCCCTCCGTGAGCGAACAAAAAAATCTCGTTTGCTCACTAATGGGATTAATCTTTTTTGTAAAAAAAATTATATATAACTTTATAGAAAATTTTGTTTTACGAAATTTAAAAAAAAAATCCTAATTCGCAAAAATTGGAAAGCAAATATTATTATGTATTGCAATAATTTCTTATCATGCATATGCATGTCATTTTTGATTTGGTATGTGAAAACCAAATATACGTTTCAAAACGCAGATTTTAGTGCGGCAAATTCATAATTTGAAATTTCATATGAAAATGGCGCGTATAACGTCCATAAGAAATTTTACCAACGGATTATAATTGAATTTGTAAAATTTATGTTTTAAAAACGTAATTTGTTTAAAATTAAACAGAATTAGCCAGAGATTTCCTTATAATAATTATCGCTTATATATCAAACTTTTTTCCATAAAAAAAATTTTTCTATTAAAAAATTTTTGTTTGCTCACGAAGAGTGAGGGACTTTTTTAATGGTTTTGTTCGCTCACAGAGGGGGAGAGTTACAATAGTTATCTTTTCGCATGAATTTAGGCGCTTTCTTTCTGTTACTATCATTTGAATTTTTTATTATTAACCCTTCATTGAAATTTTTATATAAAACATCATAGATAATTTAATATAATTTTATATTTTTTTTTTCCAAAAATTTTATAAGTTAGACCCATTTAATAGCGAACAAAAAAGTGTTCGTTATTAAATGGGGGAGTAAAAGACTTTATAAGAGATATCAAATATTTTTTGGATCATTTATTGATTCCTTTCTATTTAGCAGGTTTTTCTGGCAATTATTTTATTTTAAATGTATTCTAATTATTGGCTATATCAGTCTATGCTAAATATACTTATGATCATTAATATTTATTTATGAATCTATTTATGAATTAATTAAAATTTTCTTATATGTCTTATTTGTAAGATTTGATACTTATATGTTTATATATATGATAGGGGTGTGGGGGGTGGAGGAGTGGGATCTATTAGCATAGGGGGTGGGGGTGTGATCCATATATACTAGGGGAGTGGGGTGGGATCCATGCATGGGGGGGTGGGGATGTGTCAGGTTGGGATCAGTGCTTGACCAGATGCATACGAGCTGGAACTTGCAGTCCGTGCATAGATCCCCTATGCAAAAATTGCACTGGATTTGGTACTCAAGATTGCATAGAATGCGTTGATAATGCTTATTTTAATAAAGGCATCTGTAACTGTGCTTCAAATACATTTTGAAACAGTGCAACCAAAAAATGCGAAGCTACAATCACTTGCGATTTATATGATGAATCAGTCTGCATTCACTGTGCGCAAGGCTATTTTTTATTTGAAAATGTTTGCATACTAAAATGCCCCACTGGTTACTCACAGTTAGACTCTTTATGTGTTATAAATCCAGATACAAATGGATTTGTATTTAATTTAATGCCTCACCAAATAAAGAATACAGTTAGAGATTTACAATCAAATATTTCAGTCACAACAGGAATGGATGATGGCTTCTATCCAAATTATATGTTTACTGATCCTTTGGCCGCAGAGTATCGCGGATATTATTTTAATATGTGATCCTTCATGAAATTTGAAGATCCTTTTTATTTTGCTCCCAAATTTACAATCTTGACTTGGATAAATCCACAAAAAACTGGCTCATGCACCCTTTTAGAAAAAGCAATCATATACAATTATAACCCAGCGAGTTTGCAACTTGGATTTTTTAATGGGCTTTATCCATTCCTTTCTTTAGAACTGGCTGATAAATCAACAGTGTCTTACAAAAGCTTAAATTTTTTAGCAACGCAGCAATGAAATCTTTTAATAGTCTCTTCCAGCATAAATTCTGATCAAGCTTTAATAATTTCTTTTCAAATTAACGGTGTGGCTGATCGCTCTAGCGGGCTTTCAAAATCATGATTTGAAGATTCTGATATCAAAGAGATTTATATAGGAGCGTTTTACAGTTACAACCTGGAAATAAGCGGCAGCTTTACTGGGTTCTTATGGGATTTAAAAATTTACAATAAGATAATGGATTTTTCAGCCTTATATTCAACTGGATGCTCATCCTCCTGCTCTCTATGCCCGCTTGATAACTCAGGAGGTTGCATAGTTAACTGCAAATTGACTCAATATTGAGATGGAAACTCATGCTTACCGTGCAATAAATCTTGCTATAATGGCTGTGTCAGGCCTGATCTAAACTGTAACTTATGTAATGATATAATATGTGACATTTGTGATGATTATGATAATACAGTTTGCATAAATTGTAAAGCAAATGCGCATTTGTCAGATGATCGATGCTCATGCAGCGATGGGTATTATTGGAGCACTGTAAATGAAAAGTGTGAAGCTTGCCATATTTCATGCAAGGTATGCAGAAATGGCGACTTTTCAAACTGTATTGTTTGTGCTGAGGGCTATTTTATGATTAATGGGCTATGCCTAGCATTCTGCCCCTTGGGCTATGTTGAAAGTAATAATTTGTGCAAGCTTGTAAACTCCCAGATTTTCCATTTAGATTTAAACACTTTGCATGGGATTATTTTTGACAGAAGCTCAGAAATCCCAATTATTACAGGCAATAGCTCAAATTTTTATAAAAATTATGATCACGATGACCCAGTCCCTGCTTATCTCAGGGGGTTTTATTTTGATGGAATCTCATCAGTTCTCTATTTGCCAGAAAACTCCTTATATCAGTCTCCAAAATTAATTATGAGCCCAATAATAACCTACTCAATATGAATTAATCCACAAAGCGCAGACATGACTATAGCATCAATTCATGATTCTTCTAACACTAAAGAATTTGAGCTAGAAATTATTAATTTATTGCCAACTTTAACTATAAATCTTCAATATGCAGGCATAGTGACTTATGCCTGTTCGAACATTGTTTCTCTGTATGAATGAAACCATTTGATGATTTCGACATTATTAGACAGGCTAGGCCATACTTATATATCATGCACAATAAATGCGATCACAAATTCAATGCCAACAGATATTGGGGTTTCTTATTATCAGGCCTCTAAGTCGGGGACGAGAAATATTATAGGTGGGAAGCTGCATCAGTCAAAAATTGATGGGTTTTTTAAAGGGTTCATTTATGATATTCAGATATTTAACTCTGCAAAAGAAATATCGTACTTGGCTCAATCTAGATGCTTTGAAACTTGCTTAGCATGCTTGCCAACACAAGTTTGCATCCCGAATTGTGGAATAGACGAATTTTGATCTGGATCTCAGTATAATAACTGTACAGCCTGCAATTCAAATTGCCATCTTGGGTGCAAAGATTCCCTACCGAACTGCAATTTATGTTTTAATTCTATATGCGAGCATTGCACAGATTATGCCTCAGATACTTGCACAAGTTGTGTGCAAAATGCTGAAAATGCCACTTCTTGTAACTGTATTGATGAATATGGCCTAAGCAACGATTTAACAAGCTGTGTTGAGTGTTCTATAGGAAAATACCCCCATGAAGGTTTATGCAAAAATTGTCCAGCTCAATGCACTTCCTGCAACAACAGCACGATTTGTTTTGAATGTGTGGAAAATGCAGAAATGTATGAAAATGTATGCAGATGCAAGACTGGATATGGAAATACAAATTGTGCCACTATTGCTTATTTTAATGCATCTATAAAGGTGAATTTTGATAATACGTTGAACTTGACTTTTTCTGAAGATTTGCTAAATCCTTTACTGGCCATTGATGTTAAAATACAAATATCAAGCTTAGATGAATCTGATTTTTCATATACGATCAGCAAAATAAATGATGCAGCTTGAATAATTGACTTAGAAGCCTACGTCGAAATTGAAAAAGAGACAGAATTATCAGTAATTTTGAATAACTCAGTTTCAAAGACTAATGCAATTTTAATAGAGCAGACTTTAACTGGGGTTTTATACTATTATGATCCTTATCCAAACAGCAATATCCTTTCAGATTTCTCGATTCAGTCTTCAGCTGCATTTAAAGCTTTCCTTGGCCTAAACTTGGCTGTTTCATTTTTTACTCCAAATCCTTCAGGGTTTTGGTCTTAATCTTAATTAATTTAGTTTAAGTAACTCAAGTATAAGTTTGGGTTTCCTTCCTACTCCAAACTTTTCGCCAACGAAGCATTTACCCAGTCCTGTCGCTTTACCATACTAAGGTGGTTCATTAAGGGCTTTGATCAATGATTAGCATAATGCAAGTCATTTATTATTTGGGACTATCAAAAATTCCAATGTCAGAATCTTTTGCATCATTTTTAGAAGATTTAAATGCTGTTAGATATTTTCCAAATCTATTTTCAGCTTTTATCGACTATGATGAAGGAATATCACCATACGATGAGGCAGTAAAATTCAATTATAAAAGTGATATAGCATTTCTCAATGCTGGAAGTGATCTAACAATTTTCATTATTACTTCTGTAGCTTGCATTTTTATATACGCAATGATAAAAATATCTAACTCTTATATTTCAGGAGCCCTCTCACTCCCCCCCCATCCTTGATCGAACGACTCGCCATCGTTCGATCAAGTATGGTGGTTAAAAAAAAATTTTTTTGGGAAAAAATTTTATATATAAAATAAAATATATATATAATTTTTTTTTTATTTACTTTTAAATAAGAGTGTTAAGAGTATTTAATAATTATTTTTACAGCAAAAAATTGAATTAATTTCATAAAAATACCAATTTTTTTATATTTTAATTTATTAGTTACCCCTTTAAACTGTATAAATTTTAATTTGTTACTTATTAAATTTAAATTTGTTTTTTTAAATTTTAAAAAAATCTCTATTTTATTAAATTATTGAGTTTTTAAGCCCATGCTGATGACTAAATTACTTTGAATGGTTGATTCCGAAGCTTTCTATCGTCTCAAAGTCTCTGAAAACAACTTCATTAGGTACATCTTCCCAAGCTTTTGATAACTATTATATTTTTATATATATATAAAAATTTGCATGATATGAAAATCGTTCGATCAAGGATGGGGGTAATTTCCCCAATTTTTAGGAATTTTTACAGTCAATCGTTCGATCAAGGATGGGGGGGGGGAGTCAGCCATTTTCAAGTATTTTAAGTATTCAATATTCTTGAGATTTTGAATACAAACCTATTTAGACGTGGGCATAGCTGCAATTTTAAGCTTATCATATGTAAGATCTATTTAGTTTTCGAGTGAAAACTCAGTCCAAATCTCAAGTTCAATATTTTCTATTTTCTTCCTTGTAAGAAATATTTAGATCTTTGTGGTAGCATCTCCCACAGCATTAATAAAATTTTCTTACAGCAATCTGAGTAAAATAACGCAAGAGGAAGAGAACTATTATGCTAAATGAAGCACTCTGCATTATGAATTCAAAAACGATAAAGGGCTAATAAGCACTCAATTTTATTTTATATTCTTCATAAGGAGGCTCATCTACATGATAAATATTGTGCTATTAGGGCAGCATCCAGAAACTCAAATTGTTATAAATTCACTGTTATCAGCTGTGCTCATTATTTATTTTGCCAAGTATCAGCCCTACAGTGACCTTTATTATCAGATTGCAAATCTTTCAAGTGAAGTTGCTACACTTTTAGTGATGATTTCTCTATCTGGAAATTTATCAGAATCCGTTAATATTAAGTTAACAACGACTGAAACTGTAACTACAGCTCTAATTTTGATTATTATTGCTACGCAGACAGTTGCGTCAGTTGGTGTTTATATAACTTCCCCCCTCCGTGAGTGAACAAAAAACATTGGAAAAATCGCTATTTTTTTGCACAAAACCCCACCCTCCGTGAGTGAACAAAAATTTTTTTTTCACTCACGGGGGGAGTAAGATTCTGTTATAAAACTTTGAAGGAAGGGTTCAAAATGATAGAAAATCCAGAGCATAAATATGCAATAAGCACTGTACAGCCTAATGTCAATGTGGAAGATCTTGAAAGACCACCAATAACACTGGAAACAGAATCTGAGCAAACAACGTTTTCTAAGTCTATGTTCGTGATTTCAGAAGAGGAAGAAAAGTCTTAGGTAAATTAAATAATATATTAAACGGGTTTTGATAAATTTTAAGAGCATTGTAAATAATTTTCATAATAATTATATCCTACAATTTTATATTTGTTAGGAAATTAATTGAATAATCAATTCTTTTTGTAATGATTTATAGTAATATTTGAGAATGCAAAATTTAAATTAAAAAATTTAGGTATTTTGATTAAATATGTGGGATATTTAATAGCTTATATTCTTAGATTTAAAGACTATAAACTAAGTTCTGTATACTAAAAAAGATGATGATTGGATTTATTTTTTAAGAGGTAGAATCCATCTATTATATGAGTAGGGAACTTTTCGAGCATAGCATTACTAAATATAATCAATATTACTGGAAAACTGGAAAAGTATGCTTGTTTTTTGTTTCTTGAAATAAATAGCTTAGTATTTAATACATTTCACATTTAATAAATATTAAATAAGCTTAATCCTGGTTTTCTTCTCCCAGATTGCTTAAAATATTACGCCTGCCCATATGACAGTATAATTATTTCAGGAATTACTACTTGAGTAATTCAAAGTATATAGTTGGCTCTAAAATATGCGTGATCACCTGCACTTCGCTTTTGCATACCTCTCAAAAAGATTGCCCATCTCCATGCGTTGCAAATATATTTAAATAGTATTTGAACTGCCTAGATTAATTTTAAGAATTATTTCTTATAAAAACGAACTAAAATTCAAAACATCACGTTTAATTTATATTTTTTTTAATTTTATAGATGGTTTTATATAGAGAAAATTTAATATAGCATTTTTAAAAAAAATTGAATCATTTAAATTGGAATAGGATTTTTGTTCCAATTTAAAAGCGGCAGTAAACGTCAGTGCTTGGGATATATAAAATAGACACAGAAATAGAATTAAATAAAGCAAGCTATTCGTGATTTAAGAAAATATTTTTTGCTTGCTAATTTTTAAAATAGGTATTTCTAATTGTTTTACTTTTAACAAGAAGGGAAAGCTAGAGTAAATAAAATATATTTAAAAAGCATACAGTTGCCTATTCATTGCGAAAATGATAAATTATTATCATTTTTTTAATTCGAGTCTTAAATGATAACAGATGGGGAAGATTTTCATATAGAAGGCAATCAACTATTCATAAGTAGAAAGCCACTTGACAAATATAAAAATTTGCAAGGATTTTTATTGAGTTGCATTATAGGGATTTTCGAGTCAGACTTCAAGACTAGAGTTTCTTTTAAGCAACAAATAATTCGAGAAATATTTTCAAATATAATTATCACAATTCAGGTGGTATCTCTTTTTTGATATCCTGATATGTCTATTCGCCATTGAAGTTCATACTCAACTATTTGAAATTGCTTTAGATTTTTCAATTACGACTATTTATTTGCAAAGCAAGGTCTTTATACTTTTTATTTTATTTTAAGTTCAACCATTAATGCATCCTCGATTTTTATTGTTTTTTTGCATTGTGGTTGTAAGTATTTTAATTGCAATTTACCTGGTATTTTACTTATGATTGCTAAAGCCCTTTTATATTTATTTAGCTCAATATCGCTAATTCCATATTTAACAACTTTGATAATTGTCATCAAATACTCAGCTTTTGATTACAGATACGTGCAGGAGTATGATGATCATGATGCAGACAACTATAATTTCGGAATTTTGGGAACGATTTCAAGCTTCCTTATTTTAGTTGTTTTTGTACCGATAGTTTTTCTCATAGAAATGATGAAAGCAGATTTAAGACACTCAGTAGCTCATAAAAACATAAAAGCAAGGTCTAATTCCTCATGGGATTTGCTCTGCATATTATTTTTTATTGCTCAATGCTTTCTGTTTGCATTTGTTGACAAAAGTCATTATGAATATCGAATAATGATAGGCATGGTAATGGCAGTATATTTATTAGTACTTGAATTTAGATTTCTACACTATTTCAATCCAGTTGAAAATTCAATTCAAGCATGCAAAATGGGTAATATTTTAGTTTGCTTAGTTGTTTTTTTATTTGGATATTTAACCGATAACCCAACAACATTAACCCTGCTATGTATATTTTTGCTACCTTTATCTTGCCTTTTTATAACAATCTATGTGCATAGAAAATATTCTGTTCTAAAATTCAATAGAATCAATCCGAAAAGCCAATTTACTTTGGAGCATTCAATTAGGCATTTATTGGTAGATGAGCAGTACGATGCTAAAAGTGAAGTCATTGAAATGCTTTCTGAGCAGTTTAACTCAAAGTTAAAGAAAAATTCACTTTATGTTATATGAGAAGTCAATTTTTGTATTTATATTGCAAAAGATGAAAGGCTTGGGAGGGTTAAACTAACAAAGTATAGCTTGCTTAAGCAGAACATTGAGGCATGTATACAAAAGTTTCGAATTCTAGAGAAATTTGAAAAAAATGTAAGTGGATTATCAGAAATTAAAAACTTAGATCGTATATTATGCCTTGATGAAGCTAAAAAATTTGATGTTGAAATTTGTTTGATATTGCTAGATTTATGAGCAGAAATCGCAAGAAAAGATCCAGAAATAAACAAGCTAAAGCATTTTATTAAAAAAGTTTGCAGTATTTCAAAGAAAATTAAGTCACTTTATGAATCACTTTCACAAGAAATAAGGAATTCTGAAATACTTGATTTATATGGACTTTTTTTAATCAATATTCTCGGAGAAGTCGAAGAAGGAAATGCTATATAATACATATCCATATATAGATTTCTTTATCGACAAAATGTAAGAGAAAGTTGAACAACCAAAACAGAATCACTTAAAGGTGAAATATTGACGAAAGGGTTGAAAAATGATGTGCCAAAAAATGATTGACTAGTGGAACAAAGTTGAAAATGGCTTTATTATTAAATGTTAATTTTAAATCGATAAAGAAATCTGCATAGGGATATGGACTATACTTAAAAGAAAATTGAACATAAAGAACTCTGGGTCTTTAAACGACTTTAAAAAGTTTGAAAGCTATGATCAATCCTTTGGAATTATACTAGTATCGACAGAAACTAGCTCATTTGGGAGTATTGCATATATGAATGCAAAAGCTGCAGCTATACTCAATGTGTCTCCAATTGAAATGATTAATCGCGATTTTAATCAATTTATTCCTAAACCTTATTCTTTACATCATAATGATCACATGTTCAACTATTATAGATTATGCACCTGCACTGAATTAGAAATATCTCATTCATCATTTCTTCAAAAATTAGATGGGTATATTTTTGAATGCAAGGTGGTAATAAAGCTTACAGCATTCAAAAATAACGCTTATTATAGATCTGTTTTTCTCAAATAAAAACCAAGAGACAAATAATTTCAATATCCGAAGAAGGGCAAATATATAGCCATTCTGCACAATTGATATCTATAATAGGCTTAGGCAAAAGCAATTATTCAGAGATGAATATTTCTGATATTATTCCAAGAATAAACATATCAATTTTGCCATTATTTGAGCCAGTTGTAATTTATTTTAATCATAAAAAAACAGTACTAGTTCACACCGCGAGAAAATCAAAATCTGATACAATCCATATGATATTGGTGCTGACTGATAAATCTGAAATCAAAAAATGAAAAAGTCAAGTTAATAATGAGCAAGTTGAATACTTTTGTAATTCACCAAAAATTTTAAAAGAAATTCCAACTGAAATATCTGAAAATCAACCTACTGAATACTCAAAAGGCAAAAAATTAACTTTTCAAATAAATTTTATTAATTTCCCCCTCAAATTTTAATTTTTATAGCTGAAATAATAATTTATATGCAATAGCTTTGATTTCTAATTTAACGTTTAGTAAAATAAAAAATTTTACCTATGATTAGTTCTATTTTAAAAAAATTAGCACTTATTTGCAATTAATGAAAGCATTCTAACTGGTTAGTCATTATCCTATTTTCTATATGAATATAGGATAGAAACAACAACACATTTCAAAAGCAAGTGATCTACAAAATTCTGAAGATTTTGATGAGGAAAAAATCTTGTCACTAGCCCCTGCAAGCTCTGGTTGCTCATTATCCGTATCTTCTGAGAGTAATTTTAAATTAGGATCTGCATCAAAGTATATTTTAAGTACTAGTAAATCTATTAAAAAATTCCAATGAATTTTATTCTTTGCAGTACTTTTTAAATAGATCATAGCAATGATTGGAACTAATATTGGTATATTAGCTTACATCATAGAGCAAGTAGCACACACAAACTCTTTAGATATTTTCAACCACCTAGGCCAAATTATGTTTTATATCGGATCAGCTGCAAATTTAGTGAGATCAATTAGTGTTGAAATTGAACAAGGAGTTTTTAACCTTACAAGAGACTCTGAATATTTAAATCAAACTATATCAGAGCTTTCAGTTTTGCAAGAAAATGTATTGAGTGACAAGTCACAGTGAAGCTATTGCCCAAGCTCTAAAATTGTTATAGAAAATATTATTCCTATATGGGAATTTGACATGGGAAATCCTTACCTAAAAAAATACAACCTTTATGATGCAATGACCAATTTTATTCAGCATGTAAATAGTATTTAGGGCCAAGTCTTGCTAAAATGTGCAAAGACAAAAGATATTGGCTATGCGCATGAAACAAGATGACTAATGATAAATAGTGTTAGTTATCCATTTGAATTAATAAAAGATGCATTGTCTGGCTTAGTTGAATGTGAAAAAAATCGAATACATGATTCCAGTCTTTATATCAATCTTTTACTATGAGCTGGAATCATCATTCTTGGACTTTGTTTATGTGTACTTCTTTATTTCATAGTTAGGCTAAAATCTGCTTATGAGAATTTTTGAAAATTTATTAAAAATTCTGTCGTTTCAAGCTATAGTTCTCTAAGACAGGTAGCTTTAGACAGGCTATATACATTAAAATGGCGTGGCGAACCAGCCCACCCTCTCTTAACACCTGTAGCTGGGGAGACCCAGGGACCTTGTGGAAGGGAGGATAGCGCTCGGTGATGTGTATCCGGCCAGGTTTTACTTGGTTTAGGTGGAGCGCAACGTCGGATTAGGCCGACCGCAGCTCATTCCCGGATCAAGGTTTTACCTCTTGGTGGAAGATGGGTTCGGCGTTGGAAAGGGGAAAAGCCATCAAAGTCCTTTGGACCAATCGGGCAACTTCCTAGCGCGATGCCAGGCGTTGCGTCCTGGGCGACGAATTCCATCTTGGTCGACAGCTCGACCAGAAAATTCATTTTTTTGAATTTTCTGGAAGGCAACCCAAGTTTGATGTACGGCACGGTGACCCAGCCTACCACACTCGTCGTTAGACGCGAGCCTCAGGCGACGAGGAGTTCACCCCTGGAGGGTTGCGGCAGGCGGCACAATAACGAAGCAAGGTGGAGAAAATGCGCCCTGGTGGCGATACCGGGAACTACTCAATAAAGTTAATTTAACCTTTAACCTTTAAGCTTTAGACAGGCTCACTTCAATCCATGGGCTTGAAATAAACAAGGAAAATGATTTGATTCAAAAAAATCCTAACTCCCCCCCCTCGTGAGTGAACAAAACCATTAGAAAAATCGCTATTTTTGCCCAAAAAACCCACCCTCCGTGAGTAAACAAAAATTTTTTTAATAGAAAAAATTTTTATGGAAAAAAAAATTGATATATAAATGATAATTAGGATAATGAAATCTAGAGCTAATTCTATTTAATTTTGAACGAATTGCTTTTTAAAACATAAATTTTATAAATTAAATTAATATTTGCTTTCAAATTTTTGCGAATTAGGATTTTTTTAAACTTCAAAAAAAAAATATTTTTTATAAAATTTTTTTAAAAAAAAAAAATTAACCCCTCAGTGAGTGAACAAAAATTTTTTTGTTTACTCACGGAGGGGGGGAGTAAAAAAAAGCAATTATGTGAAAGCTAATATTATTTGAAAATTCTGCTGAAGATTAAGTTTCTTCGCAATCATTTCAATAGCTTTTATATTGGCAATCCTTTATCTATATAAAGCATGCGAAACTTATATGATAAATCGGCCTAAATTATTACAAAACTTTAATATAAGGAGAGCTTTATTAGCAAGAATCGGATATTTTACAAGAGATATAAATAAGCCCCCATATCTAGATATTTATAAAAAATCTTATAGCCTTGCAGATCCATCTATTGAATTTGAAAATACGATTTTGTGATATTGAGAAGAGTATAAAAATCTTCATTCAAAAGATCTGCAAGATTTACTATCAAGTTCTTTAAAAGACCGCCTTTTTGAAGAAATAGACTCTCAATTTGATATCTTGAAATACGGAACAGGAGTTGCAGCAAATTCAGCTATTTTTGATTCCTTTTATATGAGTGTTCATGAATACCGCTCTTATACAGTAAAATATAGTTATAGCCCGAGCACGCTTTTTGCTCGGTGTTCCTCATCTTTTCCGATGGGAAAGACAGGGTGTTAAACCGATAAATTTTACCAACTCCACAAATGACAGAACCTCTTGTTGTCAGGATTATGCCATTTGGGGAGTTGGTAAAACCAACATTAGTTGGCTTGGACGGGAAATGCCGAAACGTCCGAACAAAAAGAGCTCTCGAGTATACCTTACGAATTTCGGCATTTTGCAGGATTCCATGGCTGATGACTTTGATATGGCAGATTCAAGCTCAAAGCAGGTAATATCTCTACAATTGAGCATAATTATTGGTATTACTATATTATTCTCATTTGAACTTGCGTTGCTTTACTTACTTTATTATATCCCTTTTATTAGGGCTCAAACAAAGCATTTAGAAGAAGCAAGTATTCTGCCAAAAATGATTCCCGAAATAGAGATTGGAAAAAAATTCGATGGTAGCACCAAATCAAATTTATTAAATTTTAACTCTTTTTAGATTAATTTTTGTTCAAAGATTTTTATTTTTATAAATTAGTTATATAATAATAGGATTCAGGAATTAAGCCCGGTGATTCTGAAGCAATAGCTTAAATTAGGTGTTAGGGTGTTAGGGTGTTAGGGTGTTAGGGTGTTAGGGTGTTAGGGTGTTAGGGTGTTAGGGTGTTAGGGTGTTAGGGTGTTAGGGTGTTAGGGTGTTAGGGTGTTAGGGTGTTAGGGTGTTAGGGTGTTAGGGTGTTAGGGTGTTAGGGTGTTAGGGTGTTAGGGTGTTAGGGGTGTTAGGGTGTTAGGGTGTTAGGGTGTTAGGGTGTTTAGGGTGTTAGGGTGTTAGGGTGTTAGGGTGTTAGGGTGTTAGGGTGTTAGGGTGTTAGGGTGTTAGGGTGTTAGGGTGTTAGGGTGTTAGGGTGTTAGGGTGTTAGGGTGTTAGGGTGTTAGGGTGTTAGGGTGTTAGGGTGTTAGGGTGTTAGGGTGTTAGGGTGTTAGGGTGTTAGGGTGTTTAGGGTGTTAGGGTGTTAGGGTGTTAGGGTGTTAGGGTGTTAGGGTGTTAGGGTGTTAGGGTGTTAGGGTGTTAGGGTGTTAGGGTGTTAGGGTGTTAGGGTGTTAGGGTGTTAGGGTGTTAGGGTGTTAGGGTGTTAGGGTGTTAGGGTGTTAGGGTGTTAGGGTGTTAGGGTGTTAGGGTGTTAGGGTGTTAGGGTGTTAGGGTGTTAGGGTGTTAGGGTGTTAGGGTGTTAGGGTGTTAGGGTGTTAGGGTGTTAGGGTGTTAGGGTGTTAGGGTGTTAGGGTGTTAGGGTGTTAGGGTGTTAGGGTGTTAGGGTGTTAGGGTGTTAGGGTGTTAGGGTGTTAGGGTGTTAGGGTGTTAGGGTGTTAGGGTGTTAGGGTGTTAGGGTGTTAGGGTGTTAGGGTGTTAGGGTGTTAGGGTGTTAGGGTGTTAGGGTGTTAGGGTGTTAGGGTGTTAGGGTGTTAGGGTGTTAGGGTGTTAGGGTGTTAGGGTGTTAGGGTGTTAGGGTGTTAGGGTGTTAGGGTGTTAGGGTGTTAGGGTGTTAGGGTGTTAGGGTGTTAGGGTGTTAGGGTGTTAGGGTGTTAGGGTGTTAGGGTGTTAGGGTGTTAGGGTGTTAGGGTGTTAGGGTGTTAGGGTGTTAGGGTGTTAGGGTGTTAGGGTGTTAGGGTGTTAGGGTGTTAGGGTGTTAGGGTGTTAGGGTGTTAGGGTGTTAGGGTGTTAGGGTGTTAGGGTGTTAGGGTGTTAGGGTGTTAGGGTGTTAGGGTGTTAGGGTGTTAGGGTGTTAGGGTGTTAGGGTGTTAGGGTGTTAGGGTGTTAGGGTGTTAGGGTGTTAGGGTGTTAGGGTGTTAGGGTGTTAGGGTGTTAGGGTGTTAGGGTGTTAGGGTGTTAGGGTGTTAGGGTGTTAGGGTGTTAGGGTGTTAGGGTGTTAGGGTGTTAGGGTGTTAGGGTGTTAGGGTGTTAGGGTGTTAGGGTGTTAGGGTGTTAGGGTGTTAGGGTGTTAGGGTGTTAGGGTGTTAGGGTGTTAGGGTGTTAGGGTGTTAGGGTGTTAGGGTGTTAGGGTGTTAGGGGTGTTAGGGTGTTAGGGTGTTAGGGTGTTAGGGTGTTAGGGTGTTAGGGTGTTAGGGTGTTAGGGTGTTAGGGTGTTAGGGTGTTAGGGTGTTAGGGTGTTAGGGTGTTAGGGTGTTAGGGTGTTAGGGTGTTAGGGTGTTAGGGTGTTAGGGTGTTAGGGTGTTAGGGTGTTAGGGTGTTAGGGTGTTAGGGTGTTAGGGTGTTAGGGTGTTAGGGTGTTAGGGTGTTAGGGTGTTAGGGTGTTAGGGTGTTAGGGTGTTAGGGTGTTAGGGTGTTAGGGTGTTAGGGTGTTAGGGTGTTAGGGTGTTAGGGTGTTAGGGTGTTAGGGTGTTAGGGTGTTAGGGTGTTAGGGTGTTAGGGTGTTAGGGTGTTAGGGTGTTAGGGTGTGTTAGGGTGTTAGGGTGGTGTTAGGGTGTTAGGGTGTTAGGGTGTTAGGGTGTTAGGGTGTTAGGGTGTTAGGGTGTTAGGGTGTTAGGGTGTTAGGGTGTGTAGGGGTGTTAGGGTGTTAGGGTGTTAGGGTGTTAGGGTGTTAGGGTGTTAGGGTGTTAGGGTGTTAGGGTGTTAGGGTGTTAGGGTGTTAGGGTGTTAGGGTGTTAGGGTGTTAGGGTGTTAGGGTGTTAGGGTGTTAGGGTGTTAGGGTGTTAGGGGGTGTTAGGGTGTTAGGGTGTTAGGGTGTTAGGGTGTTAGGGTGTTAGGGTGTTAGGGTGTTAGGGTGTGTTAGGGTGTTAGGGTGTTAGGGTGTTAGGGTGTTAGGGTGTTAGGGTGTTAGGGTGTTAGGGTGTTAGGGTGTTAGGGTGTTAGGGTGTTAGGGTGTTAGGGTGTTAGGGTGTTAGGGTGTTAGGGTGTTAGGGGTGTTAGGGGTGTTAGGGTGTTTAGGGTGTTAGGGTGTTAGGGTGTTAGGGGTGTTAGGGGTGTTAGGGTGTTAGGGGTGTTTAGGGTGTTAGGGTGTAGGGGTAGGGTGTTAGGGTGTTAGGGTGTTAGGGTGTTAGGGGGTGTTAGGGTGTTAGGGTGTTAGGGTGTTAGGGTGTTAGGGTGTTAGGGTGTTTAGGGGTGTTAGGGTGTTAGGGTGTTAGGGTGTTAGGGGTGTTAGGGTGTTAGGGTGTTAGGGTGTTAGGGTGTTAGGGTGTTAGGGGTGTTAGGGTGTTAGGGGTGTTAGGGTGTTAGGGTGTTAGGGTGTTAGGGTGGTTAGGGTGTTAGGGTGTTAGGGTGTTAGGGTGTTAGGGTGTTAGGGTGTTAGGGTGTTAGGGTGTTAGGGGGTTAGGGTGTTAGGGTGTTAGGGTGTTAGTGGTGTTAGGTGGGTTAGGGTGTTAGGGTGTTAGGGTGTTAGGGTGTTAGGGGTGTTAGGGTGTTAGGGTGTTAGGGTGTTAGGGTGTTAGGGTGTTTAGGGTGTTAGGGGTGTTAGGGGGTGGTTAGGGTTTGGTGTTAGGGTGTTGGGGTTAGGGTGTTAGGGTGTTAGGGTGT